>SJYT01073685.1:318101-405165 GCA_006410635.1 Cephalophus harveyi | reverse complement strand
AAAAAAAAAAAAAGAAATCAAACATTTGTAATGAACAATAATGACTACCATCATTTTAATACTTTCAAACTATGGAGACAGCTGACTTTCAGTGCAATCAGGGTGAAGACTGCATTGTTGGGTGGACGAACTCTATGGCTATTTTTCTCCTATAGGTTCACCACGTGTCACTACAGAATTGGAATTCAAGAGGTGAGCCTGTATTTCTAATCATGTTGATATTTCCCATGTAGCATCTTAGTCAGCTCCTTGAATCTGTCTCTTATACACATCTATGTTGTCTAGTACATTTTTCATATTCTATTAAGCCTAGTGTATTTTTAGCTTTGTATTTAAACATTAATATTTATTACTAAAGGTATAATATAAACCATTTAATATAATTTAACTACAGTGCCTATATTTTTTGAGGAAATTTAAAGGGAAAACTATTAGCTACACAAAACTCCAAACTTTGACCTTGTATTCATTGAAATTTGGGTCTGTAACTCATAACATTGTTTGAAAGAAATATTTATTTGATACCAGGTATAAATAAGAGAAAGAATGGGGAAAGCCGTCACTTTTCACACCTACAAAAATGGAAAATGTTATATCTTCTGTCAAAGTATTCATCCTACTCAAAATTACTTGAGAAGAAAAGCTGGAGTTAATTTTCATTTTTTAATATAAAGCTACAAATTAATAATGACTACCCCTTTGTCTTCCCCTTCCACTCGTTCAGCATTTCCCAAATGGAGTTAACTGGGAATAAGAAATGAGGCATGGGAGGGAGTGACTCATTGACTCAGATTACATTCACCTGTTTTATCATTTTATGGGAAATAATAAATGGATAGATGCCTATTTACTATTTTATCTCAATTTGCAATGTCATGAATGAGTCTTATTATGCAATGACTGACATTTACTCAAAATTTCTGAGATAACATTTCATTTACATAATTTCAAGATAAATCATCTAAATATAGTAGCCTGCCCTGTTTCCTATCAAAAATTGATCAGAATATGAAAATATCAATTGATTGCTTCCAGTTGATGCATCATCTTGTACTTAATCATTTGTCTGTGATTTAACATTGAACTCATGTTTTTTCATTCTATTTTTCTTTTCTATGCTGATATCAATAACATTGCAGTGAATGACTCTGTGTTTGTTATTTCAAAATAAATATTTTGAATTTATTCTTTTGTATAGATTTTACACAGGTCAAATATCATTAACTTCTTAATCTAATTGATAAGCCTATCGAATACATCCAGTTCTTTAAGCTTCCTAAGGGGATGAGAGCCATTTAAAAACAGGCCCATGTGTTGGTAAAGAGTGCTCAGATTGAGGAAGGAGAAGAAAGTAGAGTATTTCAGCCCCTACTTTATGATGGGTTGGTCCAATTTCAAACACTGTTATTAAATCCAACCATCATTACTGTTTTTATGGTGTTGACAACTTGAGGTGAAGTTGCATGAGAATTCTTTACAATACAGGGTTTGTGTGGTGTGTGTGCTCAGTTGTGTCCAGCTCTTTGCTGCCCCATAGACTGTAGGCCATCAGAAAAGTCCTCTGTCCATGGAATTTTCCAGGCAAGAATACTGGAGTTGGTTGCCATTTCCTACTCCAGGGGATCTTCCTGACCCAGAGATCAAGCCCATGTTTCTTTCATCTCCTGCACTGGCAAGCGGATTCTTGCCAACTGAGCCTCCTGGGAAGCCCCATGTATAGAGAGTACACAGTGTGAACTATTACGGCGATTCGTAACTTGGGAAGGGGAAATATGTGATACAACTGTCTTTCTTATTTGGGGACATCTGCACTTTGACCTCTCCTAACTGGTCACTGTGCCCTGTGGCTGTTGGGCTAGGTTGGGTAACCAAAGGAAGAAGTCTGCAACAGGTGTTCTTTTACAGGTGTTGCTATGGCCTCTTGAGGACTTTCTTTTTTTTCCATTTAGGTATCTATCAGGCTTTGTGGTTCATGTTCTTCACTGGTTATTCTCTCAGCTGTGATCAGCAGACTCTGAGATACCAGGTGGAACTTTCCACGTGGAACTGTGGTACAGCTTTTTCACGTGTGTCTGTGCTACAAAAGGATGGTAAATGCTTTACCAGCAATCATTTTATTGGCTCTGAAAGGAGGTTTGATCTCGGTTCTAGTAACCAATTAGAATCTATCCCTCTTCAAAATTTACATTGTTTAATTCATAACTAAAGCATAATTATTCTTCTGTTATGAGACTATTCCATGTTTTAGTGGCCATGATGAGCTTCTTTGTGTTCATTGATTTCTTTTATTTTTTCCTTCTCACTCTCTCCTTCTCTCTCTTTTTTTTTTTTGTTCTCATCACATTTATTTCCTTTGTTGACTCCATTTGCAAAGGTTGTTCCTCTGTTACTTCCACTGGGAGAGCTTCCACATAGGTGATTTTAGGCATGAGGTACTACAGCAGAATTTAGTCCCTGAGTTTGACTGAAGTAGCCAAAACTTGTTATGTTGCTGTTGTTGTTTCTGCAAATTCTATCCCCTCTTTTCAAAATAAAGGATACAGTCACTTAAACTTTTCCAGCCAGGCTCCTCATCTCCACAATGACATTCTTCATGCCTGGGGTGGGGGGTAGAGGGCTCTTTATTTTCCCTCTCCACAGAGCATGGTCCCAGCTGTGTGGCTCCCTTCATGAATATGCATGAAATCAGATATGACATTGCCCTGTTCCCATTAATAATCTTGTCATCTGACTTGTGCTCCAGAAAGCTCCAGCCCTGGGCTTCTCAGAGCAAATGTAGCCTGAAGAAAAACAAGACAAAACAAAACAAAAAGACCCGATCTTTTTGTTTATCTTTTTTTTTTTTTAATTTGATTTGGATTAAGTATTCCAACATTTGGGCAAGGGCTTGTGAGAGGAACAGAGGAGGCAGGAAGGGAGAGAAGGAGAGGGCTCAGAGGAGAAGTCAGCCCCCGTGTGAATGGCGTGGCTTGTTGGGAGTCGAACGCGGTGGGTGTGATGGCATGCGAAGTGACCTTGAATATAGGCACTGTGGGTAGCCCCAGCTTTTTTGTAAAAGAAGCATTTGCAGTGGAGGTTTGGGTTTCAGGCCTCCCAGTCATCAATCATCTCAGCCCATTCTTCTCTTTGACAGCTCAGTACAAGGCCTGACATTTGACACCCAAGACCCCAGGACTTACACACAGACACAAGCTGAGGCCCTAAGGGAGGGGAGGAGGGGAAGAGAGAGGGAAAAAAAGCTTATTTTATTTTTTAAGCAGCAAACAAATTCTGTCACAGGAATTCTGCAGAAGAGCATCACGTTGAGTTTTGCAACTGCTTTGTGATTTTTCATGCTGCCCAGGGTTCTTAAAATAGCTTTGTGTGAACAGTTTGGGGTAAATATCTCAGCCTGGTGGGCCACTTACCATTTGGCCAGATTGACTCCAACTTCAGCCTTAAAGGATGGATTGGTGGACAAGGGGGTTATCACTTTCTGGACAATGGTCCATGACATTGTGACCTGAGTGCCATTACATCATACTGTCACTTCGGAGGGAAGGCCACCCTCAGGGTACTTTCCCTTTGGAACATTGGAAAAATAAAAAAGAAGGATAATAACTCAGGTTCAGATATGAGCTCACTGAAGTCTGGGGTCAACTAATGCAAGTGTTTCAGGGATCAAATAATGGTAATTGGTGTTAAGAATTAGGTAATTTATGGTTCTAACTTTGAAAGAGTCTAAAAGGTTTTGTAACATGCAAGTCCCAGGATTTCATGGGTGAAGGTCCAGGTGGCTGTGCTTCTAATCCCTGTTCATCGACAGCCAGTTAAGCTGAGTGCCAAGCCCTGAGCATGTGAGGCCAAGGGTATGCCATTAAATTCTTACCCAAGTCTGAGATCTGACAGATCAATCTTTCAATGACTTTTGACAATGACTATATGCCCAGCACTATACTGATATCATAGAAAATGCAAATACTTTAAGAGATGATCCCAGCCCACAGAAACACTACTAGACTATTTGGAGAGATAAATCGTATGTTGATAAGATAGTGCATAGCAGGATAGTAAAAACAAATGTATTCTGATAAATCAGTGAGACTGTCTCCAGGATTACTCAGCACATCTTTCATTCTGGAAACATCAGCATCTCACACACAGACCTGAGTAAAAAAAAACCATGGTTCTTCTCAGTATAAATGTAGAAAAATATCTTGGAGATTGCTTAGGAAATATATATAAAAAGCTTCCTAACAATTATTAGCAGTATAGGTTTAGGGGTCAATATTAGGTATGAGCAGAGACTATATAGTAACAGCGTTGAATGGTATGGCTGAAGTAGAAGTGGTTTTTCTCTTTATCTTTAATAACTTTCCCAATAATTAATAATGGATAGGAATAACTTTTATTAATAAATAAATATTATGAATATTGAAAACAGTAGGGCTATTCAGTTGGTCCCTAGAATCATATATCAGTTTCATTTCCTTCTGTGGATTTTCTCTCAGTGTGGAAAGTCTGTCAACATTCTCCTTTCATTCCCTTCCTGGAAATAGTTAATAATGTTCATGCTTCTGCAAGAGCAAAGGTGAATCAGCCTCTGAACCTCTTTAGAGTACATGGGGGCTCCTCTTCTCTATTTCCAGGCAGTTGTATTAATTTGGGAGTGACTTTTCGAGCTTGCTCGTTCAATTGGGAGCTTCTTGAGGGCCAGACCCTGTCTTTATCAGGCAGTTTACACATGTTCATTCCTCCAGAATGTAGGTCCTTACCAAAAGAGGCATTCGATGTCCTACTGAAGACTTAATAAATACATGAGTAAAAACCTGCTTCAATATCTCCTTAGACAAGCTTTATTACTATAGTTTTAGGGCACTGATTTGTCCACCTGTAGGCAGGCACCCCAGGGGAGGAAATGGCAACCCACTCCAGTATTCTTATGCGAGAAATCCCATGGACAGAGAAGCCTGGCGGGCTACAGTCCGTGGGGTTGCAACTAAATCACCACCACCAGGCAGGCACACATTCCTTAGTCTTTGAACTTTGCTTTGTTATCACTTTTGGCAGTAAACAAATTTATTTTTCTGACTTTTCCTGAGCTTCTTGTCAAGAATGGATGAATAAAAACTTACCAGACTCTCATCTACTTTCATTGAAAATTGCCTGTGCTTTTTTGCTCCTCCTTTAACTTTCTTTCCTTGTTCTTAATTTTTTAAAATATGTCTTTCTTTTTTGAAAAGCTTTTAAATTCTCTAAGGAATAATACTGTATTTTTTTTGTTTTTTTAATTCTCCAAAATAAAGTGTCATGGAGAAGGAAATGGCAACCCACTCCAGTATTCTTGCCTGGAAAATCCCATGGACAGAGGAGCCTGGCGGGCTACACGCCACGGGGTTGCAAAGAGTCAGACATGACGAAGCGACTTCACTTCACTTCAAGTTTCAGGTAGCTAATTCCTGTCCAAAATAGCTTTTATTCCCCAAGTTATTTATTTACTTTTTCAAGTAAATAAAAACTATCTTGCTATCCTATCAGAGTATTCATCTATGTTTGGATAAATCTGTGGTACTTTTAATTGGTGTGCTTCTTTTTCCCCTAGAAAACTTCACCCACTGCTCTAAGAATTTGAAGTCCAAATCATAATTCCCCCCCCCCCACTTTGTTAAAGAAGTACAGAATCTGCAATATTGCAAAATGAAATGTCTTAATCTTGAGGGGAATTCTCTGATCCATAAAATAAGAGCTTTGCTTAGCCACGAGCTTGTAGAAGTAGTGTTTTTCATTCTGTACAAAAGATCTACGGTTAGCCTGAAAATGTCACACATTGGAGATGATTAGTTATAATGTAAATAGAATGTACCACTGAAAGCAAACTCAGGACAAATGTCTTGGTTTTGTTTTAAAAGTTAGCTATTTCCTAGTGTGGGCAAAAAAAAAAAAAAAAATCAAACATTTGTAATGAACAATAATGACTACCATCATTTTAATACTTTCAAACTATGGAGACAGCTGACTTTCAGTGCAATCAGGGTGAAGACTGCATTGTTGGGTGGACGAACTCTATGGCTATTTTTCTCCTATAGGTTCACCACGTGTCACTACAGCATTGGAATTCAAGAGGTGAGCCTGTATTTCTAATCATGTTGATATTTCCCATGTAGCATCTTAGTCAGCTCCTTGAATTCTTCACACAAAACTATAAAAAGGTCATTAATTATAAGGACCTTATGTAAATACTGGGCAGTTTTGTGATTCTCTTCTGAGCAACGTTTATATACATCTGCTCAAATAAATTAATTTTCTTGTCCCAAATGACTCATTTAGTGAAAATAGAAGTTTTCACACCAATGCAAATAGAGAAGGGAAAGAGGGCACAGGGAAATGAGGAGAATGGGAATTTGCTTTGTAATCTACCAGTTTATGAGTGTTGGCACATAGTTTTTAAATGGAAAAGCATTAAGCAAATATTTATTAATATATGGGGAAAGAAAAGAGAGAGAGAGGATTAGGAATCTAATCTTCTTATATGGAAAGTAACCATGTTGAAGGTTTAGTGTGCATACAGACATGCCTGCATTCTAGTCCAGTTTGCACTGTTTTCCTGGTTTGCCAATGCAAATAGAGAAGGGAAAGAGGGCACAGGGAAATGAGGAGATGGGAATTCGCTTTGTAATTTACCAGTTTATGAGTGTTGGCACATAGTTTTTAAATGGAAAAGCATTAAGCAAATATTTATTAATATACGGGGAAAGAAAAGAGAGAGAGAGGATTAGGAATCTAATCTTCTTATATGGAAAGTAACCATGTTGAAGGTTTAGTGTGCATACAGACATGCCTGCATTCTAGTCCAGTTTGCACTGTTTTCCTGGTTTGAGAATCTGACTCACTTCAGTTAATTTCCCAGAGCTTTATTTCTACATGTGCAACATCATAATGTAGTTTTTCAAACCATGATCACTGGCAGCTAAATGACACAATACTTCTATCTTCTGTAGGTGCTAGGGGCAGCTCCACATGTATTGGGCATCCCATTACAGATGAAGAAAGGCTTGCAAACTTTGCTCAGTCATGTTACAGGCTAAGGTGAATCTGACAAATCCTTGAAACTCCACCTGAGGTCTGGAGTCATGGCCATATGGATTTTAATAGCAGTTTCTTTCCTGCCAAGAAACAAAGTTTCTATACAAATCTTCCACCATGTTTCCATCAACCCATTGCAATGAGTCATATAGACTGCTCCAAAAAATATATTTTCTTTCTATCACTTGTTAGATCTCTATAAACTTCCTCTTTTGGTATTTATACCCTCCCTGCCATCATCTAGCATTGATTATCCTATTTTTGTGGTATTCATTGTCACTGTCATTTTATGAATTATCCGTCCCAACCTTATCGCCAGCCCTTTGACATCTATTGAAATCTCTCCCCCTTTCTACATGACCTTTTTAGAGCATTGGCATTGTCCTCCAGCTTATGTCCATGATTATTTTTTCAAAATTTAGTTCATCCTTCTCCGTCCAAGAATCTTTCTGAATGAAATTTACCTTCTTTGAATTGCTGCTTTATTTTGTGTTCCTCAACTTTTCTGCAGAACGGATGCATTTATGTTTTTCATACTTCTCTTCCCTTGCCATTTCTTAAAGCTTTCCTTTCTTTTCTATTGAGAATGCAAACTCTTCAGGAGATAGCATTACATTTTTAAAACATGCTGTATTCATTATATGGCCCAGCAGAGTTCCTTATATAGGATAAAATTTTTAATAATTGATTCTTGAATATAGTTGTAATTAATTGAATGCTACTGCAGATTTCCATTAACTATTACTATTATTTTTGCATGTATTCTGCTTTTTTAATCTCCCTTCCCTAAATAGGTAGAAAGATGGATTTATTGATTTGCATACAAGTATTGGTATTCATCTATCTGTATTTTTAATTATATCATGGCAATGCCCCTGAAAACAAAAGTTCATTTTTAACTGTGGCATTTCTTGGTCCTAAAAATGGGTCCTTAGATACAGATTCAAGGTAACACATTTCTAATGGAAATTAACTAGCAGAATTTTACTAGCAGAACTTCAAGTTTCACACTTGTGTTCTTTTCTAATTCCAGCCCTAGAAACCTACTGTATCATGTGCTTCTGTGTACTTGTCCAATAAGACCTCAATCCAGGTTCAAGAAATAAAACAGTGTTATTTCAGTTGTATTCTTATAATTCTTAAAATGCATTATTATTGTATAGATGAGTGAATGACTCGATCTCTACTTCACTAAGTAGAAGAGGGAGTTTGCTAATTCACTCCAGGTCTATTCTTTGAGACCTGCTACACAGTTTTGCGCCCTTAAGTATAAGAATAGCAAAACCTGGATAATAATGAAGAAAGAATGTATTATATGCTTTGAAAAGAAGGAAGATAAGCAATAGAAGAGAAGATTAGAAATACTGGTTCTGCAACCACAGTATTTGGTTTGAAAATCAACCCACCACCCACTTGACTCTCTATGTTTCAATTAGTTTATCTATAAAATGGAAATAAAATGCAGCTTCATGGGGTTATTTGGAGGATCCAATGGTATACGGAAGTAATGTGCTTATACAGTCTCTGGCAGAGTATGGCTTTTATTCCATCCATTCTGACCATGAATCCATCCGGTGGATAGTCCCCGTGCTTTTGCTGTGGGTCAGTCCACTGGGGTGAAGCCACAGTCAAGTGCATGCTTATTAGGCCAACACAGGTTCCAGCTTCCAGTGCCACGTTTCTTAGTTCCATCTGTGTGGGCTGAGTGTGAAGGAGGATGGAGAAGCTGAAGAGGAAAAAAACAAGGCCCCTGAGCATTAAGCAGAGTCTATTCCCCACGCCTACTCCAAGAGATTAAAGAGATGGATTCTCGAGCTGTTCTTCAGACTGACTAATTTATATGTATATTGAGGACTCAGCCAGAGAATTTTTTTTTAAAGGAGCTGGGGGAAAATATGATGCTCTCACAGTCCCAGCGGTGTTGCCACATCCATTTTACTAGCGCATTTATCCTTTAGTACTTCCATGGATTGACATGAGGGAGGAATCCGCATGTCATGGGAGATAACATCTCACTGTTGCCAAAGGAGTCTATTCAGACATGCATGTTAGTGGGTTGATAACTTATTCGGTATTGCAGAGGACTCAAAGATAGACATTTCGCCTTTTATCTCCATCTCTGTGCTCCCTGCATACTAAAGATAGTGCAAAACAGCCAGATACATCTTAACTAACCCATGCAGAAAAGAGGGACTTTTGCTAGCCTGCTGCCAGGGCTGCGAAGTGAAAGGAACAAGGTGTCACAGGGCCTAATGACAAATGAATTAAACATGTTTATGTCCCAACTTGAGTGGTCTGTGAATGTATTTTTAAAGCTCACACCTAGTGATAATTTAGCAAGAAGAGGTGTAAAATAAATGGGATGCAGACATTTTGCAGCAGTCTGGGGTGGAGGGGTGGGTGATAAAAAAGCAAATAGTGAGGTTGCAATAAAAAAAAAGTGGGTACGTTAACTCATATGGATATTTATACTAGTTGACACACATTTTGAGGAGAAGGAAAGAAAAATGAAAACTTATTTAAACAATGGCTCTAAATATGTATTAAAACAGAAACCATTCGAATTGCCTCTGTATTCTCAGAAAGGTAAAGATGCAGGATTCTCTATTAGACACTGTACAAAAGGAACATCTATCTTTTTGTCAGCACCAATCATTGAGTATTTATCCTTTACTCACATAGTATATGTCCTCTCTCAGTTACCTATGGGTGGTAGTAAAGTGGGATCATTTAAGATAATGTTCAAGATAACATTTCAAATATACAAGGTGAAGTTGACCGTGAAGATAGTGATTCCATTATTTTAGATCAGCAAGATCATAGCAACATGATCTGAAAACTGAAGCCCCAAAGTGAAATTTTGGTCAAAATTTCTAACTCGCTTTTTGTGTTTAGCTAGAATTTATTGCTATGCTATTAATATAAAATATAATTATCTAAACAAAAACTAATATTTTAGAGAAAAGTGAAACTCTTAATGGTCATTGTTGCTCTGCTTAAAGAACTTGAAACATGATTCAAAGAATACGAACCAAGATGATAAAAAGTGATTCAGCTGGAAGATTTCAAGTAATTTTTATATGTTGCTTTCTAGCTCTTTGCCAGATTCTCCAAATATTCTAAACTTAGTATGTATTTTTATAACCAAGAGAAATGTGTAAGTGCTTCTTAAACATACTTTATTTATTAAAACCTATTGTTTGTATGATCCATACGGCCCCAAATTATATATATATATATTTCAAACACTTTATTGAAGTACGGTTGATTTATGATGTTGCATTAATTTCTAATCTAGTGTTTACTTAATATTCTTAAATGTTCCTTTTAAAAATCTTTGAAACAAAGAAATGCTATACTTGAAAAAGTTTTCCTCATGCACACAATATTTAGGAAAATCTACCATGTTTTTCATGGTCAAGTAGATCAAAAGACTAGTTATTTTGAGATCTTACCAGGTCTCCAGTAGAGTTAATTGAATATACAGAAATGGGTTCAATTTTTTTTCAAATGAAATATATAGGTGACTCAGATGGTAAAGAATCTGCCTGCACTGCAAGAGACCTGGGCTCTTTCCCTAAATCAGGAAGATCCCCTGGAGAAAGGACTGGCAACCCACTCCGATATTCTTGCCTGGAGAATCCCATGGACAGAGGAGCCTGGGCTACAGTCCACAGGGTCACAGACAATTGGACACGATTGAGCGGCTAACACTCACTTTTCATCTGTAAGTACAGTGTGTGTATGCGTGTATGTGCATGCATGCTCAGTTGTGTCTGATTCTTTGAGAGCCCATGGGTTGCAGCTCATCAGGTTCCTCTGTCCATGGGATTTCCCAGGCAAGAATATTGGAGTGGGTTACCATTTCCTACTCTAGGGGATCTTCCCGATCCAGGGATTGAACCCATGTCTCCTGCATCTCCTGTATTGGCAGGCAGGTTCTTTACGAACTGGACCACCTGGGAATACCACCTGTAAGTAGAGTACTAGATGTTATTAATATATATAACTGAAAATATTATACACCTAACAGCATGCAATCTGTCCACACTCTTTGGAGGGTTTGTGTTGGTATTATGAAGTATATGAGCCCTGAATCCCCTTCCTAACTCCTTTTTCTGCTTTCAGTTGATTTTTTTTAAATATGTTTGTACCTCTCTACAAATGAAGTGGAAAACAAATGTTTTTTATTTTTTTTCATTTGATCATTATAGGGAACAAAACTGAAAATTCCAGGCACCTATAAACTTGTGTAATCTCATTTAGCTACATGTGCTAAGATAGAAAATGTTTACTCTTCAGCTTTGTGTCATGTAGAACTAGCTGATCTTTAATGGAAAGTTCCTTTGTCTCGGTCCTAGTACTTTCTATTGTTTTCGAGATGGGCATAAGATTTCTTTCTTTCATTTTCCAGTTTAACAGTGAATGAGTTTTGATTGGTCAGGAGCTTCATTGAAATCCTTGAGTGCACAGGGTATTTCACTAACTCAAGAACTATTTAAAAATAAACTATAACTGTAAATGCAATTTTATAGTAAGGCCATCAGCTTTGAAAATATAAATCTATAATATTTATATATGGGCTGCCATTGCACAGAAGTCATAACCTCCCATGAGAATGTGTATGTGTATGCCTTTGCATCCCACCTCGAATGATTTTAACTTTTAGCTTTTCTTCATGAGCACCCAGATTAGTGTCTGTGACTTATGGCTGCATCAGTTCATACAGAAATGCATTGTACCACTGCAAGGGAAGTAGTTCATCTTCTACATGACAACACTTGCACATCTCCAAAATCTGAAAGGACTCTAGACATGCAAAGTCAGAATGGCTTTAGAAAGAATTTGGGGCCTAATTATAAACCTGACAAGCAGGAATTTACAGAAATAGCACAGAACCATGCTGGGTGATATGTCTTTGTTGATATGTCTATTTATAAATTGACATTGGACTAAAATACTGAATACTTGGACCTACCCAAATACATGAGTATATTATTAACTAATATTCTACAAATTCAGAAGTCTATTGATTTGAAAAACAGCTGGTTAATAATCATTGGTCTACCAAAATTTTGCTTTGAATTTTCAAATTAATTAGTGGGTTTGAAGACAATAGCATCAATATGTTCAATATTTTAGTTTTTTATTTAGAACTGATGTTTAAGTTCCCTGAACATACAACATTCGAAATGATTCCTCTGTGTAATTACTCTTATTTCCTAATCACTCTCATTTGGAGTTTGTTTATATTTATAAACACATAGAATTTGAAAGTACCAAAATATACTAATTCAAAAGAAATCCCCTTTCATGGATAAAGTATTTGTGAATATCAATCATATGGGAATTTCTTTGATATTTCTAATAAGATCCAAGTGCATTTCAGTTCAATTGTTAGTTGTATCAGGATGAAAATAGCCTTGTGTTATGGTCAACTTCACATCCAATGAATTGTGTCTATAAATTTATACTTCTTTAATACCTCTGGCTATAGATTTGATCCGATAAATGTGACACCATTGGAGGTTCATTAAAAACATGGCCCACATTAGAAAACATCCATTAGATAATATTTTATTCAATAGCAGTTAATTATATCCTGGTTTAAATAGCTTTTGCTTATGATTGAGCAAGAAAGAGAGCAAACAATACTTGCACACAGTTTAATTTTCAGTAGATGATTAGTAAATATTGTTCAATGAAATATTTTTGTGTCATTCTCCACTAAGGCATTAAACCACATAACTTCAACTAGAGTCTTCATGTAGCTAATTCCCAAATATAAATCTCCAGCTGCCATATTTTTAATGAGCTGTTTGAATTCAACTGCATGATGAACTTTCTATATGGATGTTTCTCCAGGCTGGCAACATCAGCATGTCTCTTTCAAGCTTCTGCCTTCTCTTCTGTGCCTTGCAGAAGTCAATGTGCAAGTGAAAGTCAAGTGTAAGTCAATTGAAAGTCAATACCCCTGCCTTCAATTGTTAAATCCTCATTGGTTACTTTCTCTTTTCTTCTCTCTACATGCCATGAGAAGCAAACTAAGCTTATTTTGTCTGTCTTTGCAGTTCTTCCCATGCTCACCTTTTCTATTTCCACTCTTACTACGTATGCTCAAGCTCTCAACATTTACTGTATAGACTTCAGTAACTTTCCAGTTGATCTTTCCTTCTATCATCTCCTTTGACCTTAGCCCACTTTAGCATAACTACAAATTAATATATCTTCTGCATATACTTGGAATATTAAAAACTCTTTTTTAAAAATCTTCAGTTGTTCTCAAATCCAAACTTCCAGAATAAACCTTTCCACAATTTAGCTCCAAACTTATTTTCTAAGGAATTCTGCTTTTAGCTTTGACATAAAAAGAGCTTGGAAAAAGTCACTCCCAGATTTGTAACGAGCAAAAGCTGGACAAGATGAAAATCAACAACTTTTCTTAGATCTCTCAGAGAAACATGACAAGGGAAATTGCCATCTTGAAATTTGAAGACAATGAGACATCTTGAGAGACATAATGCAGATATGTTTACCAGGAGCAGAAGCTTCTGGGTCCATAAGCTGAGAGGAACACGAAAATGATAATGTGACAAATTACTGGAGTGAGAATATGGATTAGTAGGAGGGAGAATACTTACAGGCTACAGTCTTAGAAGGTACTGACACTTGTATTGGGCTTTCAGTCCAGGAATGCTGTGAAGATCCAAGAAAGGCACTCCCTCAGAAGTTCTGGCAGAGGGAAAAGGGAACAGAAAACTTTACGAAACATATCCAGAGTCTTTTCCATAACAGAATTCTGCTCTTCATGGAAAGGAGTTTGCCAGAGCACAGTTCTAAAAAACAATTCTGCTAGAATAAGGGAATTCCTCTGTACTCCAGCTCCATACAGCCTTCTTGTTGGACCTAAAGTGGGAGGGGGTGGATTACAGGCAACTGGGGACTTAACCAGAAAGTTATACAGCATTTCTACCCTCTGTACCCTATCACCACACCAATAAGGATTCAGGATAGTCACAGTACATTACAGCTGAAAGGGCTGTGACACACAGATTCTCTCTGAGAAGTAGTACATAGGAAAGTCCCAAAGTCAAGGTAAAGGACAAAATTAAGGACTAGAGGAATTTGAAAACTCTGAAGCCTAGAAGTACAGAAAACACGAAACACAGCCCAACTATGAGGCAGATTAATGCAAATCCTCACACTAAAAATCTGTTTACCTCAGTTCCTATTCCCTGATACTACATCTGCAAACTTATACATATATAAACATTTATATTTATAAATTTATAAATAAAAAACCTTATAAATAAATAAAGCAAAAATAATAAATCATACAAGAGACAAGGAAAAAGAGTGTGAAAAAAATAACCCATCAGAACACAGACTCATATATGATACAGGTGCTGAAATTTTCAGACAGATAATTTAAAATACAGTTTCATACATGAAGGTTGCAAATGAAAAATATAGGCAATATACAAAGAGAAAATTAAAACAAAACAAATAAAACAAAAATAGACACTGAAAAAAAGAATAAAAAGAAATGCTAGAAATCAAAAACTTTGTGTTAAAAATGAAGAATGCCTTCAACAGGCTCATTAGTAGACTTGACATAACCAAAGATAGAATTAAAAGACTTGAAGATGTGGCAATAGAGACTTCCCCAACAGAAAAGTAAAAAACCAAAAACAATAAATAAACATTTAAAACCTGAATGAAAATATGAAAATGTGCATAAGTGGAGTACTACAAAAAATGAAAAGAGAATGAAACAGCGATATTTGAAGATATAGTAGCTGAGAAATTCTAAAACTGATAGACACCAAACCACAGATCTAGATGCTCAGTGAACATCAAGCAGCATAAATACCACACACACACACACACATTATATTCAAATTTTAGATAATCAGATACACAAAACTGAAGGAAGCTGGAGGAGGAAAAAACATCTTAACTTAGAGGAATAAAAATGAAAATTACATCAGACTTCTTTTTAGGAAACTTGCAGTCAAGAAAAGAGTGATGTGATATATTTAAAGTGTTGAAAGAAAACACTATCAACCTGGAATTACACATCAAGCCATATTATCCCTCAAAAAGGAAGGAGAAATAATGACTTGCTTAATAAAGAAAAGCTGAAACAGTTCATTGTGAGCACACCTCCTCCATAAGAAATGTTAAAAGAAATTTTTAAGCAGAGGAAAAAAACTGTTCAATACATAGGTCAGAAATTGGGATCAATATAAAGAAAGGAAGAGGATAGAAAGAAAATTTATTATTACTATTTAATTGATCAAAATGACCAGTTAAATACTAAATTAATGCTAAAACAATGACTAACACTTAATTGAGTAATTTTAGTATATATGCATACACACACACACACAATGAGTTACATCAGTAGTCCAAGGGATAAGAATTGGGAATACTGTATTATAAGGTATCTATGAAACATGTGAAGTATGTAGCCTGTACTTGAATGTGGACATAGATTATTCCAAAATTTGTATTGTAAAACCTAGGGTAAATCACTAATTTTAAAAGAAAAGCATAAACGATGTGATAAAAGAGAAGATAAAATGGAATCATATAAAATGCTCAGTTAAGACAAGAGAAGGCAGAAGGGGTTGGGGGCAAAAAATGAATTCAGCAAGAAAAAAGTGGAAAGATGATAGATATTATTCCAAGCATATCTACGGGTACTTGCTCTCAATGTGAATGGTCTAAAAACATTTAATTGTTAGAGTGGATTAAAAAAATCAAATAAATTGAATAAACCCTCATTTCCATCTTTAGGACTTACCCACTCCTATTTTAAATAGAGTATGCTAAGGAAATGGCAATCCACTCCAGTACTATTGTCTGGAAAATCTCACGGACAGAGGAGCCTGGTAGGCTACAGTCCATGGGGTTGCAAAGAGTTGGACACGACTGAGCGATTTCACTTTCACTTTCATGATGTTAGAAAACAAAAATATAAATGGTAATCTCCTAAACTCTGCCCACAAACCAATTGTAACATGTAGATTGAATTTGACTGATGGATGGAGAAGGAAATAGCCATCCACTCCAGTATTTTTGCCTGGGAAATCCCATGGACAGAGGAGCCTGGTGGGCTACAGTCCACGAGGTTGCAAAAGAGTCAGACATGACATAGTGACTAAACAGCAAACAGAACAGGTTGAAGTAAGTACATATTTTACATTTGTAAGCACTTAGGAGCAATGTTTTCTCTCTAAGATTGAGAAGTAGGTCAACAGAAAACTGAAAACTAGTCTATTATATTCTGCTTATTAAAGGTGTTAAGAATGTCTTTATAAAGCTATGCTGTCTGAGACGTGTTTGCTGTAATGATAACAAATAAAATATCTAAAAATATAATTTATAGCTATACTAAATTTTATCTTTTTAATTAATATGAGTAATGACTTCTCTTATTGCATCTAAGTGGCAGGTAAAATTATTGTATGTTGCCATTTTGTTATGGCTCTTCTAGAAAATGTTAGTTAATAGTAGTATAATCCTTGAAAACTTCCTTCCAGAGTTCGTAGAGGTCTGGGTGTGTAGCCTTCCAAAGACACATAGGATACATATTTAGGTGAGCTTGTAAAGTCTTTGAGAAAGCAAAGATGGAGAATAAAAAATTCTATTGATGTACTTCTGCTACAGGTTTTGTCTGTTAACCTCATGGAGAATTTATTTATAATTAAACTACCAAAATCTTTCTTTGCCAACGTGTTCTTTATTTTGAAAGATAAAAACTGTCAAATAATAGATTTTTGAAATGCAAAAAAGAAGTACTGTTTTTATAACTCTATTCAAGACACTTTTTCCCTTTATAAATAGGTCATTATACTTCAAGCATTTCTTTCAGCAAGAGATGCTTTATTCCTTTTTTTTTAAATCTCAGCATAATCAGCAGGAATTTAAATAACTTTATTATTTGCATTTCAAATTACAGTTGAAGAAACTGAAGTTGGTTTTATAAAGCACAGCAAGGAAAGGGAATTAACAAGGAAATCAGTTTTACCTGAACCATTTTTTATATTTTTTTATTTAAGGATAATTGCTTCATAGAATTTTGTTGTTTCCTGTTAAACCTCAACATGAATCAGCCATAGGTACTATTAATTTGTAATCCCTTAAATTCAATGTAGTCCAAAAAATGTACGTTTCCGTTCTCCTTTGAATTTAGAAAAAGAATGAATAAATTATGTAGTCAAGTTGGAGTGTATGGACTCATGCACATTCTTCCACAGAAAGGAAATAAATACTAGGTGATTGTTTAGCACAAATAGATTGATACAGCAACTAATTTCAAAATGCTAACTTTATCTGTGAACAGCAAATGCAGACAAGTATGGGTGCCTGATAAGAAGGATGCAAGATGGATACAAATGTTATCGGCAACCTCTCGTGCATTAGGAACGTGAGTCCCTAAGGCTGAGTTGGCACCACAAAGGTAAATGCAAAATTTTCCTTTTCTTCAGAGATTTTTCAGTCAAACTCTGGTTTTCTTCTTGATATTCTAGATATCATTTTCAGCATTTTTTTTTTCAAATTTGAATGTTTATTTGATCACCTGGCAATCTTGTTAAATGTATGTTCTGAATCAGTAGATTCTGGGTAGAGTCTAAGAATTTGCATTTCCAGTAAGCTCCTAAGTAATGGTAATACTGCCCTTCTTAGGACCACACTTTAAGATGTTAAGTTTTTAATTTATTTTTTTAAATTTATTTTTAATTGAAAGATAATTGCTTTACAATATTGTATTGGTTTCTGCTATACATCAACATGTGAATCAGCCATAGGTATACTTATGTCTTCTTCCTCTTGAACCTTCCTCCCACCTCCCACCCGTCTAGGTTGTCCCAGAGCACAAGTCTGAGCTCCCTG
Organism: Cephalophus harveyi; assembly: GCA_006410635.1. NCBI lineage: Eukaryota > Metazoa > Chordata > Mammalia > Artiodactyla > Bovidae > Cephalophus > Cephalophus harveyi. Next base: position 387,201 of record SJYT01073685.1, on the reverse strand, counting down.
AATCATACAGTTAATTCCTACTGGCTATCTATGTTACATATGGTAGTGTATATTTCCATGCTACTCTCTCCAGGGTTTTAGAAGATTACACATTTAAGAGCTTAGTAATGTTCAGTTCAGTCGCTCAGTCGTGTCCGACTCTTTGCGACCCCATGAATCGCAGCACGCCAGGCCTCCCTGTTCATCACCATCTCTCGGAGATCACTCAGACTCACATCCATCGAGACAGTGATGCCATCCAGCCATCTCATCCTTCCCACCTTCCCGCAACAAAGTTACAGCCACAATAAGATCTGCTAAAGAAGGTTTACCATGCTAAGCGTTTCACAACGGAGGCACAAGGAGAAGGGGGCGGCAGAGGATGAGACGCTTAGACACCATCACTGACTCAATGGACATGAGTTTGAGGAAGCTCTGGGAGGCAGTGAAGGACTCTGGGATGGGCTTTCAGGAAAATGGACACGTTCAAACCTTGCTCCCACCTGGCCAGGGCAGGCTGCTGTGCACAGATGTCTGAGTCTCTAGCACCTATCCAGACCCTTCCTGTCCCCACCGTTTTTTGCCTGCTGGCCCCCGCAGCGAGGGATTTTAGGGTGACATAGGAGATGGCAAGGGAGGACTCAGCATCCTGTGTTTGGTGGAGTTGGGGGCTTTGGTGCTTGGGTCCTGACTGTGGTTTTTGCATTTGACTGGTTGAGCCGGGGGTGGGTGATGGCAGAGAGACAGCATTGGCGTGATGGTGTTTCCTCACCTGGCATTTCTCAGGCACGTGCTCCCCTCACACCCACCCCAGCTGACGTCCCCTGTCCCCGGCCCAGAGCAGGGAACAGGGAGTGTAACCCGGGCTTCCATCATGGGTGAGGCGGCATTCACGCACACAGAGGTGCACACACTGTGAATCCACAACCCGACACGCAATGCTGAGCGTGCACACACAGTCTTGCTGACACACCCACAAGCATCTAGACCTACATGAGACATTCTCACCATAGCTTTGCTTTACACACAGGTGTGCATCCTTCCACGCAACCCAGAAGCATGTCGATCCGTCCGCTCGCCCGTGCTGACACATGTCTGTCCCCACACCACCGAATGCAGGTGTTCCCTCTTGCATTGGTGCCCACTCACAGGCGCTGCCCTCCAGCAGCCCTGGGCACCCCCTTGCGCCCACACCCGTTACACACACACCTCACACTTGTATAGGCTCCTGTCCACGTGCGTGAGGCCCACAGAGCCAGCTGCCGCTCCCCCCCACCCCCGCCTGCCATTCTCAGCTGCCTCCGGCCCGAGCCTGCCCCGCACCTCATCCCCGAGCTGCTGTCTGCCTTTGCACGGTAACCAGATGAGACAAGGCAATTTATGACACCAGCTGTCTCTGTCAAAACCGGATCTCCCACACACACGAGGGGAAGCCAATTACCCCGAGCCCAGCCCTGCCAGAAGCCGGGGCTCGCAGGGAGATAGAGTGGGGGTGGGACCCGGCCACCCGGAGGGGCGTGGTGAGCGGCGCCTGCGGTCCCTGGGAATCCGGCACCCTCCTCCCCCAGGCCCCGGGGGAGCCTGTCCTCTCCTCTCTGTGGCTGCCCCCCAGCCCCTGCTCCCAGGGCAATGCAAGAGCAGACTCAGGGCGGAGAGCAGGCGGGCAGGGATCAGAGGAAGAGTGGCCAGGGTCACCATGGCAACAGGGAAGGCAGGAGCCCGGTGGACTTCCCGCTACACAGCGAGCCCCAGGCAGGCTGCGTCGCTGCCCCCTCGTGCTCTCCACCTTTGCTCTCCTTGCTCCTCTCTGAGTAGGTGCCCGCGCCTGGCCCACGTTTCCCTCTGCCTAGAATCCCCACTCCTTTCCTGTCCCACCCAACCCTTCAGCCAGCTCTACCACTAGCTGGGCCACGTGCTCTCCGGACCTCAGAGTCGGACCCAGGTTCCAGTCTTCACTCCTCCACTGTCAGCCTGGGCAGCCCGGCTGAGCAGCAGCCCCCGGCAGTGAGGAGCAGTGAGGAGATTTCCACATCTGTACAGGAGACTCCGTTTCCACAGAAATATTGGCCGAGAGCCCCCTCTGTCGCCAGCTGTGCTCTGGGGAGGGAGATGCAACCCTAACGAAATGAAGTCTCGCCCTCCTGGGCTTCAGGTTCTGCTGGAGGACGCCCACTGCAGACAGTTAAGTGAGATGACTTCACTGGCTCAGAAGCTGCGTCCGCGGCAGCTGTCCCAGAATCAAGCAAAGCTCTCGAGAGGAACTCAGTCAGTAGGCGAACGCCCGAGCGCACAGACGGCTTGGCCCCAGTGCTGAGGCTGAGCTGATCTCAGCCCTTCTCCAGCAGCGGCTGACCTGGCGGCACCTTTGCACTGGTCCTCGGAGGGAACTTTCTCCACACAATTTCTGAGTGCTTGGATGGAGACATGTCTAAGTGGACTTCAGAACACTCCTGTGCTGACTCATTGATTCCGCAAATGTACGTTAAGGGCAGACCATGTGCCAAAACCCATGCTAGGCGCTCAAGGTTGAGTGGGGTGGAGAAGAGACTTCCAGGTGCCAAGATGCTTTCACATACAGGCATTTCACAGGTTCTTTTTAAGGCATTTTTAACAACTCAGTGTTAGTCGTTCAGTCATGCCCAACTCTTTGCAAACCCATGGACTGGAGCCTGCCAGGCTCCTCTGTCCATACAATTATCCAGGCAAGAATACTGTAGTGGATTGCCATTCCCTTCTCCAGGGGATCTTTCCGACCCAGGGATCAAACTCAGGTCTCCTGCATCTCAGGCAGATGGTTTACCGGCTGAGCCACCAGGGAAGGCTCGGTCTGATGAACTTTTTACAAATAAGGAAACTGAGGCTCCAGGACTGTTGGTGACTTGCTTGAGAGCCCAGAGCCAGCAGTGACAGCCCCTACGGGTGATCTGAGCCTCCTCATGCTCGGCCCAGAGTTCTGGCCACCGTTAATCGCTTTCAGCGTCCCTTTCCCTCAACGACAAGCCTCTACGGCAGCCATGGCTCCCGCCCATTCTAATAGCCTGGGAGCCGCCTGGAACCTGCTGGTGCTGGGATTTGAACCTGAGCCGGCCTGACTCCCAAGCCCAGGCGCCATCGCTCTTCCGCGTCTAATCAGTTCATTAAAGCCCTCCTTGCAAACGCTCCCTCTCACTGCCCAGCCACAGAGACCTCAGCTGCACCATTTCCAGGAGAGCAAATTCCTTCCCGGCTGGAGAGGAGTTGGGATAATGTAGGCAGGCGATTTAAACAGCTCCGGCAAAATACACCAGTGGTTTTCACTCTCCGCCACTATTACACTTTCCAGCCACGGCAGGCTTGGCCCATAAGTGGGATATCAAGTTTATTACAGCTATTTCCAACCTGTAATTGGTTTTGTGGAACACAAAGTGGGGGAGGCTCGGGGTAGGGGGAGGCGACTCCCCGGACTCCTTTTTTCTTTTCTTCTCTGGATGATGGCACCCAGGGACACTGGGAGGAGGCTAGAGTTGGAAACTTATTTGTTTTTCAAATGGAAAACCTCCGTCAGCCCGCAGGCTCTCTCGCTGCTGGCTGGATTCAGTCCGCTTGCCATGCTTTGGTGGCCGCCCTTGCAAAATCGACCCAGCCTGGCTGAAGCCAGATGTGCTGGTCAGGGGCTATGGGGGCCCTGGAACGGGGTCAGGCAGCCCTGGGACCCGGGGGCAGCTGCGGAGCCTCGGCTGAGCGGGCAGGGCACCTGGAGGTGCGGCCTCCAGGGCCAGCTGTTCCAGAATCAGAGCATCTGGGCACTCAGTAGAAACGGCCCTCAGAGCTCACCCTGCCCCACGTCTCTTCACTGAGCACTTCGGGAAACTGAGGCCTGGAGAGAGGAGAGGTGCAGAGCGATTTAGAACCCAGGTCTCTGTCCGCTGTAGCTGATCATTCAGGGAACCAATACCAGCCGAGGTTCTTGGTCTTTCCAGATCAATAGAAATTGACTACAGGACAGACAAGAAGCTCAGGCAAGGCGTCGCCGGGCCCCTGCTGCATCAGGAGGGAGAGAGAACAAGTCACAGGGGAAGGGGGTTGCTGGCGAGAGCGGAGCCCTCACATGGGCTGAGGGCCGGCTTGGGTGCCCTCTGTGGCTTGAGTGAATGGCGGCATGTGGAGGGCCTGCCTTCGCTCCCGGCACCTGATTTTTGCTCCCAGGTCTTTAGAAGTGGCAGCAGGTTTGGGGGTGGGGGGGTTTGGTCTTTTGCATCATTTGGTCCAGAACTTGCTCCTGCTGCAGCACGCGTGCAGTTATGTCTAGTCCCATAGAGTTTCTTTGTGTTTTTTAGAAGTTTGTCCAGGTGGAAGCACGGCAGCAAAGGGTCCCGGGTCCCGGCCTGTCTCAGAATGACCCCCGAGAGAGGGCGCATCAGGGGCACGCGGGTTCTCTCTGGGGCATCACCACACGGATGGTCCCGCCACCTTCCCCGCAGGGCCTGGTCCTACTAGGAAGCCCCACCTGACCCAGGCGTGGCCGCAGCAGGCCGTTCTGAGGCAAGTCCGTGCTGTCAAGCGGCAGGGATGGCTTCTCGGTTCCTCGTGGGGTCCCCAGTGCCTGGTACGTGCTGCGGATTCAACTCAGATCAGTTGCTCAGTCAGGTACAACTCTCTGTGGCCCCACGGACTGCAGCACGCCAGGCCTCCCTGTCCATCACCAACTCCCGGAACTTGCTCAAACCCATGTCCGTTGAGTCGGTGACGCGATCCAACCACCTCACCCTCTTTCGTCCTCTTCTCCTCCCGCCTTCAATCTTTCCCAGCATCAGCTCATTCGTGTAGCAAATATTTACTGAGTAAGTACCATGTGCCCAGCTCTGGGGGGCAGAGCGTCAACAGGGTAGATAGAGACCCTGCCCTCCCAGAGTGTATGTTCCAGAAGTAGCTCACATTCAAAGCCTGGCTATTGATTCAGTAAAAATCTGTTGAATGAATGGCTGAACATGCAAGCCCGTCTCCCTCTGGAGGAGGAAAACCCCACCCCACCCATCTGTAACTCTCCAACAGCACCTTGTCTGCCCTTGCCAGCTTCGCCATCCTCTGTCCTGACTTCCTGGTCCCACCTGCCCTGGGCTCTGGGAGACTGTCTTAGAGTCTCTGCGACTAGCCTGCCACCCCGGTCCCTGCTCGGAGCCTCCTCAAGCTCTCTCCTGGGCTGATGCAATCATACAAGAGTCAGCAAGTTCCTGGGCCTCTGTTCTCTCTCCCTGCAAGCACGGACCCCTGCCTTCCATCCTCGGTGCCCACACTGGCTTCTGGCTCCTTCCACCTGCCCCCTTCCCAGGGTTGGACCCTTTCTTTCACTGACTGACTTTCTGCATCCTCTGGCTTTTCAGCAAGTGATATTCTGCTCTTTAGCCCTGAAGAGTGAGAAGGGACATAGAAAAAGCGGTGACTCAGAAAAGTGTTAGTGTTCATAACAGTAGGTATCTCCACTGAGCACACAGCAGGCGATCTATCCCGGCCTTGTCTCATTTAATCTTTCCAAGAGGATAAGTCGGGTTGTCCCCATTTTACAGATACGGAAACTGAGACTTAGGTGCGATAGCTTGATCAAAAGTACCTAGTAGTAACCAAAAGTCAAGGATTCGACTGGTGTGGAGGAAATCAGTCTAGCTTCTTGCTCAAGTCTCCCATAGGCAGGGAGAAGCAGCCTGAGATGAGGTGCTCCCAGAAGAGGGCCCACCTCCTCCAGGAACACTCCTGTGATTACCCCTTCCTCCAAAGGAAGCCTCGGCTCCTCCGCGGGCCTCAGATGACCCTTGTCTAATGCTTGTTGCTACAGCCAGGGTCTCCCTGGCTCCGGCCTCTCGCTTGGCCGTGGGCTGCGCTGTCTCCCACGGTACACAGAGCCTGAGAGTGAATTTCGAGTCCGTAACCTTCCTTTACCCTCCCAGAGGCTGAGGGAGACTGGTGAGTTGGCAGCAGGGAGCTGGGACAGCGGATGCCTTGGGTGGAGGCAGCGAGTGCTTGTCTCAAGCTGCCCGCGGCCAGTGTAACCACAGCGGCCAGACACAGCCCCAGAGAAAAAGATGTAAGTAAAAGGAAAAGAAGACTACGCGCGTCCTTGAAACTCCCCTGTCCCTCGGCCTGAAACGGCGATTTACGGCTCAGATGATTCTCCGGTGCTTTATCTGGGGGGTGTGTGGGTACCTGTGAGTGTATATGGGGTGTGGGTGTATTTTCCCAGCAATAAAAACCTCAGTCCCGGAGAATAAATTTGAGGAGGCAGTTTTACTGACAGATTTTTTTTACCCTCCTTTGTATAATAAAAAAAAAAAAATGGAGTGAAGTTTGAGATTGGGCCGATAAGGGCTGGTGCATTTTAGGAGGAGATAAAATAGCGGCACCTGAAGGGAGGCGAGGCTGGGAGTCACATGGGTGGATGCCGTCCACCTTCACGACTTTAGCGGGAAATTCCTCACACCTCCGCTGGCTTCTGGCATTCTCCCTCCTAACGAGCAGCTGCTGAGGGTAAAGAGAAGGCCAGGGAGGTGTTCAGTCCATTCACAGCCCTCGGCAGCCCAGCGGGTGGGATGTGAACCCTGACCTGGGAGCCAGCGCTCTGCCAAGAGCTCAGTGTGGGACCGCAGCTGCATCACCTTGCCTCTCCAAGCCTCAGTTTCCTCATCTGCAAAATGGGGAGGTTATGGTCTCTTCTGCTGTACGAAAAGGGAAGGACTTCAAGCAGATTTCCCAACCTTGGATCAGACAATTCTGTGTGTGTGTGTGGGGTGTGTGGGTGTGGGTGTGTGGGGGGGTGTCCTGTGCCTTGCAGGAGGGTTACGGCTTCCCTGCCCCGAGTTGTGACAGCCAAGCCTGGCTCCTGACGTCGCCAGATGGCCCCGCGCGGAGGCAGTGAAACCGTCTCCCAGGTCAGGGCTCTGGTTTAAAGGCATTTGCTCCTCTCCCTCCGCCGTCTTGATCCCCGTTTGGGGAGCTGGTGAGAGGTGAGGGGAGAGACCGGAGGATGGGGCAGCCCGCCTCCTGACTCACTGCGCGCTGCGTGTTAGCCGCTCAGCCCTGTCTGGCTCCTCGTGGCCCCATGGACTGCGGCCCGCCAGGCTCCTCTGCCCAAGGGATTCTCCAGGCAGGAAGACTGGAGGGGGTTGCCATGCCCTCCTCCAGGGGATCTTCCCGACCCAGGGATCGAACCCGTGTCTCTATGTCTCCTGCACTGGCAGGCAGGTTCTTTACCACTAGCGCCGCCTGGGAAGCCCTGCACGGCAAGCGCCGTCAAAAAAGCGCGAACCCCCCAGAGAGGAAGCAAGTGAAATGCACGCGCTGTGGACGAGCCTGCGGGAGACGCAGGGGTGTGAGCTCAGCAAGGGGAAGCCGTGTAGTGGCAAGTCTCACTGCCGCCCCCTCAGGGTCCCGGAGCTCGCGAATGTGCGACCGTCACCCTGAACCTCGCCAGCCAGGGCTCCCTGGAGACCCCGGCGCTGGCAGAGGACTCCTACTCTCACGAACTTGCAGTCTCAGGAGGGTGATCCATCCTGGCACTGCCTGTGGCTGGCACACAGCTGGCACTCAACAAATGCTGGCTGGATTGAACTGAGTCTCTGTTCTCTAAAGTGTTAGCTGCTCAGTCCTGTCTGGCTCCTTGCAACCCCGTGGGCTGTAGCCCCCAGGCTCCTCTGTCCATGGTGATTCTCCAGGCAAGAATACTGGGGTGTGTTGCCATGCCCTCCCGCAGGGGATCTTCCCAGCCCAGGGATCGAACCAGGTCTCCTGCATTACAGGCAGATTCTTTACTGTCTGAGCTGCAGGGAAGCCCAAAAACCAGCAGCAAAACCACCTAGGCCAGACAGATGTGGTCCAAGTCAGCTGGGGTCCAGATGTGCTCGGGGCGGCCCCGCTGTGCTGAGGCCGGTCCTCCCAGGGAGGCGGAGGACCCGGTGCAGCCTTGGCAAGGCTGGGCAGGCAGCCTTCAGCACCTCCCGCATCCCTGAAGCCCCTTGGAGAAACCCCCTCCCTGGCCGCCACCCTCCCAGCCCCCTCTCCTGCCTCCAGCACACAGAGCCGCAGGGAGTTAATTCCACTTCTCCAGGACCAGGCATGAGGCCTCCCTGTCGCAGGCTGTTAGCGCGGAGCCCAGCTGAGTGGTGAGAGGCTGCAAGCTCCTGGTCTATAATAGAGTTGCTGAGACAAGCGGAAAACTGCAGCCGGGTAAACAGATAAATAATTGAAACAGTGACAACACATACCTTGCTGCTTTGTGGAGTAACACTTTCATTAGCGGGGAGCAGCCCGGTCCTGGGGGCTGTCTCTTATACACATCTAGTGGCTGGACAGAGAGGGGCTCTCTTTTGTGACCCCATGGACGGCAGCACGCCTGTCTCTTATACACATCTGGCGGGAGCAGGGCACACTGGGGTCTGGCTTTTAATCAGCTGTGAGCAGCTGGGCACTCGAGCAGCCTCTGTCTTCCAGCGGGGGCTTTGTTGCCACCTCCCGGGAGCCCCTGCCTTCTACGGCCTCGTGTCCCTGTGTGAAATGAGGACCTCGTGCCCACCCTCCTCGCCTGTGCCAAGGGCAGCCAGAGGCAGGCAAGCCCCCCACCGTGCCGTCTTCTCTGCATCCCCCGCGTTAGTCGACTGGGTTCCTCCCAGGCTCCCCCGGGTTCCTCGGTCTCCAGACAAGTCCGTTCAGTCAGAAGGAGCTTGTAAACAGAAGCTGAAACTCTGTGCCTCCCTGGCCCTCGGGAGCGCTGAGTTCTTTTGCCTACCAGGCCCTCCCTAATGAAGCTCTCATTTCACTGACTTCACTTACTCTCCGCCCCAGGTACCCTGAACAGGCTCCTTTTACTGAGCACACGCCATTCTTTCCCACGCCAGGGCCTCTGCTGCTGCTGTCCTTTCTGCCTCGAGAGCCCTCCCTCCAGGTGCCAGGCTGACTCCATTCTTGCTTCGGAAGTCGACTGAGACATTGCTTCCTTCAGGAAGCCCTCCAGGATTACTCTGTCTCCAGGCTGGGTGCTGCCCTGCCTCTGGACTCCCTTGCTATTCTGGCCCTCTGCCTTGTAGAATTTATCAGAAATTGTTGCCGTTTAGCATTTTGAAATCATACAAGATCTCGGCCCAGGGGGACTGCTCCCAGACCCCAGTTCCTCTCCTCTCTTCCTGTTCAGCCTGTTCCCCCTTTTCCTCTCTCTTTGGGCATGGATGGCTTTGGGCCAAACACATTTACGGTCTGTGCCCCAGGCGGGGCAGCTCCCCAAGCTTCGGTCACCGCCTGGCAAGGCTGATCAGTGGGATCACGGAAGTGGCCTCACCTGGTGCCCTGGCACGAGCCCGAGAGAAGGGGGGCCCTGCTCCTGCTGAACTGCCGGGCCTCAGGGAGGGACTTGAGTTCGAGCCTCAGCCTGCACACCGTCAAGTAGGGACAGACGACCCAGGAGGGTGAGAGCGATGCTCACAACGCCTCCCCCAGGGAGTCCTCCCGGGCTGCCTGCCTCTCCACAGCGTCCGCCTCGGGAAAGGCGGGGCTGGCTGAGCGCTCACCCTGGCTCCTCTGCGCTGCGTTGCAGGTGACGGATGGTGGCACCATCAAGCAGAAGATCTTCACCTTCGACGCCATGTTCTCCACCAACTTCTCCCACATGGAGAGCTACCGCCGGCGCGAGGATTTGGTGTACCAGTCCACGGTCAGGTAAGGGCCGCGACCACCTCTCCAGCCTTCTCATGCCCACCCGCGGCGCCTGCGGGCTCGGGGAGCGCGTCTCGGGAAGACCCTCCATGGGCTCGGAAGGCAGAGCTGGGGCTCTGCTGCAGAAGGGGCCCCCTTCCCGAGGGGGGTCATCCCCTGGAGGAGGGTGAAGGGCAGGGGTCAGGGGGCCACTCTGCCACAGGGAGTGGACCCTTCACGTTGGCCTCCCGGACGCTCCTGCAACAGTCCCGCGAGGTGGGGTTTTCCAAACCCCGTTTCCAGGTGAAGACACTGAGGTCCAGAGAGGGTGAGTGAATAACCAAAGGCCACACAGCCAGGAATGCCAGAGACGGGAGTTGGACCGGCTCCACCCGGTTCAGAAGCCCATGGAACACACTCTGTGGTTTCCCAGGGCTTCAAACTTAGGAAGGAAAACAGACCCTGAACAACCAGACCCGAGGTCCAGGGCAGCACCAGGATGGGGAAGCAAGAGCCCTTGTGGGCGGAGATACTTGGTATTCCTGCACCTGCCCCCTTTTCTAGAAGACTTGAAGGTAGCGGATCCCAGTCCAGGCCCTGCCGCGTTCCAGGTGGGCAGGCCACGCTCCCCTCCCATCTCTCCCTAAAAAGCCCCATTCCTGTTTTGGCGCTCTGATGCTTTATAATCACTGGGTCCCGTTCCCTTTGACCACCTGGTAAGCTCATCAGCCTTCAGAACCCAAGCGGGCAGGCCCTTGGGTGTGACACCTTCTTTAGACAGCCCCTTGCCCCAGCAGAGTGATCTTCCCCAAAGTCCACAACCGCGGCTGCTCCAGTACACCCCCTACCGCCAGAGGGCGTCTCACTGCATTAGTGAAGAGCAGCTTCAGGCCTGGACGTGCACACTTTTGCACGCACGCGTGCACGCTTTCTCACACTACATAGCCAAATGCTTTGCCTGGTTGTTGTTTGGTCACTGAATTTGTGTCCACCTCTTGGCAACCCCATGGACGGCAGCACGCCAGGCTTCCCTGTCCTTCACTGTCTCCCAGAGCTTGCTCAGACTCATGTCTGCTGAGTCGGCTCTGCCTGGTGGCCGGGCAGGAAGCGGCAGTCTGCTCCCAAGCTAGGGGACAAGCTTGCCCCGTCAGGCCTGGCAGGAGCTGCCGCCTGCCGACTCACATGCTGCGAGCTGGCTTGCGCTATGCTTCGTGGGGCACCTGCCACATCCCTGCTCAGTGTCTTATTCCCGACCCACCAGGAGGATGAGGCCCCACTCTCCTCACCCAGGTTTTCAGAAGGAAGAAGAGGGCTCCCTACCGCCTTATATCCTCAGCTCTCAACACGAGGCTCGACACACAACAGGGGTACAGTGAAATCCGCAAATTGAGCGATGACCCTAGGACCCTCCTTGGCCCTTTGGGCCTCAGTTTCCCCATGGGTAAAATCAGAAAACGGGACAAGAAGATTGACAAGGGCAGAGCCAGTCTGCAGAGAGAATCTGGCCTGCGGTCCTTCCACACACACTTAGGCAAGGACGGAAGGTGGGCCTGCTCCCCTGGAGGACCTTTCTGGGTGCTTCTCTTTGGGCTTCGTGTCAGGAGCTCAGGCTGAGCATTTACTGGGGGAATCTGCTGAGAATGTAGACTCCAGAAAGACGTACAAGCCACCACACAGGTGCCTTCATCTATCTATTTATGATTTCTTCTGCACCCACCTCCAGAAAGAACTTGGGGTCTCTCTAAGCACACCCAAGACAAGCAGGTTGGGCTTCCCAGGTGGCGCTAGTGGTAAAGAACCCACCTGTCTTTGCAGGAGTTGTAAGAGACGTGGGTTCGATCCCTGGATTGGGAAGGTCTAAATCCTAAAGCATGGCAACACACTCCAGTATTCTCTCCTGGAGAATTCCTTGGACAGAGGGGCCTGGTGGGGTACAGTCCATAGGGTTGTAGAGTCGGACATGACGGAAGCAACTTGGCACGCATACAGGCAAGACGAGCAGGTCACCATCAGAATGCAAAGAAAAAGGTGAAAGCTCACTCTGGGAGGCACAAATGACTGTACACGTGAACGTCTGGATCTCCTCCAGGCCTCCCAGAAAGCAGCCCCATCTGCCGCTCCCCTGCCTGGTCACCACGGTCTCTGAAAACAAAGCCCCCTGTGTCCCATCACCGTCAGTCCCCCACCCACTCCTGACTTCCCATGTGGCTCAGCGGCAAAGAACCCGCCTGCCAATGCAGCCGATGCTGGAGACACCTGTTCGATCCCTGGGTTAGGAAGATCCTCTGGAGGAGGAAATGGCAACCCACTCCAGTATTCTTATCTGGGAAATTCCATAGACAGAGGAACCTGGCGGGCTCTACTCATGGGTTCACAGAGCTGGACACAACTGAGCATGTGCACACACGCATGCACACGCGCGCGCACACACACACACACACACACCCCTGCTCCTGGAAGTGTGGGCTCCAGAGTAACTCCTTGCCTCTGGTTTCTGAGCCAGGAAGGAACGCCAGAGACTGTCCGAGCATCCCTGACGCCCTCCATCTCACGCATCCAGATTGCAGCCCTGGTCTCCAAAGGCCTGGTTCAAACCACAGCTCAGCTACCGCCTGCTGAGTTACCCTTGGCCACAAGGACCTTGGCCTCTCTCGGCCTTGGTGTCCTCACCTGTTAAACAGGCTTAATATGGTTGGTGTTGACTTAAAAAAGGATGCGCCGTGTGCGAGCTGCAAGTCAAATCTTACTCGGGGCAACGTGGGGGCTGCAGCCCAGTGTCTCAGGCAGCTCTGGGAGACTGCGCCAAAGAGGAGGGGGAGGAGATTCTGGTGAAGGCGGCGTTCGTGCAATCAAGCACTTATCTTCCTGAAGGTTCTCGGCTTGTCACAAGGGGCTGACGTCACCATGAAGGGATTTAGTGTTTTTCTAGATATGAGAAGGTGCAAGGACTGGACTCATGAAATCAGTTCCTGAAAATATCTAACTATTTAAAGGTCTGTTCCATACCCTGGAACATGTGTGTGCCGTGTGTGTGTGAGAGTGCACGAACGTGCAAGTGCCCAGTTGCATCTGACTCTTTACGGCCCCGTGGACTGTAGCCCACCAGGCTTCTCTGTCCAAGGGGACTCTCCAGGCAAGAATACTAGGGTGGGTCGCCACTTCCTCCTCCAGCGGACCTTTCCAACCCAGGGATGGAACCCACGCCTCTTGCGTCTCCTGCAGCACAAAGTGTCTCACTCCTGCTATTCACCCTGAACTCCCCTGAAGGTCAAAGGTCAACAGCTGCACAGGCTTCCATCCCCACAGAGGCAGATGGCAAGTGCCCTCGGCAAGCGCCAAGTTGGCACTGACATTGCCTTAAACAGTTGTCGTGGGGTTTCGGTGAGACTCGAGTCTGATGGCCTGAGTTCTAATCCCGGCTCCTCCAGCCCCTTGCTGGAGTGTAATCTCTCGGAGTGGTGACTCTGCCCGAGTTTCCTGATCTCTGAAAGGGGACGACAACAGGAAGATGCTCCCAGCTGCCCCGCCAGGCTCTCACGAGTCAGCAATCCCTGCGAGCGCAGCCCCAGCCCCGGAGCCGTGCACGTCTACTGCTAGTGCCCAGAAAAAAGCCTCTGTCTCACCATTAAAATAAAAAGGGTCATCTTTTTCTTAATCTCATAAAGCCTCCTTACACGCACTCTTTCCCTTAATCATCACTAATGGCACCTTGAACGCAGGCAGGTATTGTTGCTATTGTTATTTTCTATGGTCCTGATTTTACAGATGAGGTCAAAATTCAGTTCGAGACTCACCCAAGGGTCTCCCACTGGAACAACATCAACTTGGTCAGACCCCGACCCGTGTCATCCTAGCCCTCCACCATGCAGCCTTCCCTGTTTTACAAATGAGGAAACTGAGGCCCGGAGGGGCGGAGACTCGTCCAGGGTCACAGACACAGCACAGTCGTGTCCGGGGCTCGCTTCTTCCCCAGGCTTCTCCCAGGACCTCAGGCACCAGGGGGGTCTCCCAGGCCGAGAGCAGCAGGGCGGGGGGCCACAGGGCAGGGCAGGAAGGAGCAGGCCCTCTCGGGTCTGACCTGATCGTGGAGTCGGCGGCACAGAGCAGCTGTGCTGGCGAATCTGCTCCTCAGCCTGCAGGGCTCTTCGGGCTGGCAAGGGGCAGGAACTCCGCATTCACATATAAATGAAGATATTTGCAAATTAATGCATCTCATCTAGAGAGAGTCCCAGCTGCACAGCTGTCTGGGCCGCTTCCTCTCCAGCAGGGAGAGCGGGGTCAGAAGAGGCTGAGAAGATGAGCCAGAGTTGGCAGAGAGCAGTTCCTGGGCGGCGAGGGGAGCCCTAGGAACTCCCAGAGCTTCCCTCACCACTGGCGGGGGGCCCCGAGGGGTGGGAGCTGGGTGGGGTGCCAGGGCTTCTGTCCCAGGTGGGGTTGCAGGTCTAGGACCCCAGTTCATGATCTCTTGGGCAGGTCACCGCCCTTCCCAGGACCACCACTCCCCCACCCCAAGATTCCATCTATCACAAGCCTTTCTAGTTCAGAGCCTCAGAGCCCAGAACTTCCAGCTTGGAATTGACAGCAATTTATCCCTTCAAAGAAAAGAAAGACAGAAAGTGAAGTCACTCAGTCATGTCTGACTCTCTGCGACCCCATGGACTGTAGCCTATCAGCCTCCTCCATCCGTGGGACTCTCCAGGCAGGAACACTGGAGTGGGTTGCCATTTCCTTCTCCAGGAGATCTTCCCAACCCAGGGATTGAACCCGGGTCTCCCGCACTGTAGGCAGACGCTTAACCGTCTGAGCCACCAGGGAGGTCCAAGGGATATTTAATTGAGCACCTACTAAGAGCTGGCATGATGCAAGGTGCTGGGGGTCCAGCAAGGAATGAGAGAGATTGGCCTTTACACTCTCACGGGGAAGACCGAGCGGAAGCAAGAGAAGCAAGACGACTGTGGATGTATCGTGACAAGCTCTACAAAGACGTGGGTCCAGTGGCGACCCTGTGATGGGGGAGCCGCTTGCAGGGTCAGGAGGAGTAAGGTGCTGGGGTGCCAGGCAGAGCCTCCCAGGATGGGGGCCCTGGGCTGAGACCTGTGGGCTGGGCAGGAGACGTCGGCGGTAGGCCGAGGCGGGTGTGCAGACTTTGGAGTCCGAGGGCCAGGGCGTCTGGGGACAGCCTGGCCGATGACCGAGGGGCGGTGTTGCCCGCAGCACCACCCCCTTGCACCTCGGGGCGGCTATTCCCACGTGTCTTCCCTGCTGTCCACATGTTCCCCAGCTGGACCGGGGCTCAGTTTCCCCCTGGAACAAGCTCCAAGAGGCATCTGTGTCACCTCCCTTCCCCCTCCATCTCCACTCCCAAATAAGCCATTAGCTCCCAGTCNGCACCACCCCCTTGCACCTCGGGGTGGCTATTCTCACGTGTCTTCCCTGCTGTCCACATGTTCCCCAGCTGGACCGGGGCTCAGCTTCCCCCTGGAACAAGCTCCAAGAGGCATCTGTGTCACCTCCCTTCCCCCTCCATCTCCACTCTAGGTCCAGCCTCCCAAATAAGCCATTAGCTCCCAGCCAACTCCTTGATTCTGGTCTGCCTCTCAGGGGCCGCTAAGTGGGCAACAGTCCCACCTGCTGGCCTCCTGCACGTCCACCGTCCTCCCCACCTGTCCTCCCAGGCCCGGCCTCAGGCCCTGTTCACCTGTTCCATCAGCCGGGCCCAGGCGGACAGATGGGTGGCTTCCCCTACCGATGGGGAGATTGTGTGGGCAAAGCACGTTAATCCCTGTAGTGTGTGGCTGTCCCCAGATGGCAGTCGTGACCTCCTTGGAGGTCCGGGTGAAGCCCAGCTAGCCTTCCCTGCCCCTGCTCCCCCTCCACAGGGCGCCCCTTCCACAGGGCACCCCCTCCATTTCCCGAAGCCCTCTGCGGTCCCTGTCCCAGGCCATCAGCCCGGGGTATCTCCAAGAACACTGAGCAGGCTTCACCAGCCCTCTTTTGTCCATGAGGGAAATCTAGACTCAAGGGGTCAAGAATGTGCCCTTCCCATGCCTGGCCCACCTCCCTTTGCCAAGGCCTTACTCATCCTTCAGTTTCAGCTGAAATGCTGCTTCCTCCAGGAAGCTCCTCCTGACTGCTCAGGCTGGGGCAGCTCCCAGTGCCTTTCCACCCTCACCCACCCGCCCCACTCCCTGCCCCCACACTGGGTATTCAAAGAGCCTCCTGCACTTGACCGGAAGTCGCATGAGGACAGGGATGGGGGTGATGTTTTCACTGCTGTCTCCCCAGCCCCCAGCCCAGCATACCCTGCACGATTTGTAGATAATTGTGGCGTGGATGAGTTAGTGGTGGAAGGCAGGGTGGAGGTCGTTCACCGATGCTCTCCCTATAAACTTAGGAAGATGGAATTCAGGCTTCCGCACCTTTCCCCAACACGGGCGTCATTTATTTATCACAAAGGAATCGAGCAATTGCTGTGTGTCGGGGACGGTGCTGGGGATAAGATGGTGAACGAGACATAATCAGATCTGCTCTGGTGAGCCTTGCAATACAGGGGGTGAGAAGAGACAGATGGTGAAAATGTGTTTGAAAGAATAAGGAAAAATATCTACAGTTGGCGATGACTGTGTGAAGGCAATAAGGGAAGGTGATGGAGATGATGAGTCAGGGAATACGTGGGGCGGGAGCGCGCTACAGGGTTTCTCCCGGCAGACGACACCCGAGCAGGGATCTGCAGGGTAAGAGGAAGCCAGGCAGACGGGGTGGAGGTCGGGAGGGCCTCTCAGGTCAAAGGCCTGGCAAGTGCAAAGGTCCTGAGGCGAGAAAGAGCTTGGCGAGCTGCCAGAGGGCCAGCGTGGCCAGAGTCCAGGAGCGGAGACACCCCGGCCTTTCTTCCCCGCGTCCGGGAAGCCAGTGGAGGTTAGGGTCCCACGCGGTGTGTGTCCGTGAAGCTCGCCCTGGTCGCCAGGCAGAGGGCGGGCTGGAGGCTCCAGGAGAGGAAGACGGCGCCTTCTGTGGAGGAGTCTGGGGAGCGGAGAGCGGTCTCTTCTGAGGTCTCAGGACTGAAATTCCAAACCTGAGCTAAGTTAGGAGAGGGAGCGGGACCCCCGCCTCGGGCTGGCCAGGGCCAGGAGGCGAAGGTGGGGCTGGGAGCCAGCCCTCTCCCTGGGGTCTGAGGTCCATTCCCTGTGAACACGTTACTGTGCACCGGTCCCAGAGCCGCACCCCGCAGCCCCTCAAAGCCGCAGGAGGTTGAGAACAGCTGGGAAGGTGGAGCAGAGCTGGGGGCTTGGCGCTGAATGTGAGAGCACAGCTACGCCTCCTAATTCGTTTGTATCGGGGCGGGGTGGGGGGAGGCGTGGGAGACGTCGGGTAAATGTAAGAAGAAAGAGCCGGGAGGGTTGAGGATGCGGGAAGAAATGCCGCCTCCGTTATTACTCGGAGAGCCATGTGTTCCCGTAGCCCCTTGATAGCTCGTATTGAGCATTTGCGGTGTTCCCAGCACGGACGCGCGGGCGCGGTGCTCAGCGGCGGGCACGAGGCAGCCTGCGCCTCCGTGAGCTTAAAGCCTGCTCCCCCGCCCCACCCCCACGAGCCTGTAATCTCCTCGAGGCTCTGCTCCCTCCTTTTCATCTCAGTGACCCCAGAGCCTACTTGGCATTTAGAGAGGAACTATAAATATTTGTGGGATGAAAGGAAAAAGGAGATAAAACATGGAGATAAATAGCGAGCAATTCAGGTGGTCAGGTGATGGCCGTCGCGGGGAGGCTGCAGATGTAATGTGATGAATCAGAGATGGGGAGACTGGGCAAACCATGGAGAAGGTGGCGTTTCAAGCGGCCCTTGAAGCGTCTGTAGGTTTTTTAGACAAAGGAGCCCAGGATGCCTCAGGTGGAGGCCTCGGCGTGTGCAAAGGCCCGGAGGCACGGAGGGGAGGGCTGATGTCGCAGTGAGGCTTCTCTGGGTGTGCAGATGGAGGTTCCAAAGTCTCAGCTCTTTGGAATCTGCTCAAAGGAAAAAACGGAGCTGGTTTTTAAAGAGACGCAGTCACTGTTGGGTCCAAAGAGTAGAGAGGGGTTTGCTTCCCTTTGAAGTGTTCAGGGTCCCTTCTGTAGTGTCTGCTGTTAGCAGGCCGGGCAAGCTCCTCCTCCGCTGTTGGTACCAAGAAAAGTGTGCTTTGCCCCTTGGTGATCTGCAAGAGTGAATTCCGCAGCTCCCCTCCCTCTGCGCGCTATCGGGGACCACACATCATTGTCTCGCGGACATTCAGAACCCACGCTGCTTGTTCAGGAGATGGTCCTTCATTTCTTCATTCATTCAAGCACTCAGCAAACACACGCTGGATCCCTGTTATGTGGCGGGCTGCCCTACTGTGCACTGGGAGAGCGGGTGAACTCAGACCCTGCCATTCAGAGTCGTCAAGGTCACGTCCAGTTCTTGACCTGCAGACCCATGCCTCCCTCCCACCCCGAAATCTCCCATCCAGGAATTCGAATGCGCCAGAGTGATGTTTCAAGGAGAACCTTGAGCCCTTTCAACACTCTTTTCAGAACAGCTGCCTCTGAGCCTCATCAGAATTGAACACCCCAGGTCTCCAGCCCCAAGGAGCAGCCGGGTCCCCAAATCAAACCCGAGGATTATTTTAGGAGTGGGGGCTGCAGCCCGCCTCCCAGGGAATTTTCAGCCGAGTCCACTCCTCTCAGCCCAACCCAAAGAGAGGCTGCCGGTTACCTCGCCTGAGCGCAACAAACCCTCGGTGGTGGTGGCGGCCTCTACACCATGGGCTGATCAGCACTCCACCTGCATTAGGGTCGCCTTGGGAGTTGCTTAAAAATATCAATTCCTGGGCCCCACTAAGATGGAATTTGATTCAAACAGCCTGGAGCAAGGCCTGGGGAAGCAGTCTTTTAAAAAGTCTTCCAGGTAAAAGACGTTGGCAGTGAGGTTGGAAAGCTCTGATGCACACAGCTCCTCCCACCTGCTCCGATGTGCAGACAAGGCCAAAGAATTCGGGGGGAAGCAGCTTTAGAATTAGCTGGTGCAGATAATTGTAGTTGCTGCCGGCAGCCTTGGGCGACAATGTCCTAGAGCCCCCAGGGGCAAGACTTGCTTAGATTAAAGATGACACAATAGCTGGAGCAGCCAGCAACCTCCGCGTCCAGGGTGTCCTCCCAGGCACCAGCCATTTCCAGAGCCTCAGGGGTCCTCACCCCCAAACACCACGAGCTGTCCATCGGAAGGCTGAAGATAGCAGTTTCTCAGGCAGTGGGGCCTTGACTGGGGGTGGGGCCCAGGAACAAGGTATTCTTGCCATAGCTTCCCGGGATCCACCCAAAGGTGGAGGGAACCCATGCTTCCTAAGCCAGAGCTTTCACTGGACCCCATCCCAGACCTCCCACCCTCAGAGCATCCGTCAGAGCAGAGTTCTGGCCCGGCCCTCTGTGTCAGGCCCACGGGAAGTGCTCTTCAGAGATGCCCACTCTCAGCCACCCCTCCCGGGTCCCATCTCTCAGAGCTGGCCGCTCCCTTCTTCGTCTCTAGATCCTCAGCGCCTGACACAGGGGCTGGAACGAGAGCCCAGGGCCTCAGTAAACGTTTCCTGAAATCAATAGGCTGACAGGTTATCCAGATATGGAATTATCATTTTAGACAGTCAGCAAAAACTTTTTTCCCATCTATCATCATGTTTAACCACTGCAACCATCTCATGGAGTGCAGATCTCAGGCTCACCAGATCCTGTTTGTATAAATGATGACATGAAAGAACAGAGAGGGGCGGTCACTTGTCCAAGGTCACACAGCTTGTGCATGGGGAAGCCTGAGTTCCCACCCAAGCTGTGGCATTCACAGGGGCCCTGGAGCCACAGTAGGCCTCTGGGCCATAAAGCACAGGCTGTTATGAGTGTGCTCTCAGCCACCCCTCCCGGGTCCCGTCTGTTAGAGCTGGCCGCTCCCTTCTTCGTCTCTAGATCCTCAGCGCCTGACACAGGGGCTGGGACGAGAGCCCAGGGCCTCAGTAAACGTTTCCTGAATCAATAGGCTGACAGGTTATCCAGATATGGAATTATCATTTTAGACAGTCAGCAAAAACTTTTTTCCCATCTATCATCATGTTTAACCACTGCAACCATCTCATGGAGTGCAGATCTCAGGCTCACCAGATCCTGTTTGTATAAATGATGACATGAAAGAACAGAGAGGGGCGGTCACTTGTCCAAGGTCACACAGCTTGTGCATGGGGAAGCCTGAGTTCCCACCCAAGCTGTGGCATTCACAGGGGCCCTGGAGCCACAGTAGGCCTCTGGGCCATCAAGCACAGGCTGTTATGAGTGACCAGCCCGTGCCAGGCCCCCTGGCAGGCGCTGGGGATTCAAGCGGCTTAGTGAGGGTGGGTGACCTGTGTCTTCATCCCGACACGCACACGCATGAGGTCACACACGCACGCTGGCACACAGTGGACCTGCGGTCCCAGCCGCTTGATGCCTCCAGGTAGGAAACTGCCAGGGTTAGTCATCACCTTGAAAATAGATGCTGCCTGGCAGTTCCTGGCCCCTCGACACCCTGGCCAAGGAGACCGACTGACACCCGATCCTGGCCCCAGAAGTGCAACTCCCAGTTCTCCTCGGCTGCCTCCGCCGGCGGCATCAGTTCCGTGGAGCTGCTGGGAAATCCATTTAGGCGAACACGCTCCCGCCGCTGTGCCCACGTCCCCGCTGAGCGTGACAGCGGCCCCCGCCACCCTGCTTCCCCTCACCCCGCCACTCCTCCTGGTGCTGACACGGGTCTCCCCTCCTGTCCTCCAGCAGCCGTCTGGCATTCTTCACCTTTCTGAAGCCCAGCAATGCGTGCAAACCCAGCCCTCCCCAGCCCTGCTGCCCCTGCGCAGAATCGATGCTACCAACGGTTCTTCAGGAACAGCCTGTGCGTGGCATTCAGCTCTTCTCTGCACGCAGAGGGACGGGGCGCGCACGCAGAGGGACAGGGGCGCGCGCGCAGAGGGACAGGGGCGCGCGCGCAGGCACAATGCATGTCCCTCTCCCCTCCCGGCACGTTCTTGCCTCTCTTGGCTTGAAGCCCCTCTGGGGCCCCAGAATCTCCCCAGCAGCACAGACCCTGGGTCCCAAGGCTCCGGTGGGTCCCCACCCACCCTGGGGGTGCAGATCAGGGGTGCTTACCTGGGACTGGATCTTGGATTAGTGGAGACCTTAGACGCAGTGACTGAGGTGGATGTACTCTGTTGAGCCCACAGTTGGCACAGATCAGCGTGCTGCACCGACCTGCCCTCATTCTTTGCTTGTCCCCGGCCCACTAGACACCCCTGGGACCCCCAGAACGCGCCCTTCTCACCAGGTTCCCTCCTGGGGAGGGAGGTGCTTGCTCAGCTGTCTGCTGCCCTCTGGTGACACACTGGGGTATTGCAAGGAGGGGGCCCCTACCTATGCTGCTCCCCACCCCCGCCCCACCCCCCATCAGCGAGGATGGGTCTTGTCCCTCAAGACAAGGAACTTCCTTTATTCACCTCTAAGACCACAGTGTCCAACACAAGGTCTCAGTAGAGATCTGTTAAATTGATGAAGTGAGGTGAAGTGAAGTCGCTCAGTCGTGTCCGACTCTGCGACCCCCCGGACTTAGCCCGCCAGGCTCCTCCGTCCACAGGATTCTCCAGGCAGGAACACTGGAGCGGGTCGCCATGCCCTTCTCCAGGGGATCTTCCAGACCCAGGAATCAAACCCGGGTCTCCTGCACTGCAGGCGGGCGCTTTACCGTCTCAGCCACCAGGGAAGCTGACAGGTTATCTAAATGTGGAATTATTTCACAAGGCCAGCACAACTTTCCCATCCATCATTATCTCGAACCCTAAGGAGTATAGATCTCAGACCCTGTCTATGGGGACCAAGCTCAGCCCGGAGAAGGGAAGTGACTATCCCAAGAGCTGGGAGAGCTTCCCTGTCTTGCAGAGCTTTCCCCCTCTGGGGGACTCCCCAGGCAATGGGGCTGAGCCCCTATGCCAATGAGACCTGGGCCCGGGGAGGGGTGGGGGAGAGAAGGGTAGGAGAGTCGGGGAAGGGAAAGTGTTAGTCGCTCAGCCGTGTCTGACTGTGACCCCATGGACTGCAGCCCACCAGGCTCCTCTGTCCATGGGATTCTCCAGGCAAGAACACCAGAATCTACCTATTCCCTTCCTCAGGGGGTCTTCCCAACCCATGGATTGAACCCAGGTCTCCTGCATTGTGGGCAGATTCTTTATCATCTGAGCCACCAGAATCTGGACAGGGCAGGCTTTGGCAATTTGTCTTTTACCAGGGCCCTTTCAGAGACAGTGTCTTCATCCAGAATCAACCCCGAGGAACTGCAAGCCCAGCATCAGGCGGCACCCTGGGGGGTGGGGCATGGACAAAATGCGGTTCTGGGTTGCACGTATCACGGTCAGGGCTTGACCTAAGTATTCATTCGCCATTTAACAATGTTTCTTAACTGAGGACCTCGGGGGACAAGGGTGAACAAGGCAGGTGAGAACCTCGTCCCCGTGGAGCTGACATCCCTGGGGTCTTGCCGGAAGCACAGGGTGACAGGGTGCTCCTGGAGGCTTGGATGACAAGAGGAAGCAGCCACACCAAGGCCAGGGAGTGAGGACTCCGGCAGAGAGGAAAAAAGGGCCTGGGCTGGGAGCAAGCTCCGAGTGGCAAGGAGAGTGGAAACGACCCCAGAGAGGCTGGGGTTGACGAGCCCCGCGAGGAGCTGGGAGACCGGGGAGGAGTCAGCAGCGGCCCCATCTCAGGAGCAGCCTCTTGAACCTGACCTTGCCCAGCAGTCGCTTGTTCCAAAGCAGATTCTCATTCTGCGGGCCTGGGGGTGGGGCCTAGAGCCCATGGCTCCGGTCACCCCCCAGATGAGGCCAGTGCTGGCATCCGTGGTCCACGTCAGGAACATCCGGGGACATGACACATTCCTGATGCCCAGGCCACGCCCCGCTGGTCAAGTCAGAACTCTGTGGGCTGCAGGGGAGGTGGTGGGGTGGGACACGACCTGGGCCTTAGTTGTTCAAAGCCCCTAAGGTGATTCCAACAGGCAGGCAGGTCTGAGAACCACTGCTGTAGAACATTCTGGGTCATGAGAGTTTGGATTGTATACTGGAGGCCATGAGGAGCCCTCGAGTTTGATCTTGCCTCTATGTCTGTGTTGTTGAAAGATTCGCCTTAGCTGTCGGCGAGGTCATGAAAGCGGAGGCTGGGAAACCCAGGAGGAGAGGTGGTGATGAGCTGGCTGGGGTGGGGGCGGCGGGAGGGGACGGGCGAAGAGCAAGCAGGACTCACGGACAGACCGGAAGTGGGGGGACATCATGAGCGAGGAGCTGGCTCTGGCGTCAGGGGCCAAGACCCTGCATTTCAGTGAAGGGGCTCCTTCCTACAGCGTGAGGACAGGCAGACCAGCTAGGGCTGTGTGTTGGGTGCAAAATTCAGTTCTGATTGGACCAGGTTAGACATGTCTGTTATGACCTCCCTGTAGCTCAAATGGTAAAGAATCTGCCTGCAGTGCAGGAGACCCGGGTTCGATCCCTGCGTGGGGAAGATCCCCTGGAGGAGGGCATGTCAACTCCAGTACTCTTGCCTGGAGAATCCTATGGACAGAGGAGCCTAGCGGGCTATAGTCCGTGGGGTCGCAAAGAGTCAGACACGACTGAGCGATTGACACACAGGAGACGTGTCTGTTAGACACCAGAGCAGAGACGGCAAGAAGGTCCCTGAAAACGCAGGGCAAGGGGGAGGGTCTGGCCCACAGATGGAACTATGAGAGCCGCTGACACAGATACCCGTCCAAGTCACTGTCGCCTCCCAGGGTCGGGACAGATCTGCAGGAGCTAGGCATCACTTCCAACCAACTTCCTCATTCTCCAGATGAGAAAGCTGAGACCGGAGACTGTGGATGGGGTCCCTGAAGTCACACAGCAAGTCAGCTACAAAGCCGGAATTCAACCTCTGACGCCCAGAGGGCAGTCATTTCCACGCCACAGAGCTCAGGGCAACTTCCCCCGACCCACAGCCCGCGGACAGAGTGGCTGAGATGACAAATACTGTATCTGCAGTCAGAGAGCCAGAGCTGCTAGAAATTACCTGCACACACACGTACCCCCACACACAGACACTCACATACACATTATCCTCTTCTAAGTAAAAAAAAATCAGTAACCTGAATGTCAGCTTTATGACTAATTACACAACTACTTTATTGCTGGTATTAAAAAAATGGAAAGCCAAAAATGTCCAGGAAAGACTTAATTTAGTAAACAGTTCAGAACAAAGTATTTGTCACCATGGTATTCCTTCACATTAGAATTTGCTCCGGGTGATTCAAAGCTCCTCTTTAATATATTCCTGCGGTCTAATAAAGTTCCCAGGTTCTGGGAGAATCTTCTTCGCTTAGAAGGTAATTCTTTCAGGAGGTGAGGATTGGGTGGAGTGAACGGTAGAGGGGGAGCCTTGCTGAGCCTAAGGGTCCTGGAAGAGCTTGGCTGGGAGCAGGCAGGAGTGCTCCTCTTTAATATATTCCTGCGGTTCTGGGAGAATCTTCTTCGCTTAGAAGGTAATTCTTTCAGGAGGTGAGGATTGGGTGGAGTGAACGGTAGAGGGGGAGCCTTGCTGAGCCTAAGGGTCCTGGAAGAGCTTGGCTGGGAGCAGGCAGGAGACATGAGTATGCATTTCATCAATGGATGAATGAAAGTGAGTGTGGGGAGGAGTAACTCCCAGCTGGATCACTAGCTTGCTGCAAAGCCAGCCTTAGTTCAGGAGAAGGAGTCACCTGAAACTTGCCACTGGTAGACACTAAGGAGAAAACGTCAGTGGGCCGCTAGCCTTTTGTGCAGAATTGGCACCTGTCACCTCCAAACTGAAGTGAAAGCCGCTCAGTCGTGTCTGACTCTTTGCCCCCCCATGAACTATACAGTCCATGGAATTCTCCAGGCCAGAATACTGGAATGGGTAGCCATTCCCTTCTTCAGGGGATCTTCCCAACCCAGGGACCGAACCCAGGTCTCTGGCATTGCAAGCAGGTTCTTTACCAGCTAAGCCACAAAGTCGCCTCCAGACCAAATGATAAAGACTGAGGCGATGGAGCCATTCCCCATAAGGCTGCAGAGCATTCTTCTCACTTTACATGAAGCAGAGAGGCCCCAGAGAAGCTGGGTGAGCACCGCGCAGCCCGTGAGCTGTCTGCAAGGGGAGGCTGCTTCTGACGCCAGTGTCCTTCCCGCTTCCAATGCCTTCCATCCTCGGCGGAAGGAGCCCTCATCCTGACCCCACTGCCTCTTATCCCTTTGCTCCCGGTTGCTTTTCGCAGCATTGACTGCTGTCCGTCTGCCCAGCATCGAGGCCGGAGCCCAGGGGTGTAGTCCTGAGTCTGCAACGAAGTGGTGCTGTGGCTTGGCCAGTCACTCCCAGAGCCTCCATCCCCTTTTTGCCCCTGATGCCCTTCCTGGGCATAACGCTGTCCACTCCGTGTCCCCTGCACTAACAGGGAACAGGCGATGGACCAGGGCTAGGGACTGGGGGACAGATGCCCAGAGGTTACGACACGGGAACCAGCCCAGTGCCCCCTGGGTTTTGTGTATTCACATTTGGATTCTCCAGGGAGCGCAGCTAGCCCACGCTATGGCAATTTCCTCGTGAGCTGGGCTGGCACTCCTAATTATTATTTGGAGAGGTTTGGGGAGGCTCAGTTAATTGACTACATATTTCCTTCCTTGACAGGGCATTTGTTCAGGCGGGTCTTTTTCTTCCTCTCCCTTCCCCGGCTGGGTTAATGTTCCTGGGCATCGTGAGTGTTTTGTGGGGGCCATGGGACTAAGGCCGGTCATAACTCTCCCCCCTGCTCAGCAACCCTGCCAGGGGCTTTCGAGCACTTTAATTTAACTTCCCTGGATTTTTGCTTCCCCCACGAGAGCAATGCTATAGACAGAGCCCTGGGATCTGAGAACTAACAAAAATGCCAACTCCAGGGTTTCTCAGGCTCGTAGTCTGCGCCGTAGCCTGCTGGAAGCGCTTTACACACGCTGACTCCTAATCCTCGCAATGTCGGGGCTCTTACTACCCCCCCTGGTGGCTGCAGAGATGGAACGCAGAGAGGGCAAGGGATTTGCCCAAGGTCACACAGCCTTGTGGGGTGGTAGGAACTCTTAGATCATTTCTGAGCCCCTCGGACGAGCCAGGTGCCACGTTAAGAAGAGCAGGGTGACATGATCCCAGAAAAAAGATCCCTCACCTCTTCCAAAGGGAGGGCTATTTGCTGAGCACCAACGTGGTTTAAGGGGTTCCCTGGTGGCTCAGATGGTAAAGAATCTGCCCGCAACACGGGAGACCCTGGTTTCAATTCCTGGGTCAGGAAGATCCCCTGGAGAAGGGATAGGCTACCCACTCCAGTATTCTTGAGCTTCCCTGGTGGCTCGGCTGGTAGATAATCTGCCTGCAACGCGGGAGACCCCGGTTCAATTCCTGGGTCAGGAAGATCCCCTGGAGAAGCGACAGGCTACCCACTCCAGTATTCTGGCCAGGAGAATCCCATGGACTGTGTATAGTCCACGGGGCCGCAAAGAGTCGGGCACGCCTGAATAACGTTCACTTTTTAAACATTTTGCTCGCCTTGTGTCCTTCCAGCCCCACAGCATCCTGTGAGGTGAACTGAGCCCCGTGTCCCAACTTACAGGTGCGGGAACAGAGGCCCAGAAGGACGCATAAGGAGACAGCTGCAGGGACTTCCCTGGTGTTTTGGTGGTTTGGGCTTCCTGCTTCCAATGCCAGGGGCACAGGTTTGATCCCTAGTCAGGAAGCTAAGATCTCACATGCTGCACAGCCAAGAAAATAGTTTACAAATAAATAAAACAGCGCCGATTGCAATAGCGTCGTAAAGATGACGCTATTTTTTTTAAAGAGAGAGGGCTGCGGTGCAGTGGGCAGGGCTCTGGGAGGGACCGTGGGCCCGGGCAGGCGGGTGGGGCCTTCCCACGCCCGGGAGCCCGCGCGCCCAGGTCGCGGCGTGGGTGTGCCTGTGCGAGGGCCGCCCGGGGCCGGGGCCGGGGTGCCGCTTCGGGAGCTCTTCCCTGTGGGGTCAGAGGCCAGGGCCCAGCGCCCCCACACGTGTGCTCGGTCCTGTTGCCGTCCTCACTGACCAGACCGGCCTGGCCCCCCGGAGCCTTGCCCTCCACCCTCGATGCCCTGTGTCACACTCCCCCGGGGGCATGGGCCCCTGGTTTCCGGCTTGATGTGAGTATGGCGGGAAGGCGGAGGGATGGCCCAGATGACCCTAAGAGGTCTGTGGGACCAGCAGGGTCCAAACCCAATCCCAGGACCCGTGCCGCCTGCAGGGGCGGATCCAGGACTTTAAGCGGCAGCTGGGAGTGGCCGGAGCTCGGGCCCACGCGCTCGGGAGCGCTGCCCGGAGCTGTCCTCGCAGGATCCCGCCGGTGCCTGGTGTGCACGCTCACGCTGGCTCACACTCACTCACTCTCGCACCGCCGCAGGGGAGGAGCTGCGGCTGAGCGGGGTCTGCGCTCTGCTGCCCCCTGCTTCTCCCCTCTAGGGTCACCGAGAAAGAGCAGGGGTGCCCACACGGGGTCTCCCTGGGTGTCTGATGCCCTCAAAGGGATCCCAAGCAGAAACGTGACCTTTTGCTTTCATCTTTGTGGCTGCCAGTGGTAATAACCCCAGCTCATTATTACAGCAAACATTTGTCTGGGGCTTACTATGTGCCAAGTGAAAACTCACAACTGTGGAGGAGATAACTGCTATCAGTCCCATTTTACAGATGGGAAAACTGAGGGGCCAAGTGATTCGATTCTTTGCCCCGGGTTACGTGTGTGGCAAGGGGCAGGGCCAGGACTTGAGCCGAGCAGTCTGCAGCCAGAGCGCCTGTCCTCCCTGGACCTCCCCCCTCCAGTCACGGAGGGCCTGGAAGTCCACTCCCTGTTTGTTGCTGGAGCCTGGCGAGTCTGCAGTCAAGCGGACTGGAGTCGGGGCCCCGGCCTGCTCCTTGGAGCTGTGGGGGCTTGGGCCGAGCCCTCTGCCTCTGTGAGCCCCTGCGCCGCACTCTTCCGTGGCGCCTGGTTCTACCCTAGGCGGCCGTTCTCGCCACTGCCTGACTGCCTGAGCCACAAGGGCTTGGGGGTGCTGAGGTCTGACAGGGAGACTAGGGTGCCCCGGGAGGGATGGGGATGATGGGGCTCGAGCAGAGCAGGGCCCAGCAGAGCGAGCTGGCGGGGGGGAGACGGCCTGGGCTGTCTCTGCGCCATCAGCTCTCCCCGCTCTGTTTTTCCCCTGCCCGCCAAGGCCGTGATGTCAGCTTTGGAGATCTGGGGTGGGGAGGGGCAAGTGAGTCCCCACCAGCGGCTCCAGCTGCTGCTGGACGGCGGGGGTGGGGGCGTCTCCTGGACTCGTCGAAAAGCCTCTTTCAGTTCAGTTCAGTCGCTCAGTCGTGTCCGACTCTGCGACCACATGAACTGCAGTACTCCAGTCCTCCCCGTTCATCACCATCTCTCGGAGTTCACTCAGACTCACGTCCATCGAGTCTGTTTTATGACGACCTACAAGACCTTTTAGAACTAACACCCAAAAAAGATGTCCTTTTCATTATAGGGGACTGGAATGCTAAAGTAGGAAGTCAAAACACCTGGAGTAACAGGCAAACTTGGCCTTGGAATGTGGAATGAAGCAGGACAAAGACTAATAGAGTTTTGCCAAGAAAATGCACTGGTCATAGCAAACACCCTCTTCCAAAGCCTCTGTAGATGCCAGTAAATGTGCCCCCAGCATGCTCACGGGTGCATGGCCTCCTCCGCTGCTCAAACTCACCAACCCTCACTGTGCCACACTCCCAGCCTCTTGGAGACCAAGACAGCCAACTCCAGGTGCCTCTATGTGGCTTCTGAGGCTCTCCCCCGGGAGGCTTCGCCAGCCACTTACGGCCCTTTTACATCAGGGTATATCATACATGCAGGAGACTGGGGTTCGATCCCTGGGTTGGGAAGATCCCCTGGAGAAGGGAATGGCAACCCACTCTAGTACTCTTGCCTGGAGATTTCCATGGACACAGCAGTCCATGGGGTCACAAAGAATCGGACTCAACTGAGCAGATAACATTTCACTTTCATAGCACACACACAGGAAAGGGCTTCATCTCAGGGCTTCATCTCATCTCTAGCTTAGGGAATTGTTCAGTTCAGTTCAGTTCAGTTCAGTCACTCAGTCGTGTCCGACTCTTTGCGACCCCATGAATCGCAGCACGCCAGGCCTCCCTGTCCATCACCATCTCCCGGAGTTCACTCAGCTCACGTCCATCGAGTCAGTGATGCCATCCAGCCGTCTCGTGCTCTGCCGTCCCCTTCTCCTCCTGCCATACAGGTATACACCCTGCTGCCCACCCACCACCCAGATCAGGCTATAAAGCATTTCCAACATCCCTTGAGGTTTCTTTCCACAAGAGGGAAACGTGATTCTGACTTCTAAATCAACTTAGACTAGCTCTTCTTGTCCGTGCTCTGCACACGAGTAGAGTCCTGCTTTTGCGTTTGGCTTCTTTCTCCCAGCACATCTGGGCGGTTTGTCTATGGCGGCACATGGCAACGAGCCGTCTCTTCATTGCTGTGTGTACTCCACTGCCCGGATCAGTGTGTTCATTTCTCCATTCTCCCACAGAGGGGTATTGAGGGGAGTTGTTTCAAATTTTTCANTTGGCTTCTTTCTCCCAGCACATCTGGGCGGTTTGTCTATGGCGGCACATGGCAACGAGCCGTCTCTTCATTGCTGTGTGTACTCCACTGCCCGGATCAGTGTGTTCATTTCTCCATTCTCCCACAGAGGGGTATTGAGGGGAGTTGTTTCAAATTTTTCACAATGACAAGTGAAATCACTTGTAACTTGAGTGCTCATTTCTTTTGGGGTATCCATGAGGCGCTTCAGGAAGGCAAGTGTTCAGCTGGATTGAGGCTGCCCATATGGGTTTGCTCAAGTTACTGTAACAAAATACTACTAACTGGATGTCTTGAAAAATCAGAACTTAATTCTCACATAATTCTAGAGGCTCGACATCTGAAATCAAGATGTCACCTGGACCTTTGTTAGGAATAATAAAGCTACAACATAAGGACGGCTTAAGACAGTAGGTGACATGATAGAGTTCCCTGGAGCTGCCACTTACTGGTGGGGGGACCCTCCGCAAATCACTACCTCTCTGTCCCTCAGCTTCCCCATCTCCAAACTGGGGATGATGACAGGGGCGCCCACCTTTCAGGGTGTTGGTGCGGGTTAAACGAGTTAGAGCTGGCACGGTGTGCACGAGAGGGGGTAGTGGTGACTGTGTGCTCAGCACCTCACACGGATGTTGGTCTCTGTCACATTCATCCAGCAACATCTGTCAAACCCCTGTGACAAGCCAGGCGCGGTGCTGGGCTCTGGGGAGACAGTGGCGAGCAATCTAGGTAGGCATTATTATTGCTCCCATTTTACAGGTGAGAAAACTGAGCCCTGGATAGGCTAAGGACTTGAGGCCACAGAGCGAGAACGCGGAGAAGCTGGTATGTGAGGCCAGACAGTCTGTACTCTGGACCACTGTCATTTATTGCCTTTTTAGCCTGCAGCCCCAAGACCCAGAGTCCTGGAGCTCTGCCCTGAGCCTTTCTTGAAAACTTGGAAACAATTTCAAAGCAGGTGTCTCTTCCTTTATTAAGGCCACCTCGGGAAGACATGAAAATTTGGCTCTGATCAAATTAGGCCCATGTTGTGATGTAACTTTCTATATTCATCATAAAGCTAATAAACTAATAAATTAGACAGAATGAAAACATCATTGGGCAGGACGGCGCACTAAAGCATGGCTGTAATTACTCTCACGGGCGGGGCCAATTTCTCAAATTCGCCTTGGCCAAGTTTCCTCAGCTCACCGTGTCCCTAATAAGGCATAACTCACTCTATAAACATTAAATTGACTTATTTATTTTAAATTGCAGTGGAACTGAAAACCACCTTGATAAACCTATTCTCACGCATCTGCTTCCTCATGAACATGGCCCAATGATTTTTTTTTAACAAAGAAACTATCTTTGTTTCAGGCTTTCCCATCTTCAGCCCTGCCTGGCTGATCCTCCCTTACCACGATTCCAACTTTAGAGATTTGACTCAGCCCCCGGAGGCTAGCGGAGGTCGTCTTTTATGTGGAAAGATGATTCATGTGGAATTAATAATAATTATGGTGCTGACATTTACAGAATGTGTATGACGTGGATACCTTGGGCAGGGTCCTCTGATATGACCTCCGTACACATGAATTTGTTTAATCCTCAAATATAAGCTGTGAGGGCCATCATTATGAGCTGCTTTTTGCAGATGAGGAAACAGGGGATCTGAGAAGGGAGGTGACTTGCCCGAGGCCATGGAGAGAATGACTTGGAGCAGGGTTGAGGTCCAGGCAGGGTGGTCTGAGGCCAAGTGTGGGGTCTTACCGCCATCCTCTCCCACCTCTCAGCGAGCCCGCACCAACGCTGAGTGCACAGCAGGCCTGCCTGGGCAGTGAGGAATTCTGGCTGCAATTCTTTTGTAGAATTTTGTAGTCAAAACAATTTTTTTTGGATGCCATTTATTTTTTTAATTTTTACTATATTTTTTAACTTTTAAATTTTTATACAATTTTAAAGGTTATTTTCCATCTGTCACAGATGTGAGCTATATATTATTACAAATTACAAAGTAATGTAATGGCCGTATTCCCCATGTTGAAGGATACATCTTTGAGCCTGATTTACAAGCTAGTTTGTACCTCCCCTCCCCCGCCCCTGTGTCCCCTCCGTCCCTCCCCACTGGTAACCGCCTGTGCGTTCCGTGTCTGTGAGTCCGCCTCTTTTTCTCGTGATGCTCACGGGTCTGGTGTATGCTTCAGATTCCGTGTAAGCAGTGTCTGTCCTGCAGTGTTTGTCTTCCTCTGCCTCACTTCCGCCTCCCAGTCCGTCTGTGTTGCTGCAAAAGGCAACATTCTGCTCTTTCTGTGGCTGGGTGGGTGGTATTCCACGGAGTATGCTTGTGTACCTGTTCACATTTTCCTTATCCCTTCATTTGTGGGTGGGCCCTTAGGTTACTTCTGTATCTGGGTGATTGTAAATAATGCTATGAACTTCGTGGGCATTTATCTTTTTGAATTAGTGTTTGTTTTTTTTTTTTTTTTTTCAGATATATACCCAGCAGTGGCATTGCTGGGTTATGTGGTAGTTATATTTTTAGACTTGGAGAGATCTCCATACTGTTTTCCAAAGTGACTGCACCTGTTTACATTCCCCTCAACAGAAAACACATTTCTTGAGCAGCGGGAGGCACTCACACCTGAGGAGCGGGAGCTGGTGAAGGCGGAGGTCTGGACAAGCAGACAGCGGTTACCGGGGCCGGGAGTGCACAGGGGTTTATCTGGTTTTCTTGATGGAGACATAGGAGGGTTTCTTGATGGAGATGCAGGCTTGGGCAGTTTACCAGAAATATGAGGGGCTGGGGAGAGGTAGACGGCAGATAAAGACACAGGGGAGGCATCCCTGGTGGAGGGCACAGCAGGACCCAGAGGCCAGGCTCTGCATCCAGAGAGCTGAGGCTGAAGCGAGGGCCAGGAGTGGGGTGAGCCGGCGGGGAGGAGTCCCAGCATCAGGGCCCCGCGCCCTGGANATGAGGGGCTGGGGAGAGGTAGACGGCAGATAAAGACACAGGGGAGGCATCCCTGGTGGAGGGCACAGCAGGACCCAGAGGCCAGGCTCTGCATCCAGAGAGCTGAGGCTGAAGCGAGGGCCAGGAGTGGGGCGAGCCGGCGGGGAGGAGTCCCAGCATCAGGGCCCCGCGCCCTGGACCACGCGCCCGGGCCCCGCGCCCTGGGTCCCGCACCGTCTCCCCAGTCTCCCCAGCTGTTCCCTGTGTCCCGAGGAGACAACACTGCTTCAGCCAAGGGCTGTCCGTGAGCTGATGCGAGCCAGCCCGTTAGACCCACCAGACCCGAGACAGGAAGGGACGCTGGCTCAGGCAGGAAGTGTGGGATCTGGGGTTTCATGGGGCCGTTCTCCCCGGAGATGAACTGGGACTGGCCCAGTTCCTGGCCACATATGCAACCTCCCTGAGGCCAGCTCCTCACATTTAAACTGGGAGTGGTGATGCCTCCACCCAGGGGCTTTTCTATAGAACTGATGCTCAGCCCTTTATCCAGCGTCGCTCTTTGGATGTCTCTCAGGCGAGTTAGACTCAGGCTAGACTCCTGTGGTCAGTCCCCTTTCGGCTTCTCCTGGTTGCTTGCTTATTAAAGGACCCTGGCATCGCTGCTGCTGCTGCTAAGTCGCCTCAGTCGTGTCTGACTCTGTGCGACCCCATAGACAGCAGCCCACCAGGCTCCCCTGTCCCTGGGATTCTCCAGGCAAGAGTACTGGAGTAGGGTGCCATTGCCTTCTCCGCCTGGCATTGCTAGCGGCTGGAAACTCGGGAATTATCTGCATGCCTCTCCCTCCCTCTCCAGGCGCGATCACTCACCATGTTCCACGCCTAACACCTCCTGAATCGATTCCAAGACTGTTCATCTCTCTCTACTCCCCTGGCTCGACCAAGCCACTGGTTTCTCATCTGAGTCCACTGCAGCAGCTCCGAAGCTAGGCTGCCCGTCCCCACGCTAAACCTTCCTCTTCCTGCTCTCTGCTTGGCGGGGCCAGAAGTGCAGACTAACCGCGCTGTGCCTCCGTCGTCACGCTCCTGTGACTTTCTCCAGGGCCTGCCGCTGTTCTAGGGGGGAAAGCCGAACCCTTTAACCGGGGGATCACGGCCGGACCCCGCTGCAGCCCTTCTGCGCCTTGGGTCGCTGCCGCTCTCTCCCTGGGTCTGCCCCGTCGCTCTCTCCCTGGGTCTCCCCCGTCTCTTTAGGGACCCTCACCCCCTGCCTCCCAGGTCTTTTACGCTCTAGTCCCTTTACCTGGAGCCCCTCCGTCCTCCTCCCCCGCCCGCCTCATCTGCCAAGCCCTGCCCTTCTGCTGGCCTCTGCGTTACGTCCCTTCCTCAGAGAGCCGTTCCCGACGTTCCCCTGCAGCTTGCTCAGGTCCTCCCACTGTCCATTCTAGGCCTGCCCCGGATGCCTCATGAAGTTCAGCACATGGTTCTTAAATGTTTACATTCGTTTTTATTGGAACAGTCGCTTTACAACGTCGTGTCAGCTTCTCTGCACGGCAAAACGAATCAGCTGTGTGTGCACATATATCCTCTTTTTCATCACACAATTAAACGGGCTTCCCTGGTGGCTCAGATGGTAAAGGATCTGCCTGCAATGCGGGAGACTCAGCTTTGATCCTTGGGTCAGGAAGATCCCCTGGAGAAGGAAATGGTAACCCACTCCAGTATTCTTGCCTGGGAAATCCCGTGGACAGAGGAGCCTGGCAGGCTACAGTCCATGGGGTCACAAAATCATGGGGTCACTAATACAAATATGTGTTAATTAAACACACATTTAGGTGGTTAGTTCCAAGCCTGTCTGGAACACTGGAAAGTGAGGTCGGTGAGGGCAGAGATCATGCCTGTCTTGCTTGCTGTTGTCTCTCTACCTGCCGTTGAGGGGAACATGTGGACGCTCAACGCAGGATAGTTGGGTGCGTGGACAAACGGATGCGGAATGTTTGAACGGACGAGTCGATGGATAGTTTGATGGACGCTTGGATGAACTGGGGGGCGGATGGATGGACGGATGGATGGATGATGGACGGATAGACAATCGGATGGGTGCACTGGCGGTTTCATGAGACCCTGTATAGAAGTCCCCAGCATAGGCACAGAAAAGTCGCTCGGGGTCTGTCAGGTTGGAAACACAAGTCCCTGCCCCGCTCCAGTGTAGGGATCCCCCCCGCCTCTCAGGCTCACTTTCTGGAAGGCAGAGCCCCTGATGGGGCGCCACGACCCACAGACAGACTGAGACAGGGGTGTGACAGAGGGCAATTGGGGTCCTCACCCTGTGCCAATCTCTGGGCCCGGGCTCGGCCAGGCAGTGATGCAGAGCCGGGGGCAGGAGACTCGGGGCTCCGGCAGAGCAGAGCTGTCAGTGGCCCCCGCTCTCGCTGCAGGCAAGGCCCCGTCGGGGCCACCGAGCGCCAGGTCCAGAGCTGAGCGCTGAGGAGTGGGGTCTCCCCTGCCGGGCCCGGCCCCTCGGTGCCTTCCAGAAGCCTCAGCTGCCCCCTCCCGTTGCTCAGACACTGAGCTGGCCCTCCTCCTGCTCGGGGCTCCACGCAGACGCTCTTTCATCAGTTGCCCTCTCTGACCTTGAACACCGGGCAGAGCAGTTCTCCTACGACCTTGCGTGTGACGCTGCCCCTCCATTCCACCCGGGGGTGCCAGTCTAAGTCCCAGCCTCAGTCTGCCCTAGGATGCCAATCCCTCCAGGTAAGACCTTGACTTGACCTTGCGTCTTGCATCACTGATGGAATAGCCAGTCTTTCAGTGTGACCTTGGACATGTTACTTAACTTTTCTGTGCTTCAGTTTCCTCAGCTATTAAATAGGAATGTTAATAACGGTCCATAATATACGAACAGCACATAACAGCAACCGCAAGAGTTGTTTTAGGGGATTAAACGAGCTAATACGGGCGAAGTGCTTAGAACAGCATCTGGCACATACAAGGGCTTTGTGTTACCTACTACCATTCAACAAAGAGAGACTGAGCGCCAGCATGTGCCTAGGATGCTCTAGGTTCATTGTTAAAGGACAGAGCCCACTCCAGGTTCCACTTTGCAAAAGTGGCGACATCTCTGCTGCTCACTCTTGGTGTGACCTCGGGGGCAAGGGTTCACATAACCTCTCTGAGCCTTGGACGTCCCGTGAGTACAGGGCCTGCACCTCTGTGTCTGCTGGGCATTAGAGATGGAGTGAGTAGAGGGCTTAGAACCGGTACATGCTCAGTGGCTAGTGGTTAGTATTGTTCATTCCAGCTTTCTTCCCAGATCAGCACCCTCTACTCCAAGGTCTACGAGTAGAGAAAGAACTTCCCATCCTTTGCCAAGACCATCGTCTCACTCCTCAGCTCTGTCTTGGGAGGCAGATGCTATGCATTTGATTTTACAGATTACAAGACAGAAGCACAGATAAGTTAAGCAATCTACCCAAGGTCATGGTGATTCCAAGTGGCAGCTGAGATCTGTGGGATGCTAACACCCCACTCTTGGTACTCAGGCGCTCCTTACCTCCAAGAATCAGGACCACCAGATCAGAGACCTCACAGCCAGGACAAAGCGTTGAACACCCAAAACTTCATTTGAAAAAGTGAATTCTCTTCTTTGCTCTTGAGTGTTGTCAAGAGCAGCATCTTCTCTCTGTGTGCACCCCAATGACGTCATGTTCCTGGGACTCCTGGTCCTTTTCTTTCCCTCACCCAGCCTCTGGAGCAGGTGAATCCAGATGAGATACATCCTTACCCGGGCATCTGAAGAAGAGCAGAGGATGGCTGTGTGACCGGGAGAAGCATAAACGCTGATACCACGATGGCGATCAAATAGAAAGTGCAGCCGCAGCCGGCACTGCCTTGAGGAAGCATGTGCCACGTGTTATCTCGCCTGGTCCTGGCGAAAGCCCCTAGGAAAGGTGCTGTTGCCATCCCCGATTTTAGTGGGGGATAGAGGCGCAGAGCAGCAGAGTGACTCGTGTCGCACAGCCGGTAGGCAGAGGAGTCGGGATTCAACGCCCGGCTGGAGTCTGTGCCACCGGCATCAGCATCCTGGGCGTCCGGAGTGTTGAGGCAGGCGCCCGTGGCAGGTCTGGAGCGTGCGCGAGGAAAGCGACCCGGCGCACGGAAGGACTTCCCCAGAGCCCAGTGACTGGGGCGTGGTGACCGTAGGTAGCTCCTCCCAAACCAGGACCGTGGGTCACACCACACCCAGGCGTCTGTGGGCATCTCCTTGGGTGAGTGTAGCTACTGTTCCATGACATGAGAGCAGGCGT
The DNA here is from genome assembly GCA_006410635.1 of Cephalophus harveyi. Classification (NCBI taxonomy): domain Eukaryota; kingdom Metazoa; phylum Chordata; class Mammalia; order Artiodactyla; family Bovidae; genus Cephalophus; species Cephalophus harveyi. Next base: position 350,609 of record SJYT01073685.1, on the reverse strand, counting down.
TGCCCTTGGCCCCTCCTCCCGGACCCAGCTGGGCTGACAGCTGCATCTTTCTTCATCCACACTTTCTCAGCACCACCACCACCAACACCTCCTCCTCACACTGGCGATCAGCAGAAGGAGCAGATGGTGGAAGCTTTGGTTTATAGTGATGCGTTCATGAACGTTCACCAGGCCACTGCTCACTTCTGCGGGCTTGACTCTGCTGTTAAGGGTGTGTGTGTGTGCGTGTGCGCGTGTGTGTGCATGCGTGTGTATCTGTACGTGTGTGTGTGTGTGTGTGTGTGTGTGGTGTGTGTGTGCGCGCTCATGTGTGTGTGTGTGCGTGCACGCATGTGTGTGTGAGTGTGTGGTTAAACAGGACTGTTCCTGTTTCGGCCTTGTTGAGAATCCAGGGTGCTTATTCCAGAATCTTAAACCCGGGGTGGCTTGGTGTGGGGACGCCTCCGCGCAGGTGGCTGTTGCTCCAGCTCTTCACGGCGGGATCAGCTCTGAGCATCCGATGGATCCCGCTCTGCCCCTCCCTTCCTCCTTCAGCTTCCCGGGTAAGCCCTTCCGCTCATGGGGCCTCACTCAGAAACCAGGGATCACAGGTCAAAGCCAGCAATAAACAAGTTCTGTTTGACTCACCCTGAGATTTTTCTTTTAATAAAAAAAAAAAAAAAAAGCTCAAAATTAAATCAATGACAAACATTTGAAAATCAGGTTTCACATACAAATCTTTATTTTTGACTTCTCTTTTAAAAATGATGATGTGGCCTTTTTATTTTAACAGTTATTTCCAAATTATAGCAATTGACTCCCTTAAGTGGTAGCTAGATTTAAACCAAGGAATGACCACTTTATTCTCCACAGTGCACACCACTCTCTGGGGCCTGAAGCTGTATCTATTGGTATTAGTTTGGTGGCTACAAGCCCTAAAAACTCAAAGTAAATGTGTCTTAAATTAATTAAAAGGGCTTTCCTGGTAGCTCAGCTGGTAAAGAATCTCTCTGCAACGCAGGAGACCCCAGTTTGATCCCTGGGTCAGGAAGATGCCCTGGAGAAGGGACAGGCTACCCACTGCAGTATTCTTGCCTGGAGAATTCCACGGACAGAGGAGCCTGGCGGGTTACAGTCCGTGGGGTTGCAAAGAGTTGGACGTGACTGAGTGTCTGTGACAAACTAGTCAAAAGTTTCCCCTTCTTTCCCCTGCATCCCATGGGATGTCTCCAGAGCATATAGGATGCTCCATGGATGAGGGGCCCAAGATCCTTCACTTCTGACGTTCTATCATGTATGACCTCCTCCTTAAGTTTGCCTCAAATCTGAGAAGGCTGTTCTAGCTCCAGCCCTTGGGACTACATTCCAACCAGGAGGAAGGGGGTAGTGAAAGAAGAAGGATGCACCTCCTCCCTTAAGGCCCCTTCAGGAAGTTACGCAGAACACCTTCACTCACATCCCACTGGTCAGAATGAAGTCACATGGTCACATCTGCTGCAAGGGTGACTGGGAAATGTAGTCTTTATTTCACACAGCCATGCGTCCAGCCACCAGGGTTCCATTACTATGAAAAGAGAACAGCTGTTGAAAGGCGGGACTTTCTTACCCAGTCCACAAGTAAGCTTGTGGAGAGGAGACCTCATCTTTGACTTTGTCTCTGAGGTCCTGTTACTTCATTGGTGATGAGCATACTATTGTTCATCTCATGGAGTCTCTCTGAGGAATTCACAAGGAGATGATTACTTTGTTAAGGCCTGTCTCCCGCAACTAGAGAGAGCCCCAGCTCCAGGAGGACAGTGATTTTTGTTTGCATCGGTCACAGCTGTGCCCAGGGCAGGTGTGTCTAGCAGCACGTAGGGGAAGCCCTGACACATAGTAGGGACTCAGTAAAAATATACTGAATGAGTGAATGAGTCAACAGATGTGTCTTGAATGTCGTCTGAGTCGGAGGCACTGTGCTGGGTGTGAGACGGAGCAGGGAGCAAGATGCCTTCCAGCATTCACATCCCCGTGGCATCGAGCCCACAGCTGAACACACTAAGATAAATACCTATTACCTTGGATGAGATCTCGGTGCCAGCCAGAATCTGGGCCTTTTAATTTTGTTTTGACAAAGAGGCTGATGGGAGAGGCTGGCGTCTCCTGGCTGTGGGCGGCCCCGAGGCGCCCTGGCCTGACCTTCCCCCCCTTCTCAGCTCCCACATTGTGCAGGACAGTAAAACGTAATTGGCCTGCCCTACTTTTTAAGAGAATCCAGATTGAAGAATTGGGTTTTTTGGTGAGCTGACCTGTTTAAGAGCCTTAAGAGGAAGCTGGGAGTTTCAATTTTCCACTGCCAAAGCAAGGCTGTTTTTAGCTCAGCTTTGATGAAACAGCGGGAATCGGGTTCGGCCCTGGGTCACCCATCAGCTGATCTGGTTGGAAAAGGCCTCCTAAGGGGCCCCAGGCTCGGCTGCAGGTTTGCAGGGAAACGGGAGGTTTCTTTTATTCAAACGGAGTAATTGGTCCTGCTTTGAAGCAGCGCGGGGGCCGTCCTTAAGGAGACAGGGAGCGTTAGGCCAAGCTCAGATGCTAGGCCCTCTTCACCGGTTCCCGGAGCCAGGCAGACCTGAGTCTCCACCTCAGCTCGTTCAGGCATTAGCTGTGTGACCTTAGACAAGTTGCTTGCCCCCTCTGGGCCTCAGTTTCGTATTCTGTTCAACAAAGTTTGCCACTTCTATCTCCCTGGGCAATCGTAGGTACGAACGACAGAAGGTCCGTGAGCGGCCGCATCCGTCGCGGACTGTGAGGCGGCCTCCCCTGACTCTGTCCCCGCAGGAAGCCAGGCTGACTGACAGCCACGGCTGGGGGGTGGGGGCAGGCTGGCTCCAGCCCCAGCAGGTGAGGCTTCTCCGAGTCGCGGTGCTTTGGTGTGCCATCTGCTTCTCTAAGGGTCAAGAACGGTCTTTGAACCTCTTTTCCGATCCTTTTGTCAGACTGTTGTTGAAGAGATTAGCCTCTGGGCCACTGCGGCCCCATATTAAAGGGACCCATGTGAGGGATTCTTGCTGGAGTTTGCTTCCAGGAAAAAGTGGTCCCTACAGACGAGGCGATCTGACCTTGGTCACCAGAAGGTACAGCCAGGCCGTGCACCTGGGGGCCTATGCTGCTGCCTGCAGCTGGCAGGAGGCCTGGAGCAGAAATCACCGCCCTAGAGCCTCAGCCCTCTCCAGCCTGGGGGAATGGGTTTCCACTCTGCCGCTGATTTTCTGCCCGGGGGAGCGACCTTGTGGAAGCCCAGAACCCTGAAAGATCACAAGCATGTGCGTTCCAGACGTCTATCTACCCTGGAGCCTGACTGCCAGGGCTCAAGCCCCAGCTCCGCCCTCCTTTGGCTGTGTGACCGTCAACAAGGTCTAAACAACAGCCCCGCGCCTCAGTTTCCCCTTCTGTGAGCTGGGCTGAGGATACTGGTACCCAGCTCGTGAGGTTGTTGTGAAGGCCGGTCTTTACTGATGGGGAACCCAGGCACGGATGCGAAGTGACTTGTCCAGGTCCCTCGACTACAGCAGGTTAAGGCTGGGAGCATCTGACACACGGGAAGCTCCATTAATATCGATACTATCATTTTTCTTGTTTCAGAGGGCTTCTGTGAGGGCTGACAGAGGACAGTTCCATGCACCTCCCACGGTGCTCTGCACAGAGCGGGAGAACCATCGCCGTGCAAAGATGAGCGAGGCACACGTTCCCGAGGCTCTCTCGGTCCAGTGGCCTGACTCTACCTTACACACAGTAGGGGCACAGCCGTGTTCATTGAGCACAATCAGAGTGATCACTGATGCCAGGAAGGGCCTGGGTCCCTGGCACAGCCACGGTCCACACCTTCCCCCTCCTGCTGAAGGCAGGCTTGTTTCCCATGGTCTCAGCGTCTTCCTGATGCCAGCTCTCACCCACTGCCAGGTACAGAGGCAAAGACAGAGGTTCTAGTTAAAAACCAAAGCGCCTTTGGGGCTAGAAGGGAGGCAGCCAGCACAGCCCCGTGGCCTCAGCCCTTCTGCCTGGCTTCCAGTTGCCTCATCACCTAGCTTCGCTGGCCTGAGTTCCCTTTGGCCCGTCGCTGGCTTCTAGTTCCCTATCGCCCAGCATCCTTCTCCGCAGGGCATACGCCCCACGCCATGTGCTTGCGGGGCCTGGGGTGGCAGCGTGGGGTGGAGACGAGGTGGAAGGACTGTCCTGAACCCTCGGGCCCTCCCGCCCTTGCCCGCCTCCTGGCCCAGACCCTGTGTTGAGCAGGCTGACCGTGAGGGGCTAAATGGATCAATCAGGATGTAGAGGAGAGAGTGGTTTCCATGGCAGCAGCAAGAGGCTAGAGAAGAGAGGCCAGGAGCGGAAGGGGAGGGGAGAGAGCGGGAGGGGTCAGCACGGGAGGAGCGGGGAGGGGGACGCCGCAGGCCAGAGGGGCAGGAATGGGGTCAGCAGAGAGACGGGGAGCTGGGGCTGGGGTTCGGGGCCGAAGCTCAGGGCGGCAGCTGAGCAGGGTGGGAAGGACCAGGATGGACGGCACGGTGACCCACCTTCCATCAACCGGGCGTCAACAAGGCCCGAGCAGCAGGGACCAGGGATTCTGAGTGCCATCATCCTGCATCCCGGTTACTAACTTCCTGGCGTCCCAGGCTAGGATCCCTCCATCCAGAAGGTTCCTTGGGAATTCACCTTTGGAAGATAAAATTTGGTTTCCCACGGGCTTTTTCCCACCTTGGGAACAGGTCAGCTCCCGTTGGCCTACTGAGCAATCCCAGCTGCCCTCTCTGGAGCACCCCTCTGGGCAGGAATGAGGGGGCTTCCACAGTGATCTTGGTCTAGCCTCAGAACAAAAGGCTCGCTATGGCGGTGATGCAGAAGCCAAGGGCCAGCGAGGCAGGCAGGGCACCGGCCTGAGGACACGCGGCCCGCGGAGGACGAGCTGTGTTTGGATAAGCATCCCGCCGCCCCTGCATCTTCCTGTCCAGCACACAGGGTCCCTTCTGGGTGAAATGCTAGAACCCAGCAGGGTGCGGCTCAGGGGTGAGCCAGCGGGAGGCAAACTTCCCTGGGAAAGTCAGCGGGGGGCAGGGTGGGGTCTCGCGGGTCCTCACCCTCGCGTAGGGAGGGGCTGTCCCTCTGCAGCACTTGGACCCTAGTTAATGCCTTAATGCTCCCGGGAAGGAATTGCTCATCCACAAATCTGGGCCGGGAGCAGGGCCCAAGGTGGGTCTGAGGTCCCTGGATGGGTGGGGGGTGGAGACCAAGGTGGGGAGGGGTTGGGAAGGGCGCTCGCCCGTTCTGGAACTTCTCCCGTGGCCCCCTCCTCTATCTTCCCCCTCCAACGGCCAGGCCTGCATTTGATCAGAAGCCACAGAGAGTTTCATCCCCACTGAGAGGTTTAATGACGGAAACCATTTTCAGGTTGGAAAGGGGGATGGAAACCGCGCTAATGGGTTTTTAAAGGTTCTGGGGGAAAAAAAAGAGTTCAGGCAGTTTCTGGAAAGAAGGAGAAAACACACAAAGAAAAAGGGAATAAAGCTATCAGCGCTGAGGGAGGGGCTTCTGGGACTCTCCCTCCAACTCGAGACAGCCTGTCCGCCTCTGCCTGGGGCTGCTCACGCGTCCCCAGCTGAGCCCGCCACTTTCAGAACGGCCAGACCCTCGACTGGCTCCTCAGCCCGAGCGGCTGCCTGGGAGCCGGGTCCCCAGCTGTGGGCTTCCAGCCCCTTCGAGCAGTTCTGATGCGTCCTTCTCCAACTTGGCTCAGGGGCGAAGTTGGACCCCCACTCTCCAGCTCTGTGTCGTAAAGTAGCACCAGATTTTTCTGGCTCTCTGAGACCCTGACTCACAGAGCCTCCAGCTTGTGGCGATCATAGCAGTAGCTCAGTGAAAACCTATTCTGTTCCCCCCACCCCCATGCTGTGGGGGCTCCGTAACCCCATCACCGACCTCAGACCGCCCTGCAGGGGCCGTCTGGGTCTGTTTCCCAGGGCCCTGTCTGGGTCAGCTGGCACCGGGCGCCTGCTCTCTCCAGCCGCGATGTGCTGCTCACTGCTGTCTGGACCGAGTCAAGCCACTCTCTCCACTGTGCTCATCTGTTACATGGAAGGTAACCGACATCCTGATTCGCCTGAAGCTGAAGCGTTCCTGGGACACGGGATCTTCAGTGCTAAAACCAGGAAAGTCTTAGACAAACCAGAACTTGCTAGCTGGTTAAGACCAAGTCTGGGAACTTCCATATGGTCCAGTGGCTAAGACTCCGTGCTCCCAAAGCAGAGGGCCCAGGTTCAATCCCTGGTCAGGGAACTAGCTCCCACATGCCCCAACTAAAGATTCCGTGTGTTGCTGTGAAGACAGAGGATCCCATGTGCTGCACCTAAGACCCAGGGCAGCCAAATAAATTAATATTTTTAAAAAAGACCAGGCTGGACTAGGAGATCTGATACTAAGGAGGAAAACTCCCAGGCTCATCCACGTCCAACCTGTCCCTGTAGGACAGATCCATTCACTGAGGGGAAAGCTTTCTCCTCCACCAGCCTCTCTGCCTGGTGCGCCCCCCATGGCTGCACACCTGTCCTGGGGAATGTCTCCCCAGTCTGCCCCTGGAAAGGGCTTACCGGAGGAGAAAATCCAGTATTTGGTCCAAAGGAAGTGAAGGAATGTTTCTGACTCACTGGGTCACAGGCAGCTTCCCCAAGAGGGCATTAACCAAGGGAGACTCAGGTCTTACCACTTCAGGTGACTTTAGCCAAGTTCACACCAAACGGGATGAGACCCTTTGCCCTGGACCCAAGTCTAGGCTCTGGGTCCCACCTTCTCGGCTGACCTTGAAGGTGGACTCACCTCCAGGGGGCAGGCTGAGATTCAGCCTCAGGTCGGTGGAAAATGAGAGTGTTGGGGGCCACCTGGCCAGCTTCATGGCAGCCCCTGGTGGTTTCAAGGACCCATGCAGAGCTGCAAAATCCACCCATCTCAAGCAAATTCCATTCAACCATACCGTCAGTGCCTTCCAGGCTCTAGGTTCTGTCGGTTTGGTGAAGCCAATGAAGGGGGACTCCCCAGCGTGTCTAGTGGGAGAGGGCGAGTTTAAACAGGTGGATGGATGCAAGGCAGAGGGAGGAGGGCTGAGGACCTGAGACCTGCCTGGAGCTTTTTAGAAACTCCTAAGCCCTGGCCCAGAAACCTGCTCGAATCTTCATTTGAACCAGATCCCCAGGGGATTCTCCAGCACATTCAAATTAGAGCCCAGTACCCCAGGACTTTCTCAGGGTCTCCTGTAGAGGACCCCATCCCAAGATAAGACCTAGGTGTGGACAGGCCCTTTCTTTCCTGTCCACAGCTGCTTTCTCAGACCTGCCAGTTGCAACAAATGTTATCCCCAGCAGCCAGTCCATTTCTGACTGCGTGGGGAAGTGTGCGTGTGCGTGTGTGCGTGTGTGTGTGTGTGTGTGTGTGTGCGTGTGCGCGTGTGTGTGTGTGGTGGGGTGGTGATCGCATCCATCCAAGCCCCATGGAGGGAAAGTTAGACGTGATGAGGGCGGCTGGGTGGGGGGCTGGGGAAGCAGCTGGGGCTGGCCCAGCAGGTGCACCCCGGGGCCACTGGACTGAACCGACAGATCTGGGCTGTCCATGGGCTCCCACCCAGGCTCCGTGAACTGCACAGGTGTGCGGGAGGGCCACGGGCCTCGACCCGCACCCCGCCCTTTGTAGGAGAGCAGGGCCTCGTTCGCTGCCAGGCCTCTGATTCAGCCTCAGGTCGGTGGAAAATGAGAGTGTTGGGGGCCACCTGGCCAGCTTCATGGCAGCCCCTGGTGGTTTCAAGGACCCATGCAGAGCTGCAAAATCCACCCATCTCAAGCAAATTCCATTCAACCATACCGTCAGTGCCTTCCAGGCTCTAGGTTCTGTCGGTTTGGTGAAGCCAATGAAGGGGGACTCCCCAGCGTGTCTAGTGGGAGAGGGCGAGTTTAAACAGGTGGATGGATGCAAGGCAGAGGGAGGAGGGCTGAGGACCTGAGACCTGCCTGGAGCTTTTTAGAAACTCCTAAGCCCTGGCCCAGAAACCTGCTCGAATCTTCATTTGAACCAGATCCCCAGGGGATTCTCCAGCACATTCAAATTAGAGCCCAGTACCCCAGGACTTTCTCAGGGTCTCCTGTAGAGGACCCCATCCCAAGATAAGACCTAGGTGTGGACAGGCCCTTTCTTTCCTGTCCACAGCTGCTTTCTCAGACCTGCCAGTTGCAACAAATGTTATCCCCAGCAGCCAGTCCATTTCTGACTGCGTGGGGAAGTGTGCGTGTGCGTGTGTGCGTGTGCGCGTGTGTGTGTGTGGTGGGGTGGTGATCGCATCCATCCAAGCCCCATGGAGGGAAAGTTAGACGTGATGAGGGCGGCTGGGTGGGGGGCTGGGGAAGCAGCTGGGGCTGGCCCAGCAGGTGCACCCCGGGGCCACTGGACTGAACCGACAGATCTGGGCTGTCCATGGGCTCCCACCCAGGCTCCGTGAACTGCACAGGTGTGCGGGAGGGCCACGGGCCTCGACCCGCACCCCGCCCTTTGTAGGAGAGCAGGGCCTCGTTCGCTGCCAGGCCTCGGGGCCGTGTCTATTGGCTCTGCCTCAGGGCCCTGCAGAGATGAGCCGCATCCTGAAATTGTGCCTCTAGGGTCAAGGGCCGTGACATTTAAACATGGGGAGGCAGCAGGTGTTGGAGGGAGGGAGAAGCAAGGTCTGGCCTCAGGGCGTGTGCAGCCAATCAGAGAAGCAGGGCAGGCGCAGGATCAGCGAAGCTTCGTTCCTTTCTACTGGAGGTCTTTCCAGCAGGCATCATGGACAGCTGCGCAGGCACCCACCTAATGGGACTGCGGGGGGTGTGCTTAACCTGCTTGTAAGAACGAACTATTTCCAGGCTCCTTAGAAGCTCCGTTTCTATGCAAACAATGGTTATACAAATGAAAGGCTCTCTCATCTCTTCATTAAAGCAGAGCCTCAAAGGACCAGCCGCTACCTGAATCTTTCCCATTAGCCTGGAATGAGGTACTGTCTACATGAACGAAGACCCCTGCGTGACAAAATGCTTCTGAAACGGGGTTAGGCTGTCAAAGTCCGCTTCTGACGAGTCTTCCTATTCCGCTGCTGAATTTTGGCAAGAGATGTGAGGCCACACGCCCCTTTCTTCCCTCCATCCCACTGTCCCCTCCTCCTCTCCGGGTCCAGGGCCTGATCAAGGAGGGTCCCACAGTCAGACTGGGTTTGGGCTCGATCATCCAGTGGCTGGGAGCCACGGGGAGGCTTTAAATCGAGAGAGCCAGAGCCTCGCTGTGATAAGGCCATCCGGCAGCAGGGAGGGGACTCGGGCGGGGTGAGATGGCAAGAATGAGGGCGGAAGGGGAGCGGGCCCAGGCGGAGTGCGATCCGCAGGGTGGAGGGAAGGCGCTGACCGCGGGTCACCTGTCCTGCGAGCGCCAGGCCCCTGAAAGAAGACGGGAAGAAAAGGGAAGTGTCACCCGCATTTTCCTCATAGGGAGGTCCCGCAGCCCCCACCCTCCTTCCCTGGCCTTTTATCCACGCGGCCACGCACTGCCAACAGGACTTGCTATTTCGGCTTAGAGCAGCATCTTAAAAGTAGAAATAGCGCAATGTAGAAGGAGCGGCTTCTAAAGGGGGTGCCCCAGGAAGAGTGTGCAGAGGCAGAGAGCCATAGAAAGCCCAGAGGCCTCATACCGTCTCTGTGAAACCAGGCAGGCTGCGCCCTCCCGTTAAAGCGCGCCCAGCCGCGGCTCCCCGTGACAGCCCGGGGGCGGCGAGCGCTCACACAGAGGCCTGTCCACGGAGGCTCACGGCAGCTGTATTTGTCGCGGCCAGAGAGCGGCCCAAGCACGCGTCGACAGGTCAGCGGGTAGATCGGAGGGGGTGCATCTGCCACGGAGGCCGCTCGGCCTTGGAAAGGGACAGACCAGTGATAAACGCAGCATGCAGGAATCTCAGTAATGATGAGTGAAGGAGCCCCAACAGGAGGCAGTGCGTGTTCTACGGTTCAGTTCATAGGAATCCCTGGAGAGCGTGAGCCTGGCGCACAGTGGCAGAGAGCGGACCGGTGGTTGCCCGGGGCTAGGGGCAGAGCAGGGGCACAAGGAAGCTTCGGGGCGATACGTTTACCATCTCGACTGGGGCAGTGGCTTCAGTGGTGTGTATACATGGCGTAGTGTGTGTGCTCAGTCACTTCAGTCATGTCCGATTCTTTGCAACCCCGTGGACTGTAGCCCACCAAACTCCTCTGTCCATGGGATTCTCCAGGCAAGAACACTGCAATGGGTTGCCATTTCCTTCTCCAGGGGATCTTCCTGACCCAGGGGGCTGAACCCTGGTCTCCTACGTTGCAGGCAGATTCTTGACCATCTGAACCACCGGGGATGTTCAATACTTTATTGTTAAGATAGACTTTGTGTTAGTTGGTTTTGACCAATGGTAGGCTAATGGTAGTGTCCTAAGCACATTTAAGACAAGGCTAAGCTGTGATATCCAGTGGGTTAGGTGTACTAAATGCATTTTTAGCTTGATGTCTCCAGCTTTTAACGGGTTTATCAGCATGTGACCTCATTGTAAGTCGAGGAAGATCTCTATTCCTCTGTTTCCTTCCATGCTATGCACTCAGCACTGCAAACACAGTAGACGCTTAAGAGATTATTTCAAATTTTAATCCATTAATGGCGTAGGGGAAGATCTGACAAGCGCCAGGCTCTTCTCTAAGTGCATATGCATTTCATTAATTTAGGTTTCAGGTCTCAGCAAAAGTCACTTACTGGGTCATCTGATTCACCAACAATACGGGAAGAGTAGCTCTAAATTCTGCAGCCTGTTTCCTCAAAGCCCCGCCCTCTGCTCCCAAGTCCATGATCTCCAGTCTGGGAGAATCTAGAACACTTCCCAGTGGAGAGACAAAGTTAGGAAAGGAAAGATGATCGGAGGCTGTAAAGTCACAGAGTGTGGAGAATGTGACTACAAAAGGTTCTGCAATCAAGGGGCCGCTGCAAGGTGGGAGAAGGGAATTTAGGAAAATAAAAGACCATCCCATTTCTCCTGGCAGGGAGGAAGCAGATGGCTCTTATTACCTGGAGAGGCGAGGCTCAGAATAAAAAATACACTGAAGAGCAGCGGAGGCGAACTCCAGTCCCCAGGAGCTCAAATTAATTTGCTAGGGAAGGAAGATCTGAGAAGCAGTGTGGGGATGGGACTGGAGCTTCCAAAGACCTCTCTTGGGTCTTGGGATCCATCAGACTTGGTTTTGAATCATAGCAGCCACCTACTCCCTCTGTGACTTCCTCACAGTCCCTCTTCTCTGGATGCCTCAGTTTCCTCATCTGTACAATGGGGATAATATTATTGCTATATAATACATGCCAGAGCTGGTTTTAGACACTGCATTATAACAGGGTGGTGTCAAGGATCCAAGGAGATATGGTATCACAATGCCACTCACTGTAAATCTCTATAAATATCAGCTCTTCCCAAAGGCTACAACGTCATAAGGCAGGTATTGTAACACTCATTTATGAGCTGGAGAAACCAAAGCTCGAAGAAGCCAAAGAACTTTATCTAACTTCGCGCAGCTAGTCAGGTGCAGAGCCCAGACCAGAACCGAGGGTGCCTGGCTCCTGGCTCTGGTAGCTCCTGCCACCCTCACTCATGCAGTGGCTATTCCCAGAGAACCTACCGCGTGGCCAGGCTCGCCTTTAAGGAGCTTATCTGCTTCCCTGGGAAGGAAGACGAATGGGTGCCAGTGTAGCAGGATATGGACAGGGCAGGTGCTCCAGGCAGACGCAGCCCTGGGCAGGTGGAGGGGGACTCCGTCTGCACCGGGCGTGGGCAGTCAGGGCAGCCTGCCTGGCAGAGGCAGCACCTGAATGTGAGGCCTAAGGGCCACTAGGGACCTAGTGATTCTGGTCCGTTGGGCTCTCAAGCCACATCAGCTCTGAGTTAAGCCCTTGAGTTATCCCCACGTAATCTTCTCAACTGTCTGACAGAGAGGGGTCATGAATGGGGAAAGCGAGACTCGACTGCCAGGCTTTGCAAGAGGGCTGGAGGCTTGTCGTGGGAACAAGAAAGGAAGAGTGGCCCAAGCCGAGGGAACAGGCTGGACAAAGAATCGCAGATGCAGGAAAACGTCCTTGGCATCTCTGTGTGCACCTGCCCAGGCCCCGAGCCCTACGCTCAGCGTGGGGCGGAGTGCACAGCAGGTGTGAATACCCGTGCTCAACATGGATTGCCCATGGCCCTGGCCCAGGACCCACGGGAGCCCCGGTAACCAGGCCGCGCCCGGCCGCGCCTGAGCCCCGGGAGGCCGTGGGGACAGCCAGTGGGGCCCTGGCTGTCTCTGTGCCCAGGTTTTCAAACACACAGCTGCTCGCCCTTCAGAACCACTGTCGGTGTTAGTAAACTGCAGCTGCTAAAGTGTATTACCCTGAACTCGCCGGAGACCTTCGCCGTTATTAATGGCTTATTGATTGCAGCCCACAGCTGATGAGCGTGGGTCTCCTCACCCCCAGGCCCCTCGGGGCTCTGCTATCTGCGGAAGGCCTTCTAGCCGGCATGCAGATCAATGCCACTCAAATCTGGAGAAAAAGGGGGTCTCCTGGCCACTTAACCCACTTTAGGACGATAACTCCGATGGCGCAGGCTCAGAGGAGGCGCTGAGAAGAGGCGCTGAGAAGCAGTCCAGATCACGGCCGAGTGGGGGCTGCAGAATCTGCAGACGGGACGCGCATCTGCCTTCGCGCCAGGGAGGGGATGGCGGTACCGCGTGGTTTGCAGCAGAGAGAGACTCACGCCACGGCTTTCTGGAAGGTCTCGCCGTCCACTCTTTCTGCAACTGTTGTCTGAGTGCCTACCACGATGAAAAGCACGGGCAAGGCCCTGGGGCACGCTGGCACGCCAGCTGGACGCAGACCTGGCCGTCGTGGATGCTTACTGTGTGTGGTGGGGGAGGGGGCTGTTTGTGAGTCACTGATGGAAGTCAGTAAGTTACAGTGGAGACAAGGGCTGCTAAGGAGAAGTCCAGAGGCCTGCTGTAGGAGTTAGCTACTGCTACCTAACCAGCAGCCCCAAGTCGGGGTTACCGCACCAGCCGTGCATTCTTGCTCAGGAGGCCAAGAGTTGGCCAGGTTTATTCCCGAGTGTGGCCTTGCCTGGACCAACTGAGGAAGTGGGGCCTCCCTCCACGTACTCTCAACCTCCATCAGAGGCTTGTCCTCAGGACAGAGGCAGAGGATGGAGAGAGAGAGGTAGGTGGAGAGGGAGAGACAGAGATCATTCTTTCGAAACTTAAACTTGGAATTTGCACACCATCACTTTCACCACTATTAACTGAAGCAAGTCATAGGGCCAAGAATGGGAAATAGATTCCTCTTCTAGGCAGGAGGGCTTCCCTGGTGGTCAGGTGCAAGTAAAGAATCCGCCTGCAATGGGGGAGACCTGGGTTCCATCCCTGGGTGGGGAAGATCCCCTGGAGGAGGGCATGGCAACCCACTCCAGTATTCTTGCCTGGAGAATCCCATGGACACAGGAGCCTGGTGGGCTTCAGGGAAGAGGACTCCACTTCTAGGTGGGAAGAGCTATGAAGGCATTTTGCAAGATACAGGGAGGCTGTTAATCCAGGTTATCAAAGTAATCAGCCCTCCATGGCCCCCTCTAGGTGGTCATGTTCTAAGCAACTGTGTAACTTGAAGGTTGTAGCCAGAGGAAGAAGATGCAACATTCACAATCAAAAGTGCTAACTCAGAAAAGAAACTTGGATCAACACTCCCGTGAGTGTTACCGATAATGGATCCTGGATGGGATTTTTGAAATGGAAAAGAGGCATTAATGGAAAAACTGGTGCAATTTGGGTAGAGTCTGGAGTTGAGTAAATAATGACGCATTAATGTCGGTTCTTAGTCTGACAACTGTACTGTGATCGTGTAAGAGTTAACAAAGGGGACATGTGAGGGGTGTTAGGGAACTCTGTTCTCTGGGCAGCTTTTCTGTAAATCTAAAATAATTCCAAAATCGAAAGTCTGTTTTTAAAAAAGGAGCTTGGCACATGGAGGAATGGAAGCAATGCCACTGTCACGGGAGGAAGGGGAGCTGAGGTGTGGCGGGAACCAACTGTGCTGAGCCTTGCTGGCCCAGATAAGAATCCTGGTCTTCAGTTGCGGAGCAGAAAGAAGCCTTTGAAGGGCTTTAGGTAGGGGACCGCCATTAATTCCATTTGCATTTGAAAAGATCCGGGTTCTACCTGGAGAAGGATCAAGAGGGAGGTTAGCATGGCAGGGAAGCTGGTTAACTGCTCCTCCTGTATTCCAGGTGAGAGCCATGTTGACTGTGGAGATACAGGGAAGAGAATGCTTTAGGATACGTCTAAGAGGTAGACCACCCAGGACTTGGTCGCTGACTGTGTTTGGGGGAGCAGAGAAACAGGAGATTCCAAGGATGGTGCCTGGAGTATCACTTGGCTTCCTGGTGGAAGGAAGGCAGGACCGCTCACGGAGCTAGGGGACTTGGCAGAAGGAGCATCCAAGGATGTAGAGATAGTCCCCAGGCAAGAAGCTGCCGCCTCCATAAAGCGTCAGTCCAGTCGTGCCCAGCGCGGTCTGCTTTCCGGCCTGTGTGCGTCGCCTGAGCATGAGCGCCGTGGCTGCCCCCGCCCCCCCGACCCGTGTCCCGGTCACAGCGATGCGCCTGCGGCGTAGCTCACCTGCGTGGCTGCTGCCTGTGCGCTCCCACCCGCGTGCCAGCCGGGGCCTGACTATTTTGTTACATCGCCTGGGGAGCTGCCAGCTCCACGCGTCCCTGAGCCTGCGTCTTCACAGAGATGTCACCTGTGCACCCGTCACCGGCGCCTCAAGTTGCCTCTGTAACAGGCACCTATGAGCATCAGCCAAACATGTCACTCCAGGTGACTGCCACTCAGCAGCCCTGCCCGGCAGAGAGGCGTTTTATTTGTTTCCAGGCTAGCTGAGTTACAAACGGAGAAAACAGTTCCCAGAGGAAAACAGTTCCCCGCTGTTTCCGCTGCCACCACGCTCTTTTCTTTCGAGACGGGAGACAGCACCTTCCCCACCGAGCTTCCCTGATGAAAAGCTCCCCATTCTTGAAGTCCTTTCGTGACAGGTCGGTAGACCAGGTTTCAGCCTCCGTGTATTCTGTGGAAATGAAGATGTTTGCTTATGCTAACGTGAGCTGGGCGGTGGGCAGCAAGGCGCCACGGTTAGATGGGTTGGCTTCCTTTGTGAGACCCCTGGATGGGGAGAGAGGCTGGGAGCCCAGGGGTGTGTGTGTGTGGGCACAGAGGTGCCCTGAGTCACAGGCAAAGGGGCTGGAAGACAAAGGTGGGGGTGGGGTCAGCTGAAGAGAGAGGGGAAGGCGTGGCCCGAGGCGTGACTGCTCGGAAGCAGCCGGTGTAAGAGAGGCGGGCTGGGCGGAGGGCGACCTGAGTTGGCGTGGGGCCGGGTGTGAAGGCGGAACTGAAGGACACGCCTTGGCGCCAGCAGGGCCGGGACAGGCGGGCAGGCCTCGGAGCCTCTGCCTGCCCTTAGCCACCACCCTCTCCCCCGCCAGGCCTCTGGTAGGACCGCAGGGCCGGCGTTACAGGTAGGGCCCTGTGCTTGGCACTTCCTGGGGTCCCCTGAGCATCAGCGTCTCTTGGAGCTCTCTGCGGCTGCATGAGGACCCCCAAGACGCGAGCGCAGAGACCTTCCTTCTGTCATGGCCAGAGCAGGCCCCTTGTTGGGCGCTCCATGAGGCCCAGAGAAGGCCGGAACGCGCTCGAGGATGCATGGGTTTCCCTGTCGCGGCTGCATAGCGTCTGAGCTCCAGGTCAAAGCTCCTCCCCTTCCGAGTGTCCAGATCTCACTTGCCAGAAGCCCCTCTCCCCTGATCCCCGACAGGCATCACAGCATCCGGGAACCACGGGCAGCGTTCCCCTGATCTCCTTAATGCGGTGTTCCTGCTTCCAGAGGTCTTGAGGTCACATCGTCACATGTAATCTTCACTGCAGGCCACCCCTTCACCCTCCAGAGCTGAGAGTGCAGGGCCTGGGTGCCCTCGGCGCCTGGGCGCCTGGTGCCGGCGCGCGGGGGTGTGCTGGTGGGTCCAGGAGCATTGCTGAGAGAACGCTGGACGGTGGGGCTCTGGGGGTTGGTCTCCTAGCTGCTGTGACTTCCGGCCCCGGACGATGGGTCCCCATTCTGCTCCTCTGTGCCCCCCGCAGGCTGCCCGAGGTCCGCGTCTCCGACAACGGCCCCTACGAGTGCCACGTGGGCATCTACGACCGTGCCACGAGGGAGAAGGTGGTCCTGGCTTCGGGCAACATCTTCCTGAACGTCATGGGTGAGTGCCGGGCTGTGGGCCCTGGTGTCGCTGTGCGTGCACGTGTGCCTGTGCGCGTGTGTGTACCCAGGCACGCGGGGGGGCTGGCCCGGGAACCACCTGCCCAGACGCCCGCCGTACTGGCAGGAGACCCTCTGCTCGCCTCGGCTTGCCCTTGAGGGCAGGAGGCTGTCCATGCCCAGGTGTGACCTGTGGCCTCTCAGGAACCCCTTCTCCTTCCAGCACTGACACCTGGGCCTCAGGGAGGTGAGGCTCAGCCTCATCCCTGGAGTCCCGTGGACTCGCACTTTGGCGGGTGAGAATTTTACCAGGGGACCACCCCATGCACCCAGACTCGGAGCTTTGAAGAGGCTCTGATACATTGATTAAGATGAAAGAGGACCTGAAAGGGCTCTGGGACTTCCCGGGAGGCAGCGACCTGCAGTGGCCTCTGGGCCTCAGTTTCCCCTTCTGTAAGATGGGAGTGAGATGCAGGCCAAGTGGGACGTTCATGGACCTCCCAGCTCCAGGCTCTGTGACCTGCGGAGGCCACAGGGAGGAGACGCTGAGCTGTGTGGACACCTTTTCCAGGTGGAAGCCAGGAGCCATGTTCCTGGAAACCCTGTGAGCCAAGTGCAGTGGGGGTGGACCCTCCCCAGGGGGATGAGACTCCAGGAGCCTCCGGGGCGGGGGAGAGGGTTGAGACAGCATCTCAGGGATGCTGCACACCCACCTCAGAGAGAATGGCCCCTCCGTGTGCTTCCCGAGGCCTTTCCCAGAACACCGACATATCGGAGGACAAGTTAGAAAGCGTGCTAGACTGGATGTCAGTGTTGCTGGGTTTCCACTCTGCGTCTGTGCCTCCATCTCTCCATCTGTAAAATGGGGACAAGCATACTAGTGCCTGTCTCTGGTTGGTGTGCCCCCATATCCAACCTCAGTTTCCCAGCTTATAAAACACAGCTTTTCCCAAGTGGTCTCAGAAGCCCCTTCCGGCACTGGTGGTCTTGCCAGGCACACTCTTGAGTTCTGGGTCAGCCCTGCGGCCAGGATTCCAGGCATGTGGTCTTGACTCCAGACTCTGTGTTCCCTGCTTTCCTTATCCAGTGATGTATATCAGGGAAACAAAGCTTGCTGTTCTCGGGCCAGCAGTGAAAACACAGAGGCCCCGTGGAAAGTCACTGCTTCTGGGGAAATGGAAAACCTCCAGAGGCCTGGCCTCCAGAGGGACACGGAACCCCGTAGAGTGGCAGACTGTGTGTTCTGGCTTCCGGGGGTCGGGCCGCACTGGGAGGGGCTACACCAGGGACGTCTCCCCTCTTACCGTCACCCACCCACGGAACAGCGCCTGGGCACTTCAGCAAGAGATGTTCTCAGCGTCTGGCCCCGAGCTGGTCACATCAAGGAAGCCAGTGAGGGATGAAACTCTTCGTCCCATCGAGGGGCTCCCAGTCTGACGAGGGCCATATTCTCAATTGTTTACTCATCAGATATTTGTTGGGAACCTACTATGTGCCAGGTAATGGCCACACGCTTCCAGTAGGAAGCATCCTTGTCCTTGGGGAATGTGAATCTGTGCGTGCTGTTTAGGCGCTAAGCCGCTGCATGAGATGAGTCTAAAACAGAAGCATAGACAGGTGAGTGAGATGACCGGGCTCATTCTCGTCGCTCAGGGTCTGACCCTTTAAAACCCCCTGGACTGTAGCCACCAGGCCCCTCCGCCCATGGGATTTCCCGGGCAAGAAGACCAGAGTGGGTTGTCATTTCCTTCTCCTGGGGAGCTTCCCGACCCAGGGATCAAATGTGCATCTCCTGAACTGCAGGCGCATTCTCGACCACTGAGCCACAGGGGTCACTTACAAGATGACTGTGGATAGTGATGAATATTGAGAAGAAAATCACGCAGGGCTGGGGGATCAAGAGTCACTACAAGTGGAGCGGTGGCCAGTTTAGAAAGGGGCCCAGGGAAGGCTCCTGGATGCTGTTAATCCAGGTTATCAAAGTAATCAGCCCTCCATGGCCCCCTCTAGGTGGTCATGTTCTAAGCAACTGTGTAACTTGAAGGTTGTAGCCAGAGGAAGAAGATGCAACATTCACAATCAAAAGTGCTAACTCAGAAAAGAAACTTGGATCAACACTCCCGTGAGTGTTACCGATAATGGATCCTGGATGGGATTTTTGAAATGGAAAAGAGGCATTAATGGAAAAACTGGTGCAATTTGGGTAGAGTCTGGAGTTGAGTAAATAATGACGCATTAATGTCGGTTCTTAGTCTGACAACTGTACTGTGATCGTGTAAGAGTTAACAAAGGGGACATGTGAGGGGTGTTAGGGAACTCTGTTCTCTGGGCAGCTTTTCTGTAAATCTAAAATAATTCCAAAATCGAAAGTCTGTTTTTAAAAAAGGAGCTTGGCACATGGAGGAATGGAAGCAATGCCACTGTCACGGGAGGAAGGGGAGCTGAGGTGTGGCGGGAACCAACTGTGCTGAGCCTTGCTGGCCCAGATAAGAATCCTGGTCTTCAGTTGCGGAGCAGAAAGAAGCCTTTGAAGGGCTTTAGGTAGGGGACCGCCATTAATCCCATTTGCATTTGAAAAGATCCGGGTTCTACCTGGAGAAGGATCAAGAGGGAGGTTAGCATGGCAGGGAAGCTGGTTAACTGCTCCTCCTGTATTCCAGGTGAGAGCCATGTTGACTGTGGAGATACAGGGAAGAGAATGCTTTAGGATACGTCTAAGAGGTAGACCACCCAGGACTTGGTCGCTGACTGTGTTTGGGGGAGCAGAGAAACAGGAGATTCCAAGGATGGTGCCTGGAGTATCACTTGGCTTCCTGGTGGAAGGAAGGCAGGACCGCTCACGGAGCTAGGGGACTTGGCAGAAGGAGCATCCAAGGATGTAGAGATAGTCCCCAGGCAAGAAGCTGCCGCCTCCATAAAGCGTCAGTCCAGTCGTGCCCAGCGCGGTCTGCTTTCCGGCCTGTGTGCGTCGCCTGAGCATGAGCGCCGTGGCTGCCCCCGCCCCCCCGACCCGTGTCCCGGTCACAGCGATGCGCCTGCGGCGTAGCTCACCTGCGTGGCTGCTGCCTGTGCGCTCCCACCCGCGTGCCAGCCGGGGCCTGACTATTTTGTTACATCGCCTGGGGAGCTGCCAGCTCCACGCGTCCCTGAGCCTGCGTCTTCACAGAGATGTCACCTGTGCACCCGTCACCGGCGCCTCAAGTTGCCTCTGTAACAGGCACCTATGAGCATCAGCCAAACATGTCACTCCAGGTGACTGCCACTCAGCAGCCCTGCCCGGCAGAGAGGCGTTTTATTTGTTTCCAGGCTAGCTGAGTTACAAACGGAGAAAACAGTTCCCAGAGGAAAACAGTTCCCCGCTGTTTCCGCTGCCACCACGCTCTTTTCTTTCGAGACGGGAGACAGCACCTTCCCCACCGAGCTTCCCTGATGAAAAGCTCCCCATTCTTGAAGTCCTTTCGTGACAGGTCGGTAGACCAGGTTTCAGCCTCCGTGTATTCTGTGGAAATGAAGATGTTTGCTTATGCTAACGTGAGCTGGGCGGTGGGCAGCAAGGCGCCACGGTTAGATGGGTTGGCTTCCTTTGTGAGACCCCTGGATGGGGAGAGAGGCTGGGAGCCCAGGGGTGTGTGTGTGTGGGCACAGAGGTGCCCTGAGTCACAGGCAAAGGGGCTGGAAGACAAAGGTGGGGGTGGGGTCAGCTGAAGAGAGAGGGGAAGGCGTGGCCCGAGGCGTGACTGCTCGGAAGCAGCCGGTGTAAGAGAGGCGGGCTGGGCGGAGGGCGACCTGAGTTGGCGTGGGGCCGGGTGTGAAGGCGGAACTGAAGGACACGCCTTGGCGCCAGCAGGGCCGGGACAGGCGGGCAGGCCTCGGAGCCTCTGCCTGCCCTTAGCCACCACCCTCTCCCCCGCCAGGCCTCTGGTAGGACCGCAGGGCCGGCGTTACAGGTAGGGCCCTGTGCTTGGCACTTCCTGGGGTCCCCTGAGCATCAGCGTCTCTTGGAGCTCTCTGCGGCTGCATGAGGACCCCCAAGACGCGAGCGCAGAGACCTTCCTTCTGTCATGGCCAGAGCAGGCCCCTTGTTGGGCGCTCCATGAGGCCCAGAGAAGGCCGGAACGCGCTCGAGGATGCATGGGTTTCCCTGTCGCGGCTGCATAGCGTCTGAGCTCCAGGTCAAAGCTCCTCCCCTTCCGAGTGTCCAGATCTCACTTGCCAGAAGCCCCTCTCCCCTGATCCCCGACAGGCATCACAGCATCCGGGAACCACGGGCAGCGGTCCCCTGACCACCTTAATGCGGTGTTCCTGCTTCCAGAGGTCTTGAGGTCACATCGTCACATGTAATCTTCACTGCAGGCCACCCCTTCACCCTCCAGAGCTGAGAGTGCAGGGCCTGGGTGCCCTCGGCGCCTGGGCGCCTGGTGCCGGCGCACGGGGGTGTGCTGGTGGGTCCAGGAGCATTGCTGAGAGAACGCTGGACGGTGGGGCTCTGGGGGTTGGTCTCCTAGCTGCTGTGACTTCCGGCCCCGGACGATGGGTCCCCATTCTGCTCCTCTGTGCCCCCCGCAGGCTGCCTGAGGTCCGCGTCTCCGACAACGGCCCCTACGAGTGCCACGTGGGCATCTACGACCGTGCCACGAGGGAGAAGGTGGTCCTGGCTTCGGGCAACATCTTCCTGAACGTCATGGGTGAGTGCCGGGCTGTGGGCCCCGGTGTCGCTGTGCGTGCACGTGTGCCTGTGCGCGTGTGTGTACCCAGGCACGCGGGGGGGCTGGCCCGGGAACCACCTGCCCAGACGCCCGCCGTACTGGCAGGAGACCCTCTGCTCGCCTCGGCTTGCCCTTGAGGGCAGGAGGCTGTCCATGCCCAGGTGTGACCTATGGCCTCTCAGGAACCCCTTCTCCTTCCAGCACTGACACCTGGGCCTCAGGGAGGTGAGGCTCAGCCTCATCCCTGGAGTCCCGTGGACTCGCACTTTGGCGGGTGAGAATTTTACCAGGGGACCACCCCATGCACCCAGACTCGGAGCTTTGAAGAGGCTCTGATACATTGATTAAGATGAAAGAGGACCTGAAAGGGCTCTGGGACTTCCCGGGAGGCAGCGACCTGCAGTGGCCTCTGGGCCTCAGTTTCCCCTTCTGTAAGATGGGAGTGAGATGCAGGCCAAGTGGGACGTTCATGGACCTCCCAGCTCCAGGCTCTGTGACCTGCGGAGGCCACAGGGAGGAGACGCTGAGCTGTGTGGACACCTTTTCCAGGTGGAAGCCAGGAGCCATGTTCCTGGAAACCCTGTGAGCCAAGTGCAGTGGGGGTGGACCCTCCCCAGGGGGATGAGACTCCAGGAGCCTCCGAGGCGGGGGAGAGGGTTGAGACAGCATCTCAGGGATGCTGCACACCCACCTCAGAGAGAATGGCCCCTCCGTGTGCTTCCCGAGGCCTTTCCCAGAACACCGACATATCGGAGGACAAGTTAGAAAGCGTGCTAGACTGGATGTCAGTGTTGCTGGGTTTCCACTCTGCGTCTGTGCCTCCATCTCTCCATCTGTAAAATGGGGACAAGCATACTAGTGCCTGTCTCTGGTTGGTGTGCCCCCATATCCAACCTCAGTTTCCCAGCTTATAAAACACAGCTTTTCCCAAGTGGTCTCAGAAGCCCCTTCCGGCACTGGTGGTCTTGCCAGGCACACTCTTGAGTTCTGGGTCAGCCCTGCGGCCAGGATTCCAGGCATGTGGTCTTGACTCCAGACTCTGTGTTCCCTGCTTTCCTTATCCAGTGATGTATATCAGGGAAACAAAGCTTGCTGTTCTCGGGCCAGCAGTGAAAACACAGAGGCCCCGTGGAAAGTCACTGCTTCTGGGGAAATGGAAAACCTCCAGAGGCCTGGCCTCCAGAGGGACACGGAACCCCGTAGAGTGGCAGACTGTGTGTTCTGGCTTCCGGGGGTCGGGCCGCACTGGGAGGGGCTACACCAGGGACGTCTCCCCTCTTACCGTCACCCACCCACGGAACAGCGCCTGGGCACTTCAGCAAGAGATGTTCTCAGCGTCTGGCCCCGAGCTGGTCACATCAAGGAAGCCAGTGAGGGATGAAACTCTTCGTCCCATCGAGGGGCTCCCAGTCTGACGAGGGCCATATTCTCAATTGTTTACTCATCAGATATTTGTTGGGAACCTACTATGTGCCAGGTAATGGCCACACGCTTCCAGTAGGAAGCATCCTTGTCCTTGGGGAATGTGAATCTGTGCGTGCTGTTTAGGTGCTAAGCCGCTGCATGAGATGAGTCTAAAACAGAAGCATAGACAGGTGAGTGAGATGACCGGGCTCATTCTCGTCGCTCAGGGTCTGACCCTTTAAAACCCCCTGGACTGTAGCCACCAGGCCCCTCCGCCCACGGGATTTCCCGGGCAAGAAGACCAGAGTGGGTTGTCATTTCCTTCTCCTGGGGAGCTTCCCGACCCAGGGATCAAATGTGCATCTCCTGAACTGCAGGCGCATTCTCGACCACTGAGCCACAGGGGTCACTTACAAGATGACTGTGGATAGTGATGAATATTGAGAAGAAAATCACGCAGGGCTGGGGGATCAAGAGTCACTACAAGTGGAGCGGTGGCCAGTTTAGAAAGGGGCCCAGGGAAGGCTCCTGGAGGCCATGCGCTTAAGCGCTTCCCAGAGCTTGCGCCATTTAGACCTCACAGTCAACCCGAGGGGAGGGACTCAATGCCCCTATTTTGCAGACACAGGTATGGAGAGGCACAAGAGAGCTAGCAACTTGCTTGAAGGCACACAGCAAGGATCACGAAGCCTTCCTGCGAGATCAGGCCACTTTGTGCTGGGGTCGGAACCCAGGCCTCTTGACTCCCAGGCCAGCTAGGTTGCACAGACGGAGGCAGTGTAGACGGTCCAGCCGAGGCAGTGAAACAGATGGAGGCAGTGTAGACGGTCCAGCCGAGGCAGTGAAACAGACGGAGGCAGTGTAGACGGTCCAGCCGAGGCAGTGAAACAGATGGAGGCAGTGTAGACGGTCCAGGAGGCACATGGTCTCACCAGCTCACTGAAGGATCCTGAGCCGGTTCCTGCCCCCGTGGGCTTGGTGCCCTTCTTCGCAGTGAGGAAGTGGAGGGAGGTAGCCCTACGCCTCCCCCGCCAGCTCCCGCGGAGACAGAGAGGTCTCGGGGCCCAGCCCGGGGTGCCCAGCTGGCCCGGCGGTGTGCTCCCAGCAGGCTCTGGGGGCGGGGCTCTGAGTCTCTGGCCCCTCCCAGGGCAGGTGGCGGTCAAAGCAGGGACGGGCAGACAGCTCGTGGGACCCCAGTTACCGAGCAGGAGGCTGAGCTGCCAGGAGGGACCAGAGAGGGGCAGGCAAGAGGTGCCACCCTCCCCACCCCCGGAGCCCCAGGAAGGCTCTGACCCCCGGACGTTCAGGGCATCCCGGGCGGGGCTCGCCCTGGAGTAGCCGCTCCCCCGTCTCGGTCAGTCCTGACTGTCCTCGTGCTCAGAGACCACCACGCTTGTCGCCAGTCTCTCCAGCCCCCTCACCCCCGATGGGTCAGGTTCACCGGAGCTTGCCGTGCCCACAGGCCTGGATACCTCGTCCCACCCTGGCACGTGCCTGACGGCGGTGACCTGGCTGCTTCACGCACGTTTTCTTGTGGAATCCTAGGGACAGCCCTGGGATCCGGGAGATGTGATCCTGTTATAAGAGGAGACCGAGGCTTAGGGAGGGGAAATGATTCATCTAGGGTTGTAACAGCCATCTGAGGCCAAAGCCCACGGTCTAAACTAGTTCTCAACCTTGAATGAACGTTAGAAGCGCCTGGAGGGCTTATGAGGATGCAGTCCCTGATTCAGCAGATCTGGGGAGGGCCTGGGAATCTGCATTTCTTACAGGTTCCCTGATGATGTAGGTCCCAGGACCACATTCCGGAACCGCTGGCCTAACGCTCTAAGTCTTCCAAAAATACTCACTCTGTAATAGCTCTGTTGGTATCATTATCTCTACATGTATCAGCAGCTACTCTTATTTATAAGCAAATATATTTCTGCTTCCTCCTTCTGACTCTCACCTCCCCCCAGACACAGGAGAATGCCGCATCCCTTCCACATACAAGATAAGGACATGCGGGTTTGGATCTGAATCCCAGATCCACCAGGTGACCTCGGATTCATTAGCCTCCCTGGGCCTCATTCTCTCCATCTGTAAAATGGGGGTAAGGATGCCTCCTTCCTAGGGTGATTGTGAGGTTTAAGTCAGAAAAGGTTTGCAAACACCTAGCCCAGCATGAGGTGGCCAGGAGGCTCAGTAGGTCTGATTTCACTGTCTTTATGCACACCGTCTTGGCCTGCCTGCTCAGAGGCATGGATGTGGCTGCTTCCTCCTGGCCCCTGGTTTCAGCCCTGGCACAGAGAAGTCTCGTCCACCATTTCTTGTTCCAAGGAGCCTTAAGCCAGTCTGAGAAGTGAACGCGCACAGCTTTGTACACCGTGGTCCTTGGAAAGGGGGTCCGGGTCCTGGGAGTCAGGGCGGCCCCACCTGTCTATCCGTCCTCCTGAAGGCCTGCCCGTCCTGGGAGGAGCCAGGATGCTTCCCAGCTTTGGAAAGGGCAGCCACACCTCACCCTTGACCAGTTTGTGCCAATTCCATGGTACTTTCCGTGGAGCCTTTCACCTGATTCTCACAACAGTCCCTAAGGGGCAGGGTTGCTAGTATCCCCAATTCCCAGAAGAGAAGACTGAGGCTCAGGGAGAGGAAAGACCCCACTCGTGGCTGCCCCAGCCCTGGAGCAGCTTGGCTTCTGAGGCTCACCAGGGTCCAGACCGGTGAGGGAAAGGCTGGAGAGACCGAGGCGCTGAGTATAGGGCGTTTCCTGCGTATCATCCCCTGTGACCCATCGGCCGCATCAGACCACGAGGCAGAGCCTGCACTGTGGACCCAGGTGCAGAGAAGCAAGTGGCTTCCTCGGCCAAGACCAAGGATTAAATGACATAATCCACAGTATAGAAGGCTCTGGGCCCCGACGCAGCCTGAGTGTTCCATGAACAGCACCCCTCTGCCAACTGCTATATATAAGAGACAGACAGCGGCCCTCCTGCTCAGAGCACAGGGGGCTAGGTTCAGTACCTCGCAATAAACCCTAATGGAAAAGAGCATGAAATAGAATATGTATATACGCATCCATGTGCATACGTATGTATGTCTGTATCCACAAGAGTGGCTGTATGTATATGCGTAACTGATGCACTTCGCTGTACACCAGAAATTAACACAACACAACAATGATTTGTAAATCAAATCATTCCTTGGTTCGGTCCAAAGATTAGGCCTCTGCGCTTTCACTGCCAAGGGCCTGGGTTCAGTCCCTAGCTGAGGAACTAAGATCCCATAAGCTGTGCAGTGTGGCCAATAATAATGATAATTTCCTAGAAAACAGTGTGCGTGTGCATGTGTGTGTGTTAGTCGCTCAGTCTGTCAGACTGTTTGCGATCTCATGGACTGTAGCCCACCAGGGTCCTCTTTCCGTGAAATTCTCCAGGCAAGAGTCCTGCAGTGGATTGCCATTTCCTTCTCCGGGGCTCCTGTAGAGGAAATGAGAATTAGACACCTCAAGTCCAAGGGAGCCCCCCCGCCGGACTCTCTCAGTGTAAATCGACTATACTTCAATATACATAAATACATAAATAAATAAAAATAGTATCTGTCACCATAAATAGGATCCGTGTCAGTTAAAAATCAGGCACAGCTAGAAAGGTTTAAATTTTGTGTCTCCCTCCTCCTGCACGACTCGCTTCTTTAAACAGGCAGGCTTCAGAAATTAAAGTCGACTCAGTGTTTTGACCCGTCCGTGGCATGATGGCGAAAGATCCCAATCTGTCTCACGCACGCACACAGTGACCTCCGAGTGAGTGGAGGTCATTGGAAGCTGGGGTCTCCTTTGGGCCACCAGGGACCCTAAGGGCCGTGGCAGCCAACAGCAGGGCAAGACAGCTCCTGCCCCATTTGGGGGACTGTGGCGAGGGCACCAAGGAGCTGGGCAGTGCCCACCCCCGCCCGCACGAGCCTCACAAGCCCGGAGCGGGCCCACGGGAGAGGTGGGCGTCCTGGTCTGCCACCACCAAGACGGCATCCGTCTGGAGCATTCTAACGCGCTGTTTCCAGAGGCCTCGGGGCGGAGATCAAAATGCAAGCGCGGCTGTAATTTCACGCCTATAACATCCCCGCTCTGTGGCGGGGAAAGACATTTGGGAGCCCCGTGGGTGACACCGAGGGTTCGCGCTGCACACAGCCATTAAAATGTTTTTATCCGAGCCGCAGATAAATTGTAAGCCAATTTGAAAGTTGCGTGCTGGGCCCCGGGAACGCATTATACACAGTCACGGAAGGCTCGCCGAGGCTCTTCTTGGGGGTGTAGGTCACGCGGGGGAGCATGTTCAGCCTGGGATGTTACAATCAATTAAATGTTGAAGGGCCCAGACACCCCCACCCGCCGAAGCGAAAGAGGCTGTTCTTCTGGTTCTGCCGCAAGATTGAGGCACAGGGCTTCTGGGCCACCCTCCCCGGGCAGGGCGGCCTCCGAGGGGCCTCGAACCCAGAGCCAGGAATCAAGGCCCCTAGCAGGCAAGCCCTTTGTGCCCTTGCCTGTCCGCTGAGTGTTTGAGCTACGGTTCACCATGTGACTCTCACGAGTGCCTCTCAGACTAGGCGTTGCCATCCCCATTCTACAGATGAGGAAAGGGAGGCTCTGGGAGGTTAAGGGGCTCATCCACGTGAGTGCCAGAGCTGAGGCTCCCCCGCAGGTCTGCTCGAGGCCAGAGCTGAGGTTCCTAACAGCTTCTCTGAGCCACCGACCTTGGCACAAAGGCTTGGTGATGCAAGTGCCAAGCAAGCACGGGGGTGGGGGGGAGTGCAGAACGAAGAGCGGGGGCCCTGGGGAGCCCGCCCCCAGCTGGGAGCACCGCGCATTCAGAGCCCAGTGGGGCTCTCGGAACCCATTCAGGGGCCTGCAGGAGTGGGGGGGAGAGCAAGCCCATCAGCGCCCCCCACCCTGCCCACTTCTCCATTCCTGCACCCAAGCCCCCAAAGCCATTCTCCCAGCCACTACTACCCAGGGCCCCCTCACTACTCAGGCCCTCTGAACGGAGCACTGGACTTGGAGTCCAGCCAACCTGGGTCCAAATCCAGGTCAGTGTCCACGCGTGACATGGACAATCCAGTATGGAACTTCCTGTCTGGTAAGCACAATGCCAGAATGTCTTCTTTTGTTCAAATATATTCAGTTCAGTTCAGTCACTCAGTCATGTCCGACTCTGTGCAATCCCATGGACTGCAGCACGCCAGCCTCCCTGTCCATCATCAACTCCCAGAGTTTACCCAAACTCATGTCCATTAAGTTGGGGATGCCATCCAAACATCTCATCCTCTGTCATCTCCTTCTCCTCCTGCCCTCAATCTTTCCCAGCATCAAGGTCTTTTCAAATGAGTCAGCTCTTCACATCAGGTGGCCAAAGTATTGGAGTTTCAGCTTCATATTTAGGACTGATCTCCTTTAGGATGGACTGGTTGGATCTCCTTGCAGTCCAAGGGACTCAAGAGTCTTCTCCAACACCGCAGTTCAAAAGCATCATTCTTTGGTGCTCAGCTTTCTTCACAGTCCAACTCTCACATCCATACACGACCACTGGAAAAACCATAACTTTGATTAGACGGACCTTTGTTGTCAAAGTAATGTCACTGCTTTTTAATATGCTGTCTAGGTTGGTCATAACTTTCCTTCCAAGGAGTAAGTGTCTTTTAATTTCATGGCTGCAGTCACCATCTGCAGTGATTTCGGAGCCCAAGAAAATTAAAGTCTGTCACTGTTTCCACTGCTTCCCCATCTATTTCCCATGAAATGATGGGACCAGATGCCATGATCTTTGTTTCCTGAATGTTGAGTTTTAAGCCAATCTTTTCACTCTCCTCTAAAGAGAGGCTTTTTAGTTCCTCTTCACTTACTGCCATAAGGGTGGTGTCATCTGCATATCTGAGGGTACTGATATTTCTCCAGGCAATCTTGATTCCAGCTTGTGCTTCTTCCAGCCCAGCGTTTCTCATGATGTACTCTGCATATAAGTTAAATAAGCAGGGTGACAATATACAGCCTTGACGTATTCCTTTCCCTATTTGGAACCAGTCTGTTGTTCCATGTCCAGTTCTAACTGCTGCTTCCTGACCTGCACACAGATTTCTCAAGAGGCAGGTAAGGTGGTCTGGTATTCCCATCTCTTTCAGAATTTTCCACAGTTTATTGTGGTCCACACAGTCAAAGGCTTTGGCATAGTCAATAAAGCAGAAATAGATGTTTTTCTGGAACTCTCTTGCTTTTTCGATGATCCAGTGGATGTTGGCAATATGATCTCTGGTTCCTCTGCCTTTTCTAAATCCAGCTTGAACATCTGGAAGTTCACAGTTCACGTATTGCTGAAGCCTGGCTTGGAGAATTTTGAGCATTACTTTGCTAGTGTGTGAGATGAGTGCAACTGTGCGGTAGTTTGAGCATTCTTTGGCATTGCCTTTCTTTGGCATTGGAATGACAACTGAGTGTTTCCAGTCCTGGTATATTAGAAGGTGATTTGGCTGTCCATACAGACAGACATTTTAAATATCAATTCTTCATTCATTCATTTATTTACTAAATATTTATTGACACCGGGTACATTCCAGGCGCTATTGGCTGTATGGGAACTCAGCTTCGGCAATTGGACAGACAAAATTCCAAGTCCTCCAGGAACAGACGGTGCGGGGAGGGAAGCAGACAGGAGCAAGTAGACAGCCAGGACTGCGACGTGTGAGAGGGCAGGCAAGCAAAGCAGAGGGAAGCGGGGCTGCTGTGAACAGTGAACAGCAAGGCCTCCAAGAAGCTGTGGAGATGCCCCTCCGAGAAGGCGAGGCCGGAGCCGTGTGGGTTTCACGCCTTCATGCGACCAATTGTACAGCCACTGGCTTACTCAGCATCTCCCGGGTGCCAGCATAGTTCTAGGCAATGAAGAGACAGCTCGTGGAGGGAGGCAGCTCATGGTACAGATGCAGAAGCAGGGCTTGGGGACCTTGGTGAGTCCCCAGGGCTGCTGGTAATGCATGATCCTAACCTGGGTGGCTTCAAACAGCAAGAATGTGTCCTCTTGTAGTTCTGGAGGCTAGAAGTCCAAGGTCAAGGTGTAGGCAGAGCCGTGCTCCCTCTGACAGCTCCAGGGAAGAGTCCTCGCTTGCCTCTTCCAGCTGCTGGTGGCTGCCAGCAATTCTCAGCACCCTTGGCGTGTCGGCGCATCGCCCCCACGTCTGCCTCCGTCCTCACCTGGCGTCTTCCCTCCGCACATCTGTGTCTCTGGGTCCCAGCTTCCCTCGTCTTATAAGGACACAAGGTGTTGGATGAGGAACTACCCTCATCTATTAGGACCTCGTTTTAACTTGGTCACATCTGCTAAGATCCTATTTTGAAACAAGGTCCCGTTCACAAGTCCCAGGAGTAAGACTACAGCACCTTTGGTGAACAGGTGAAAGCGTAGCTGCTCAGATGTGTCCAGCTCTTTGCGACCGCATGGGCCGTAGCCTGCCAGGTTCCTCTGTCCGTGGAATTCACTAGGCAAAAATACTGGCGTGCGTGGTTCTCTTCTCCAGGGGATCGTCCTGACCCAGGGATCTAACCAGGGTCTCCTGCATTGCAGGAGGATCCTTTACTGTCTGAGTCACCGGGGAAGCCTTACCTTTTGGGAGGGGGGAGACACAATTAAACCCACGAGTAGCCGAGCCAGGAGGGAGAAGAACAGCTGCGCTTGTCTGATTTCAAAGCCAAACTCGGGGCTCCCAACCACGTGAGTCACTGTTCTCAGTGTGTTTGCTCACCTGCCAGGCACTATGCTAAGCTTTTCACAAGTTAATCTACTGAACAGTCACAAAAGCTCTGGAAGGCAGGTACCGCCGCTTCCCTTTTGACAGGTGAAGAAGCCGAGCGGTTACACCACTCACCCAGGCCTCCCAGCCGCGTAGTGCCAGAGCTGGGTAAGTGCATCCCAGACTCAACCGCTCCACTCTGCTGGCAGGCAGAGTATTGATAAGTATTAGTAAAATGTTCTATCTTAGGGTCTTGCTCCCAACCACGTGAGTCACTGTTCTCAGTGTGTTTGCTCACCTGCCAGGCACTATGCTAAGCTTTTCACAAGTTAATCTACTGAACAGTCACAAAAGCTCTGGAAGGCAGGTACCGCCGCTTCCCTTTTGACAGGTGAAGAAGCCGAGCAGGTTACACCACTCACCCAGGCCTCCCAGCCACGTAGTGCCAGAGCTGGGTAAGTGCATCCCAGACTCAACCACTCCACTCTGCTGGCAGGCAGAGTATTGATAAGTATTAGTAAAATGTTCTATCTTAGGGTCCCTGTGTCTGTTCTAGAGGCTTCCAAGTGCGATTGGCAGATAAAGGTAGAAGTCTGCAACCTGAGGTCACAGGGACACCAAACCACACTAAAAGCTTTTCCAAACCTGGGGCCGGGGGACACGGCTTCCACCCCAGAGAACGGCTGTTAATGAACTTTGCAGAGCTTGTCTTTTTCATCAGTTATGTTTTACTGAATTTTTATGAAGCACATCTGGTGCTTTTTTCCCCTTGTTTTTTTTATTTCAATTGATTTGTATTGTGATAGAATTCACATAAAATATAATTCACTCATTTAAAGTCCATGAGTCAGTGGTTTCCTGGCCAGGCCTCCTGGACGCAGGCTCAGCCTCTGCCGCCCCCCTCCCTGCCCTAACCTGCTGACAGCCCTCTCCAGCCCCAGGCTGAATTTCTTCCAATGGAGTGAAATAATCAGGGTCCAGAAAGAAATCCTCATATCTGTAGTCAACTGATTCTCAACAAGGATGCCAAGACAATTCTGTGGGCGAGGAAGAGTCTATTCCAAGGACAACGGTGCTGAAACACCCGGAGAGCCGCGTGCAAATAATAAAGGTGGACATTCCCTCACGCCATGTGCAAAATCAACTCGGAATCCATCATCAGTCTAAATGTAAGAGTGGAAACTATAAAAATCTCAGAAGAAACGCACAGGAGATTGTGACTGTGGTTCCACTGATCTGATGTCTCTCTCCAGCGTGACTCCATTGCCCCTCTGAGGTGTGACTTGAGGCCACAAGCCCACCAGAAGCCTCCCCCTACCCCTGCACCCCACCCTGGGGCCATTTCCTGGAGCTTTCCCATTAGGAGGCACTCTCCCCGGGCTGGTGAGGGTTACAGGCCTGCCTGGAGGGTAACGGAAGCTGAGCCCACTTCCGCGAGGCCAGGCCAGAATCTGGGATTTCTGGAGATATCTGGAACTCTGCTTTCTAAAACCAGATTCTTTTACTTTTTAAAGGTCATACTCCATTTATAGTTATTATAAAAATTTGGCTATGTTCCTCCTGTTGAACGATGTATTCTTGTAGCTTATTTCTCCTTTTTTTTTTTAGTTTATTTTCTACTGGAGTGCAGTTGATTCACAATGCTGTGTTAGTTTCAGGTGTTCAGGAAGTGACTCAGTTACACATCCATGTATCTATTCTTTCTCAAATATTTTCCCATTTAGGCTGTTACAGAATGTTGAGTAGAGCTCCCTGCACGGCACAGTGGCCCTTGTCATCTGTTTCATGTATCAGCTCAGTTCAGTTCAGTCGCTCAGTCGTGTCCGACTCTTTGCGAACCCAAGAATCGCAGCACGCCAGGCCTCACTGTCCATTACCATCTCTCAGAGTTCACTGAGACTCACGTCCATCGAGTCCGTGATGCCATCCAGCCATCTCATCCTCGGCCGTCCCCTTCTCCTCCTGCCCCCAATCCCTCCCAGCATCAGAGTCTTTCCAATGAGTCAACTCTTCTCATGAGGTGGCCAAAGTACTGGAGTTTCAGCTTTAGCATCATTCCTTCCAAAGAAATCCCAGGGTTGATCTCCTTCAGAATGGACTGGCTGGATCTCCTTACAGTCCAAGGGACTCGCAAGAGTCTTCTCCAACACCACAGTTCAAAAGCATCAATTCTTCGGCGCTCAGCCTTCTTCACAGTCCAGCTCTCACATCCATACATGACCACAGGAAAAACCATAGCCTTGACTAGACGGACGTTAGTCGGCAAAGTAATGTCTCTGCTTTTGAAAATGCTATCTAGGTT
>SJYT01073685.1:304612-316195 GCA_006410635.1 Cephalophus harveyi | reverse complement strand
AGTAGTAGATATAATGGTCATCTGAGTTAAATTCACCCATTCCAGTCCATTTTAGTTCGCTGATTCCTAGAATGTCGACGTTCACCCTTGTCATCTCTTGTTTGACCACTTCCAATTTGCCTTGATTCATGGACCTGACATTCCAGGTTCCTATGCAGTATTGCTCTTTACAGCATCGGATCTTGCTTCTATCACCAGTCACATGCACAACTGGGTATTGTTTTCGCTTTGGCTCCATCCCTTCATTCTTTCTGGACTTATCTCTCCACTGATCTCCAGTAGCATATTGGGCACCTACTGACCTGGGGAGCTCCTCTTTCAGTATCCTATCATTTTGCCTTTTCATTGGGCTTCCCTGGTGGCTCAGCTGGTCGAGAATCCGCCTGCAATGCAGGAGACCTGGGTTTGATCCCTGGGTTGAGAAGATCCCCTGGAGAAGGGAAAGGCTAACCCACTCCAGCATTCCGGCCTGGAGAATCCCATGGACTGTATAGTCCATGGGGTTGCAAAGAGTCGGACACGACTGAGCAACTTTCACTTTCTTTTCTGGAGTGTGTGTATATTAATCCCAGACTCCCAATTTCTCTCTCCCAACCCCTTGTGCTTATTTCATGCCCAGTCATCTGTGCCTCTCACTCCCCTACTCTTATATATTGCCCCTCCCCTCCCCCCTCCCCAGTGGGGACCTTTAGTTTGTTCTCCACAGCTATGAGTCTGCTTCCTTTTGTTACATTCACGCTTGTTGGGTTTTTCAGATTCCACATATAAGTTATCTTACACAGTATTTGTTTGTCTGACTTATTTTAGTATTTAGCATATTTAGGTGTTTAGCATAATACCCTCCAAGTCCATCCATGTGGCTGCAAATGGCAATGTTTCATTCGTTTTGACGGCTGAGTAGTATTCCACCGCATACCAAATCTGCTCTATCCGGTCATCTGTTGATGGACACTGAGGTTGCTGCCATATCTTAGCATTTTTGTGAATAATGCTTCTATAAACATAGAGTTGGAGAAGGCGATGGCACCCCACTCCAGTGCTCTTGCCTGGAAAATCCCATGGACGGAGGAGCCTGGTGGGCTGCAGTCCATGGGGTCACAAAGAGTCAGACACGACTGAGCGGCTTCCCTTTCACTTTTCACTTTCCTGCATTGGAGAAGGAAATGGCATCCTGCTCCAGTGTTCTTGCCTGGAGACTCCCAGGGAAGGCGGAGCCTGGTGAGCTGCCGTCTATGGGGTCGCACAGTCGGACACGACTGAAGCGACTCAGCAGCAGCAGACATGGGGTACACGTATCTGTGTTAATTTGTGTTTTCAGATACATACCCAGGAGTGAACCCGCCGGGTCCTGCGGTCGCCCTGTTTTAGCTTTGTGTAAACGGGTGCAGCTGTTCTCGGGAAGAGTAAGGCCAGATCCTGGGACTTGAGCCTGGATTCCCAGCCCAGTGCTCCTCTCCAAAAACAGGAGCACCTCCCCAGGGTCGGTCACTGGAGTGTCGGGAACCTTTCTTGACTTGACCAGGAGGAATGCCTCTGGCTCCAAGTAGGATGCGGGAAGTGAGGGCCTGGGCAGACCCGGCACCCCTCCGAGACCCGCCGCTGCTCCCCAGGCCTGAGCACAGCTGGAGAAGCGCAGCTCTGTGTCTCTGCAGGCTGCCCGCAGAGAGCGGCTGCAGCTGGCAGGATACAAAGCCTGCCCGTGGGGCAGCCTGGCTGTGGGGCCCCGGCGGCTCTCTGCAGACCAGTGTGCTGCTGGGGCACACGGTGGTCCAAGGGCAGGTCAGTCAGTGGAGGGAGGCGGCTGGTCTGAGAGTCCCTGGGGGTCCCCAGGCAGGCGAGCTGGGCGCCATCCCTGCAGCCCCACCATAGTCCAGGCCGCCCGCTGGGTGAGAAATGATCAGCTCGTTCATTCCCCTGTCTTGGAACTGGAGGGGACGAGCCACCTGCTGGGCTTGAACTAATTACAAGAAGCAGCCCCAGGCGACTGCAGGGCCCCGGGCTCCAGAGAGCACAGGCTGCTGTCAGGAGGAGACGGTGGGGGGCGAGTCGGGAATCTGGCCAGAGCTGCAGAGGTGTCCTGGGGTGCGGAGGGGAAGAGGGTGCAACCCCAAACCTCCACCTCCCTCCCCAGATGCCCCCAGGGTCCTGACCCGGCGCTTCTGTCCACCAGGCAAATGCCTGGGCTCCTCCAAGCCCTCCCCTTGCCCCCCGTCTCCCCTCCCTGGGGGAATGACAGTGAATGTGTGTGCGCGCACGTGTGTGCCCATTTGTGCCTGGGTCTCTGGGACCCCATGGACTGTAGCCTGCCAGGCCCCTCTGCCCATGGAATTCAGGCCTGAATACTGGAGTGGGCTGACAATTCCCAGTCCAGGAAATCTTCCTGACCCAGGGGTCGAACCTGCGTCTCTTGCGTCTCCTGCATTGGCAGGCTGATTCTTTACCAACTGTGCCCAAACTGGGAATAGGAGAAGGCTGAGTAACCCCAACTGAAGAACTGCTCCTCTGTTCCATAAGTTGACTAGAAACAGCGTTCACCTCCCAGGAGAGTCGATGGGTGGTTACGGGTACGGGCCTTGGATTGAGCCATGAATGTGAAACCCAGCTCTGCAACTATGAGTAATAGGGGCAGGAAGTGTTTCTTGAGCATTTACTACACTCCAGTATTCTTCCCTGGGAAATCCCAGGAACAGCGGAGCCGGCCAGGCTATAGCCTCTGGGGGAGCAAAACAGTCACACAAGCCTGAGCGACGAAACAGCAGCAGCAGGACACCAGGCCAGGCCCTGCTTCACACCTGCTCAGCGTTGTCAGAGCTGCCCTCTCGGGGAGGGCTTCTGTTTTCTCCCCGTTTTACACATGTGAAAATGGAGAAGCTAAAAATCGTCCGAGGGCACAGGTCCAGCAAGGCTACAGCTGGGACTCAAGCCCGGGCAGGCAGGCTGCAGAAGCAGTGGGTTAGAGGACTAACCGCCAGCTACACCGACGGGCTACTTGATCTCCTTGAGCCTTAGTTTTCCCATCTGCTGAATAGGGACGGCAGTAGCGCCTTCCCTGTTGGGCTACGGCACGTACAGGCTTGTGTCCCAAGCTCATCGTGAGCATTTGTGGAAAGGGTAGCCATTCTTCTCACCCATTTTGGCTTAACCTTCACCCTGGAGATGTCAGTGGGGCCAGGGAACAGGGTCAGAGATGTGGGAAGTGACGTCAGCCCAGCGGGAGCTCTACAAGCCGGGCAGTGACGGCTGTGGCCTCTGACCCTGGGCCCTGGCAAAGGAGATCGGGGAGGGACTGATCTGGCACCCTGAGTCCGTGACTTTTCCTCTCCCAGCCTCAGTTTCCCCGTCTGGGAACTGGGGGCGACGAAGGTTCCCGTTGGGGAATAATGGAGGTTCCCCCTCCCCAGGGCCGTTGTGGGGTGTAAGGACGATGACGCTTAGCCTGACCTGCTGGTAGCTTCTGGAGGCGGGGAGGGCAGTTTGGAGGGGAGATTTGGCAAAAGCCAGCCCAAGCCTCAGGCAGAAAAGGCTGGATATGCCAGGCATCTTTAGACAGAAGCTGCAGGTCATGGAACCGACTGGAAAGCTGGGAGCAGATGTGGAGGACGCGGCGAGCCCTGGCCTGGGCTGGAGGTGCTCCCCGGAGAAGGCGCCAGTGAAACCGCACGCCCGCACTCGGCAGACAGCGGCTGTGGGAGACGGGCCACTGGCGTGGCGGGGACAGGGCTGCTGTCCTCGGGGCCTCTGCAGGCCTTCTCCCCACCACTCGGAGCTTCTGGACGGACAGCAGGCAGGCTGAGGCAGCTGGCTGGGCTTGGCTGCCAGAGGGAGGCGCAGCCCAGAGGCCCGAGGCTGGGGCGGCCCGGATCGTCCAGGACAGACACGGAGGCTTCGAATGAAGGAAGAAAGCAAACCGGGGCTGAAGCTGAATCCCTGTGAGGAGGCTCGCACTAGCTCTGAGGTTAAAGACGAAGCTCTAGGCTTCAGAAAGTACACAGCCTAGTGGAGAGACAGACATGGGCCTGGAACAGAATGATAGGCACCCAGGAGGATGTCAAGAACAGGATGCTCCAGGAATTCAGCCTGGCAACGTCCTGGAAGGCTGCCTGGAGGAGGCAACCTAAGGCCAGACCTGAAGGATGAAGCCGAGCTAACCAGCAGAAGGACTAATATGTCCAGGGCACAGGGTAGGTGAGCAAGGCAAGGAAGGAACCTTGGGCAGTTGGGTGTGGCTGGAACAGAGAAGGCTTCCTGGAGGAGACGCTCTTTTGGGCACCATTTTGAAGAAGCAGAGAGAGACTGTAGAGAGGATGGGAAAGACACAGAGGGGTAGGACTAAAGAAAGAAAAGTGAAAGAAAGAAGGAAAATGGGAATGAGGAATATTTATATTCATGAGCACTTTTATATGAGAGAGTGGTTTTCTTTTCTTTCTTTTTTTTAAATATGGTATAAAGACTAGGAGCTGATTGAAAAAGAGGGCAGTCAATAGAGCAGGCATGCTGAGAGAAAAAGAATGGATTTTTGCAAATAATATAATTTTGAACTTGTCTTTCCCCTCTCCCACTCCTCCCCAAAATCTAATTGATTACCGCCTCTTGATAAATGACACCCAGAGCAGGAGTGTGTTCAGACCAATTTAGAGTGATACCCAAGGAACAACAGAGATCTGTCTCTTATACACATCTCCCCCAGCCAGCCGAGGTCACCGGCTGAGAGCTCGTTCAGAGAGGGGCCGAACAGATGGGTCTGGGGCTCTGAGGAGCACTTTGGAGTTAACTGGGCTGGGTCATGCATCAAGGACGGTCACTTCCCAGCCTCAGCCGCGGAGGCCAGAGCCTGCTGACTGGCTCCTGGATGGGCTTCCGGAATCCTCTGTCCCTGCCTGGGCGCAGCCCTGCTGACCGCAGCCCACTGTGACCTCAGCGGCAGGCCCAGCACAGCCGTTAGCTCCCCCGTCCTCCCTAGTCTATGCATCCTCAGATGACCCTATGCTGTCTCAGTTAAGGGGGCAAACTACAGCTGGATCAGAGAGGGCAGGGCATCTGCCTGACGTCACACAGCTGTGAGCGGGCTGGGATCCGAGCTCAGGTCTGCTGAAAGGCAGAACCCCCGATTTTTCCACGACACAAGGCTGCCGGGAAGACAGGGTGACATTCTCCTCTCTGATGTGGGGCAGCGTGGCAGCCGTCTGGGCCTCGGCCAGATTCCAGGGCTCCTCTCGATAAGACAGTGTGGGATAGTTGAGCTGCTCTCTCAGCCGCTCCTCCTAGGCATCTGGGAATTCAGCAAGATCAGTGCCTCCATTTTACAGCAGCAAAAACCGAGTTTGAGCGTAAAGGGAAGCCTAGAAGAGGAACTCGAAGCTTCTCTGATGAGCACTCTCCCTCCGTGGGGACGGGAGGCCCTGAGCTGGGGATGGAGACAAGGCCCTTCGAGGCACAAAGGGACAGCTGCCTAACCCCTCTGGCCATGATCACGGCTGGAAGCAGTAGGCAGTTTTGTGCGTCTTGTCCCTGGGACCACAGGGCTGATGTCACCAGCCCTTCTCTGAGGGAAACGCACAGGCCATTTGCTCATTCATTCTTCACACTTACAGGTCCTTGAGTCAACCAGTATTCATAAGCCCCTAGTATGTGTCTGCTGTGGAGGAAGGACCAAGAGCCATCTTACTATGGGATGGCCAGGACGCACGCTGCTGCCGCCAGTCACTCAGTGCCCAGCTCTCTGCGCCCCCATGGACTATAGCCCACCAGGCTCCTCTGTCCATGGAATTCTCCAGGCAAGAATCCTGGAGTGGGCTCCCTTGCCCTCCTCTAGAGGATCTTCCTGGCCCAGGGATCAAACCAGGCAGATTCTTCAGGGGAGCCCTGGGACATACGATACTAGTGATGAACTTTGCGGTTACAAGCAGGCAACTATAGCTTCAAACGCCTTATAAACTGATTTACTCTTCACAGCTCTAGCAGGTAGGTACTTCCAGCACTCTCATTTTAATAAACGAGGCAACTGCAGCCCAGAGAGGTTAAGTAACTCACCCAAGGTCACACAGCAAGTGAGTGGCAATGCTGGGCTTCCAAACCCAGGCTGCCTGGCTAGGGAGCTTCTTTACAGCCTCGCACGGAATAGCCCGTCATGCCCTCCTAAGCTGAGCTAGAGACCCATCTGCTCCCTGAAACTGTCAAGCAGGTGGCTGCAGCTCTCACCAGCTCCCCAGACCTTCTGCATCTCACAGATCTGGCCTCTCTCCACCTACTGTCCACCCAGCTCGACGCTAGCCTTGCAACCCCACCAGAGCAGGCCTGCAGGGGTGTCGTTAAACCTTGACAAGTGTGAGGTCCACGCGATGCTTTATCCTTTCCACCCCCGGGAGCTGGATTTAGTGTTTCCGGCAGAAGGTAGACCTCCCCTGCCTGGGACAGGCCCCTTAATTACTAGTGATATGTGGCCGGTGAAATGCTAGTGCCTCAGGCCCGGTGATTTAAGGAACAAGCGCAAGGCTGAAGTTACAGGTGTTCGCAGGGCTGTAGCAGGAGCCGGGGGAGCGGGCTGGGGCAGCCTGGGAAGCGGTGAGCCAGCCCCGGACGTGTCTGCTGCCTGTAGAGCTTCCTGGGGCGAGGGAGGCGATCCCACCGCCTCGCTTACGGAGGGGAATACAGACCAGGACCACGCTGCACGTGCGCTTGGCCGGGGAGTCCGCGCTCCTGCAGCAAGCCCCTGGGCTCAGTCCCCCCGTCTGTACACAAGGAGGCAGGGCTACCTCACTCGCTCTCTAGAAGTGAAAGTCTTCACAGCCGATCATCTTAGTGGCAAAGCTAACGCGGACGGACAGCTGGTTTTGTGCCAGGATTGTGCTAAGTTCCTTATGGGTGTTTTCTTGTTTAATCATCAGTGGGTGAGAGAGCAGTTGTGGTTATTCCCATTGCACAGAAGAGGAAACTGAGGCTCAGAGAGTTGAAGCAAATGGCCCAAGACTGCACGACTAGCAAGTGACCACATGGAAGAGATTCTCAGCCCTTCCCTCCGACTCCAGAGCCCGACCTGACCTCTAGGCTCTGGGGATAACGAGAAGGATGTAGGCCCAGTGTTTGTTCTGAAGGAGCCCCCGACTGATGTGGGAAACAGAGAAGGTCACAGGTTTCCAGGATCCCAGCAGATGGGGAATAAGAATGACGGGGGAGGACTAGTTTGCAAGGTGAGGCGTGCGGGAGCCCCCAGGAAGGGGGCGTCCCTCCAGAGGGTGGCATCTGGAAGGCTTCGTGGACGAGGCGGTGTGGAGCTAAGGCAGACAGGCCAGGGGGCATTTCAGGCTGCAGGAGCCCTGGAAGCAATGGTGTGGGAGCAGGGACGCCTGGCAAGTAAGGAGCGCTCCCGTGCGGCCGGACCCCGAGGAAGCAGCCGGGAGTGAGATGCGGTAAAGACGGCCACGGAAACAGCACAGCTGGATCTGCTCTGCGCTCGCCGGCGCCAGGCCAGGGTCTAAGCTCGTCACGGCAGCCCCGGCTGGGCCTGCTAGGATCCGGGCTGCCCGCAAGTCAGCAGCACCGAGCAGGCACAGCTCCAGCTGCCTCTACAGCTGCTGCCCACCGCGCACGTGGCCTCCCGAGTCCCGCCCCCGTCAGACCGTCCTGGCGGTGGACTCTCGCAGGAGCGTGAACCCTACTGTGAATCGCGCATGTCAGGGACCTAGGGTGCGCGCTCTTTCTGAGAATCACCCTGAAACGATCCTCACCTCTCCGGTCCATGGGAAAACCGCCTTCCACAAAACCGGCCCCCAGTGCCGAAAAAGTCGGGGACCACCGCTTCACACACTGCTCACCAGGACGCTGTCAAGGAGACGCGGAGAAAAGAGGCGCAGAGAGGGTAAGGGACTTGCCAGGGCCACCCCGCTGAGGCAGCGGGGCCGGGAACGGAGCGCGGGCAGGCTGACTCCTGAGCCCGCCCGCGGCCAGCTGCTGTGCCCAGTCCCTGCAGGGGCAGGGAGGGAGACGCGGGGGCCTCCCAGGAAAAGCCTTCTGCCCTCTGTGCCTGGGCTGCGTCTGTGAGGCGAGGGCAGGGCCCCGACTCCAGTGACGTCTGTCCGAGGATGCCCGGGCTGCCGGTGTGGGCCTGGGACGCCCCTGTGGCAGCCGCGGGATGTAGGAGCAGGGCTGAGAGTGGAGACGGTCATCGTGGAGGAGCTCCGGCCAGCCGTGCCTCTCAGCTGGGTCTCCCTGGATCCCAGGCCCGTGAGCAGAGACACCCCAACTCCTGAAGCTCCCCGTCAGGGAGAGCCTGGGCCCTGCCCAGCTGACCCACCCCGCCGTCTGACGGCTGGTCAGGACAGCCTTCCTCCGCTCCAGCCGTGAACCCTCCGGCTGCTCCCTCGGGGCTCCCCACGTAGAGCCACAGGCTTTGTGAACTGGAGGAGGCTTTAGGACCCGCCTAGGCCAGCCCCCTCACCTGAGCACAGAGGAAACCGAGGCCCTGAGATAGACCCCACAGCAGGGGCGAAGCAAGGCTGGGCTGGGGGCTCAAGCCAGACGTGGGTTCAAGCCATAACCTTGGTCCTTACTGGTTGAGTAGCCACGAACCAGTGCCTCTGAAAATGGAGATCATAATTCCTACTTCTGGGTTCTGCAAGGCTCTGATGCGTTAAAGCATTCAGCATGGACTGCCTCAGATGAGCCGTGATGATGGCCAGGGGCCTCCCACCTGCTGCGTAATTCAGGACCCCTTGGGCCCTGGAATCAGGGCTCAGAAGAGGGTGCTCGCTGAGCAAACCTGTGCCCCCCATCAGCTCCGCAAACATCAGCCCAGCCCCTGCGCGCTGAGGCTTACCCTGTGATGCACGCGGGGTCAGCAAAGCCCAGACGCTGGTCAGACCAGAGACGGAGGTTACAAGTCTGGTAGCCAGTGGAGGCAGGGGCTTAGCAGATACCAGGCATCCTGCAAAGCCTGCCGCAACGTAAGCCCTGTGAGACAGGTCCCGTGTGATGCCCATCTCACAAGTGAGAGAACCGAGGCCAGAGCTGACCAGGCTGGAGACGAGCACAGGGGGCTCAGAAGCGGGACAGTGGCCCGGGCCACGAGGGCTGTGAAGGGCCAGGGGAGAGGCTGGGGGCTGGAACTCCGGGACGCCCCCAGTCCCAGATCAGGCCACCCTGCCTGGCCAGGAGTGGGAGCCCTGCTGGGAACGAGCTTGGCTCTACCTCGTCCCGCTCTTGGAAAAGACGCAATCAGATAGATGTGTGATAGCGTCGGTAGAAGGAAGTGTTCATCGACAAAGCTGGGTGATGGCCTCATGAGTGTTCAGTGTACAGTTATTTGTGCTTTTTGATAGGCTTGAGTATTTTCGTAGTAAAATGTCAAGGAGGAAAAATAAAACACACAATCCTCTTCGCACAAAATGCCCCTTCTGCACAGCCTTTCCCCTCCCCTTCACCCTCGCCTCCGCTGGAAATCGCTTTATGAGACTCAAGCAGCAAGAATGATTTACTTGCCCTCTGACTCAGGAAATCAATCCTAAGATGCTGATGGGACTGGAAAGACTCTGTCTGCAGAGCCCTCTGGGAAATCT
This sequence comes from Cephalophus harveyi, assembly GCA_006410635.1. Lineage (NCBI taxonomy): Eukaryota > Metazoa > Chordata > Mammalia > Artiodactyla > Bovidae > Cephalophus > Cephalophus harveyi. Next base: position 306,644 of record SJYT01073685.1, on the reverse strand, counting down.
CGCGCTGGAAGGGAGGGCTTTGAGCTGGGGATTTGGGGGAGCTGGGGGCTCTGCTGGGAGGCTGGGGGTCAAGTGCTTCAGCCCCCACAGGTGCCTGCAGAAAGGTGCTAACATCACCCTCACCTTATGCAGGAGGCCCAGGAAACCAGCACCTGCCTAAGGGACCCACTGCCTGTAAGCAGAGGACCTGCGACCCGGGGCCAAGTGACCCCATTGTGGGGTGCGGAGGGCCAGGGGCGGCCCTGTTCTAAGTCTCCAAACACCGGGACCTGATGCTCACGGGAACACAGCTCTGTCGGAAGGGACAGAGGCTTTCCCGGGCTGGGGAAGAGGACTTGAGACCCACCCAGAATCTCCAGGCTCCAGCCCATTGTTCTCAGAGGCTTGAGGGGTGGTGGTTAATGGAATAGCCTGAACTTGAAGCTGAACTTGAACAGGAAGAACTTGCGCTGAATGCCACTGCCACGGGCCAGATCTCAAATGTGCTTGCCAACTTGCCAAGGCCTCCCCAAGCTTCTGCAGGCTTCCAGAGTCTTCTTTACTAAAACTACAACAATGCAACCTGGTGAAATCGCCCATGTGTGTAATACATACCTCTGGGATGCACTGGAAACATCCCCCACATAGCCAGGCTTGCTGCTATTTAAGATGGGCTCCCGTCACACCCCATAGATTTCATCTCTGCCCAAATGGCTCCTATCATGGGCCTGAGCACATTCACTCTATTGCCACGTAAACTACAATGGCGTGCTGGGGCGGGGGCAGTTCTCAAAACACACTTCGAGAACTTCTGGGTTACAGGCATCGGTACAAAGAGGCAGAAGCAAGAAATGCAGATCCAGCAGCAAGGCCTGTGTGCTGGTCTCCCCGCCACACTTCCGGGGGTGTGTGTGTGTGTGCATGTGTGTACGTGCTGTGCCTGTTATGCATGTGTGTGTGTGTCTGTGGGGCTTCCCTGGTTGAGCTACTGGTGAAGAACCTGCCTGCCAGTGCAGGGGACAGAAGCGACGCGGGCTTGATCCCTGGGGCAGGAAGATCCCCTGGAGGAGGAAATGGCAGCCTGCTCCACTATTCTTGCCTGGAGAACCCCACGGACAGAGGAGCCTGGTGGGCTACAGTCCATGAGGTCGAAAAGAGTTGGACACGACTGAACTACTTAGCACACAGCACATGTGTGCAGACATATGTGTGTGTGTGTGTTTATGTGCATGTTTTGTGTATGTTTATGTGCATCTATCTGTGTCCGTGTGTGTGCACAGGCACGCGTGGGATTTTATTTCTCTGTCAGCGGTAGCCCGAGTTGGGCCCTCTCTGCGCAGCCTCACCGATTCACCGCCCCCCATGCTGTGCCTCCCCCTCCCCCAGAGCAGCCAGCCAGAGCCTCCAGCTGGGGTTGTTAATTTTATCTCCCACCGCTTGGAAAGCACAGCAGCTGGCAGGGGAGGGGCAAGGCAGGTGAGCGGTGCCGGCAGCCGGCTCGCTGCAGAGAGGAAGCGGGTGGATGGGTTGTGCCCGCAGCCACTGGGGACCCTTGTGACCCCGCTCCACTCAGAAAGGCCCCCATCTCCAGGCAGGGAGGCTCTGGGCCGTGGCCCCTGACCCCACCAGCGACCCGGGCCCCGGATTCCCAGCACATCCGCACGCGAGCTCCCGCCCGCTCCCAGGGTTGGGGGCTGTGACTCGGCTCAGCAGCTGCCACATAAAAGGGCCCCATTGCAGCTCGTATAAGTACAGACGCTGCGCTCCTCTCTCCTGTCACTGATGGCGGCTCCATTTGGGGGCTTTTTGTCAGTATTTTTTCCCCTTGGCTGCCATTACTACACAGTTCAATATTTAATTTTCCCATAAACCGAAGAGGTGCGCTTTTTCTTCTCTCTTTTTCTTGCTGGAGTTCCCCTCCTGCTGGTGGCATCTTGCTTCCTCAGGCTTCTGCTGGGAAAGAGGGGCATGGACATGGCTGGGATTTCCGTCCTTCTGAATCGGGCGTGGACGGGAGGGCAGGACACCTACGTCCCAGCTCATTCGACAGATG
>SJYT01073685.1:249322-304363 GCA_006410635.1 Cephalophus harveyi | reverse complement strand
GGGGGTGGGGGGGTTGGGGGGGGTGGGGGGGAGGGGGGGGGTTGGAAAAAGACAAGTGTGTGAGCTAATATATGAAATAGCCACACCTTATGATGCGCTCTGTGAAGAAATGACGAGCGCTGTGACAGGCAACAGAAGAAGCACCTCGCTTGGGCTGGGAGGTGGCATTTGAGCTGAGACTTGAAAGATAAGCAGGACCCAACCTTGCACAAAGCTGAGTGGAAGCCTTCAGGCAAAGGCAGCAGCAGATACAAGGGCCCTGGGGTTGAAATGTGCTCGGGGTGTTTATGGACCAGCAGCGTCTCAGGGTGTTTGGAGCGTGGTGTCGAGGGGAGGGTCAAGGCAGAGCTCGGGGTGGGCGCAGGGCCCGTGTGTCGCGCGGTCTTGTGGGACTCCTTCCAGAGGCCGTGTGCTTGTTTGCACTAGGAGAAGCGAATGAAGGAAGAAAGCAAACCGGGGCTGAAGCTGAATCCCTGTGAGGAGGCTCGCACTAGCTCTGAGGTTAAAGACGAAGCTCTAGGCTTCAGAAAGTACACAGCCTAGTGGAGAGACAGACATGGGCCTGGAACAGAATGATAGGCACCCAGGAGGATGTCAAGAACAGGATGCTCCAGGAATTCAGCCTGGCAACGTCCTGGAAGGCTGCCTGGAGGAGGCAACCTAAGGCCAGACCTGAAGGATGAAGCCGAGCTAACCAGCAGAAGGACTAATATGTCCAGGGCACAGGGTAGGTGAGCAAGGCAAGGAAGGAACCTTGGGCAGTTGGGTGTGGCTGGAACAGAGAAGGCTTCCTGGAGGAGACGCTCTTTTGGGCACCATTTTGAAGAAGCAGAGAGAGACTGTAGAGAGGATGGGAAAGACACAGAGGGGTAGGACTAAAGAAAGAAAAGTGAAAGAAAGAAGGAAAATGGGAATGAGGAATATTTATATTCATGAGCACTTTTATATGAGAGAGTGGTTTTCTTTTCTTTCTTTTTTTTAAATATGGTATAAAGACTAGGAGCTGATTGAAAAAGAGGGCAGTCAATAGAGCAGGCATGCTGAGAGAAAAAGAATGGATTTTTGCAAATAATATAATTTTGAACTTGTCTTTCCCCTCTCCCACTCCTCCCCAAAATCTAATTGATTACCGCCTCTTGATAAATGACACCCAGAGCAGGAGTGTGTTCAGACCAATTTAGAGTGATACCCAAGGAACAACAGAGATTATCCCTTCCTCCAGACAATAGCCAGTCCTGGGAGGGAGAAGAAGTTCCCCTACATGTCCCTCCCAGCCCAGGAAGAAGGGAGAGCAATTGAACAGGGCATACAAATAATCCCCTTCTGTTTGTATGGTACTTCGCCATTCTTGTAGAGGGTTTATGTCTGTATTCTCATTTGCTGCTTCTCTCAAAATCTTCGAAGCTGAAAGTTTGGCAGGATGTATTTTATTGAACCCATTTTATAGATGGGAAGACTGATGCCCAAGTGGGTCAACTGATTTGCCCAAAGTCCCATGGGATATTGGTAACAGAACATGGGCTGAAACCTTGGCCAGACTCTGTCTGAGCTGGTTCCCTAGGGGCAGTGTAGGGGGAGCTTCATGGTACAGAGAGAATTTAACTTCACTAGATACAGTTAAAGACTCAGGCCTGCTGGGGTTTATGTCAGAACAGGTTTGTGTTCCCGAACTGCAAAAGCCACAGGATGATTTACAGAGCTAAGAGCCATCACATTATCTGCAAAGTGAGTTACAATGACTGAAACAAAGTTCTGCTTTCAAGAGAAAGACAGGCAATATTTCAGAGTTAATTTCATAAAACTGATCGCCGACCATTGCCTCACTGTATTGATGTTAACGGTCGAGTCTGAAATAATTTCCACTTCTGCCCCCACTGATGGACTGGAACGGGGCCTGCCGTGCTGTGTGGCGGCTGCATCCAGAGCTGCTCTGCCTTCCTAGGGGCTGGGCAAAATCAGTAGAAGAAACTTGTAGCAGGAATTCTCTCTTCTTAAGGCAAACTCAAAAATTAACTGGGAAGTCTGCTGGCTTGGCTCGGGGGTGGTGGAGTCAGGGGAGCTCGGTGGTGGTGGCCTCTGTGTGACCGTGATGGTGAACTCGTGGCACTGGGGGCCTCTTTCTCATGCACAGGGCAGGGGTGACCCAAGTGTCGTGGTCTGTCCATGTGGCTTGTAAACGCAGACATAAGCTCTGCCTACGTCGAGCCTCTTACTGCTACAGCCACTGCTGACTATTTTCCCCTTGCATATGTGCTTCGTCGTTCAATTGGGTCCAGCTCTTTCTGACCCCATAGATTGTAGCAAACCACCCCCCCCCACCCCGACTCCTCTGTCCATAGAATTCTCCAGGCAAGAGTACTGGAGCGGGTTGCCATTTCCTTCTCCAGGGGATCTTCATGACCCAGGGATGGAACCCATGTCTCCTGCATTGGCAGGCGGGTTCTTTAGCATTTGAGCCACCTGGGAAGCCCGTACTTCTCCCTTGCTCAGGCCACATAGACCTAGCTGCCCAGAGCCTCTGAGGAAGGTCATTTCAGGTGCATGGTGTCCACCTTCCCCCCGCCCAGCAGAGCCTTGCGCTAGCACGGCCATCCTTGAAGACCCCCCTTCCAAGTCCACAGGAATGAGGCACTTAGAGGGGCACACGGGCTACTGCTACAGGGGGGTGCAGAGCCATTGGAGACCCAGGGGTCTCTGCGGCGGATTCTTCGCCATTGAACGCACCCGCGTCACAGCCAGGCAGCCTTGCTCTGTCCTGCTCATTCTGCAGCCCAGCTTTGAATTAGGGATTGCTGTTGTCCAGGATACTTATGCCTGGGACTGCCGCTGTTCCTGGGTCCACGGGATCTATTCCAGGTGCAGAGCCAGAAGAGGACCTCTCACCTTGACCTTGATCAGAGATTGTAGCAGGGCTGAGGATCGTGAGCAGGGAGAGGAGGCTGGGATTGGAGGAGGGGAGGGATGGAGGCAGATATGAGGGTGCGCACAGGGACAGACGGGAGATGGGGGTGGGGGGAGAGAAATGGAGCTTGGATGGAAAAGGGAATGGGAGGGGGGTGGAGAAGGAAGAGAGACGGAGCTGGGCTGGAGGTGAGAGTGGGATTGGAGGAGGAGCTGGAGACGGAGATGGGGATGTGGAAGTGGTCGGGGAAGAGTAAGCATGAAGGGAGGCTCCAGGCTGAGAGCCCGGGAGCAGCAGTTTGTGGAGGTGAAAGTGCTGAGCACAGTCAGGGGAAGGGAAGATGCGGGGAAGAGGACGACGGGGACACGTGGAGTGAAGCATCCCGAGGCCGCCAAGGACTCCCGGTGGAGACTGCTCGCTGACCGCCTGCACTCAGGGCCCACCGGCGGGCGACAGCTGGCAAGACGCAGGGGGACAGTCTCCTGGGACACGGGATGGAGGAATGCTTCGATGGAGACGGTGGGAAGCCTGGGCCTCCGCGCTGACGTGAGCAGCTCTGCTGCGTCATCGTCCACACCACAGAAATCCATTGTCTTAAGAGCTTGATTAACTGTACATGTTGCTAACACCTGCTCAGAAACATAACAAGACACAGGAACATGGTTCCCAATCAGGGTGTGTGTGGGTGGTGTGCGTGACTTGGGTGCAGATCTCCAGAACGTGTGTGTACGTGTGTGTGTGTTGGGGGAGGGGCATTCGTGCTGTGCAGAGTATCCTGGACAGGATCTGGAGGGCTTAGTTGCCAGTCCAGGCACTGCCACTGACCGACGGTGTGACTATAGGCAAATCTCTCCCTCTGTCTTGCCAGGGTCCAGCTCCAGTGGATCCAGGGAAATTCGAAGCGTGGACGACGTAGGCGAGGAAAATTTATTTATTTATTAATATAAGATTAGATTAGGAAGAAATAGTGTAGTAGGAAAATTAAGTGGAGAAAAGAGGCTGAATAACTTGGTTTACGTGGAAAGCCAATAAAGTTCCAGATAAGGAACTTGCACCATCTACGTTAGGCCAGCAGAGCCCGTTTGAATATCGGAGAGTGCCCCGCCTTGGGCTCTCTCTCTTATGGATCTTAGAAGCCAGGGCAAGTAAGTAGACATGGCGAGCCTCCATGCCCCAGATGGAAATTCAGCCTGAAATTAAAGAGGAGACACGGGGGAAACCAGTCCTTCCAACGACTGGCCCAGCCTCTATTATCTAGAAAGGCCTGTTATACCTTTTTGATTGTACATAGAGATCAATGGGTAATACAAAATTATGCAGCATTAGCAGCCCAGACTCTTATCAAAACCAGGCTTTTCTCTCTGCATACCTAGTTGTATACACAAGTCTTAGGTGATTTACATCATCTTATGGCCAGAGGGCCAATTAACATTTTACAGCCTTTTTTCTGATAAGGGTTTGTTGACCAGAAGACTTATTTGAGTTGATCTTCCCAAAGTCTGGTGCCACTCTCAGAAAGCACTAAATAAAGTTACATTCTTACATAGCAAAGATACAGCAATTTATAACAAGTAAAAAGAGTACAGTGATTTATAACAAAAGAAAAGTAATTAACTCAAAAGTCTAGTGTTGCTAACATCAAAACTACTATATATCTTTTTCCATATCCCATTTACATTGATTAACATCCTCCCAGGTGCCTAAAAGATAAAGAATATGGAGGCCTCGCGGCAAACATTAACTCAACAAACTCTTCACCAAACTAATTCTTAACTCCAAAAGGTTCTATATCTTTAAGATGTTTAAGCTTTGTGCCCCTCGCAGTTGGGGGCTATAAGCAATTCACAAATTGTAAAAGGTCCGGGGGAACCTGTTAGGCAAGTTAGAGAGCTATCAGAGGGGGTTTTAAGCCAGGACATTCTTTTGCAGGAGACTGAAGCCCTGAATTAACTTTTTCCAGAGAATGTCAGAAGAGTGGAAAAGCAGAGTCAGGCAGATTCTGATTTTTGGGGTACATGCTCAGGAAATACCAGGGGGAAACCCTGAGGCCTGACTCGCCTTGCCCATCAGGCCTCTGCTGCATGACCTTGTCATGGGTGGGATTCCTCACGCTGGCTCCTGGCACTGTCTGACCTCAGTTGTGCTAATCTGTAAAATGGAAGAGCAGCACTCTCCAATAGAAATCTGCCTTTATTTGCAAGTGTTCTTAGGACCACTTTAAGAAAAGGCTTTGAAAAGTGAAAATGAATTGGCATAGCATATTTATTAAATCCAATATATTCCTTGTATTATTTCAGGAAGTAACCAGTATAAAAATATTCATGATATACCTAAGGTGCTTTTTTAAAAAAACATTGTCTTCCAGATTCAATGTGTATTTTATGCTTACAGCACACAGGAACAGGGGAAAGCCACATTCCAAGTGCTTAACAGAAGCAGAGGGTGGGCGGCTCCTGTACTGGGCAGCACAGGTCCGGGGCACTGTCTGGCCTCCTCACTCAACTGGGAACGCCCCCAAAGGCAGAAATCTTATTCTCCCAGACAGCAGCAACGGGCCTCAAAGAAAGAACATTAACACATTCTTCTGATAGACGCGTCTGACGTGCATTTTCAATGTGCTTCCAGGCGCCACTTTCTCATTTATTTATTTGGCTGTGCCGGGTCTCAGCTGGAACTGTCATTGCTTCAGGCACGATCCTGGTTGAGCACAGACCCCCTGGTTGTGGCTCTCAGAGTTGGTTGCTCCACAGCAGGTGGGACCTTCGTTCCCTGACCAGGGATCAGGCCCACATTCCCTACGCTGCAAGGTGGATTCCTAACCACCCACCAGGGAAGTCCCAAGGTACTACTTTACTGAATTCTCAGCACTCGATAATTCCATCTTGCAGATAAGGAAATTGGTTCAGAGAGGCTGAGCATCTTGCCCAGGGTCACATAGCTGGGAAGTGGCACAGCTGGTCTTTGAACCTGGGTAGTGTGATCTAGGGCTTCCCAGGTGGCGCTAGTGGTAACGCCCCGCCTGCCAATGCAGGAGACATAAGAGACGCGGGTTTGATCCCTGGGTCGAGAAGATCCCCTGGAGAAGGAAAGGGAAACCCACGCCAGTATTCTCGCCTAGAGAACCCCATGGACAGAGGAGCCTGGCAGGCTGCGATCCATAGGGTTGCCAAGAGTCAGACACAACTGAAGCAACTTAGCACACACACACACAGTGAGATTTAGGGTCCATGCTCTTAACCATTGTCCTATACTACCTCTTTCAAAATAGTGATACAAATGATATCAGTTGAAATTGCTCACCTGTACTGCGGGCTTACCGTGTGCGGGGCATCTGGTAAGCATCATCCCATTTACTCCCCAGAGCCCTCCTATAAGGAAGCTTCTAGGTGTCTGATTACTGTTTGCTCAGTGAAAAAGAAAGGAGGAATGGGTGGCTTTTAAAGGTGCCCCTGCCCAGTTCTGAGCCGCTCGCATTCTTGGAGGGTATACTTATGCCTGTGTATCAACCACCATGAGCAGGGCCAGAGACAGTCATGCTGGCTGGTTGCTGGTTGGTTAGATACTCAGTTTTGTCTGACTTTCATGGCCCCATGGACTGTAGCCCACCAGCCTCCTCTGTTCATGGGATTTCCCAGACAAGAACACTGGAGTGCCATTTCCTTCTCCAGGGGATCTTCCTGACCCAGGGATCAAATGCGTGACTCCTGCCTTGCGGGTGGATTCTTTATCATCTGAGCTATTGGAGAAGCCCCACCAGAGAATTTTGCTAAGCTCTAATTGACATGGTCCCTTGATCTTTGGGGCACCTGAGTTAAACAGAGCCACCCACAGGAGCAGTTCCCCCAGGGATCTCAATTAAAGGTCTGCCTGAGAACTGAGTGTGTCAGGTAAATGAGCATCTGCAATGGCTGAAATGTGCACTCAGGGCCGAAGGCGCCAACAGACACAACCTCTTTCCTTCTTTCCAAAGATGGACATGATGCGGTTTGATGCAGTGTTGGAGCCCTAGGGTCTGGGAGTTCCGGTTTCAAATCTAAACTCTGTGAGCCCCAGAAAGCCCCTTCACCCCTTAAGTTTCCCCATCGGTAAGACAGGAATAAATAAACCCTTTCTGTAGACTCATGAAGTGAGCTCGCTCAGTCGTGTCCAACTCTTTGTGACCCCATGGACTGTAGCCCACCATGCTCTTCCATCCATAGGATTCTCCAGGCAAGGATACTGGAGTGGGTTGCCATTTCCTTCTCCAGGGGAACTTCCGACCCAGGGATCGAGCCCAGGTCTCCCACATTGCAGGCAGGCACTTTACCCTCTGAGCTGCCAGACGTTAAAGGCTTAGAACAGCTCCTGGCTCCTAACCTTTGGCCACAGTTGGTTCTTGCCATGGAATCCAGGCTTGCAGTGAGTTCTAGAAAAGTTAGATTGCAGACTCCATGATGTGTGGATAAATGAAAGATTCTGGTGTATCTCTCCCAGCTCGGAGTCCCTACCCCACTTCCCGTCTGCTTCCTCCCATCCCACACTTAATTACAGCTCTCCGTCTATTGTTCTCCCAGTGTTTCCTGCTTCTTCTGCTTCCCTTGCGACGGTGCGGGGTGGCAGTCTGAGCGAATGAAGGGTTCATACCTGGCCTCGTCTCACTAGACCTTAAAATAGAGTTGCCAGGCGCCTGTCGCCCCCGCCAGACTGTGAGCTCGAAGTGCCGTATCCATTCCATCACCAAGCGCCTACGGCAAGCACCTGGCACCGTGCCCGACACCTAGTAGGTGTCAGCAAACGTTTGTCGGATTTAATTAAACTTAACTGGAGTGAAAACCCCTTGCAGGAAGGAAACCCTCACTCCTCTTCATTTTCTCTGCACCCCCCACTGCACTTGACCCAAGGCTACAAGAAGCCAGAACTGACAGCCTTTCCTAAGCAAAGGCCTAAGATTCTAGCTCCCGTCCTGCAGATGACAAGGCGGCTGGAGAAATGAACTGCAGGAATCCTATAACCAGTGAATTCCTAGCATGCGCTAAGCCCTTTCATAGCGATTTACTGGTTCATCCTTCAAATATGTCTGTCAAGGATTAGTCCCATTTAGCAAATCGAGAAGCTGAGGCTCACGGCTTTGGTAATTTGCCCAAGGATGAAATGGAGGTGGTGGTGACCTTGCTGAAACGCTGGCTCCAGGTCTGAATTCTCAATGTCGTGTGGTGCCTGGGGGCACTGGCCCTGGCAAACCAGCCAGTGGTGGGCGGTGAGGACAGGGCAGGGAGCTGGCAGAAGGCGGGACCAACAAAATAAGCCAACTTTAGGGGGAAAAGAAGAAAAGAGGGCAGCCTGCTGGCTTAAATACCTCTCAGAGTCGTCTGCTCTCGCTCGCGGCCGTCCCCGGCTCTGCGTTCGCCGTGGTCTCAGGGGCGCTTCTGCTCTCGCTCCCTCATCCTCCCGCTCTGCGGTCGCCGTGGTCTAAGCTACCCATCTCTCTGGCTTAAATAGCACTCTGTTTCCAGTCTCAGATCATGTTCTGCTCTTGTCTGAAGCTGTCAATGGCTCCCTACTGCTCTCAGGACAAAGAAAAACTCACAACCAGCACTGGGCTGGTAAACCTGCTCTGTGGGGGCCGGGGCTGGGGGCAGGGGAAGGAAATAAACAAGGAAGCCCTGATCTGCAGTGGCGGCTGATTTCCATGGTGTAACGATGCCCACTGGGCCATCTGTTTCAATCTAGCAGCGGTTTAAAACTGGTTCACAATTCCCAGGAATGTCACAGTCAGCTCTCAGGAGCTGGTGGGAACCAGCCCCCACACATCGCTGTGAGTGGTGACCCACTAGCGGTGCCCTGAAAGTCTCCCGAGCCCCACCGGGCACCTCATCCCCCACCTTGCCCTCCCAGCACAACATCCTGCCTCTCACACCCCTCCTCTCCCCCCCCCCACCCTGAGCCAGCTGCCCCAAGGCTTTTGCACATGCTGTTCCTTCCACCTGCCACACTTGTCCTCTGCCTTCTGCTGCCTCCTCAGATCACAGCACAGGGTCACTTCCTCAGGCCTGGGTGGGTCCCTGCACACTTGGTTACACCAGATATCTGATGCCCTGAGCCCAGTGGACCATGGTGATCTCTCCGTTCCCAGTTATCTTCCCCGCCAGGCTGCAAGCCCCAGGTGGCAGGGCCCTCGTTTGTATGCCCAGCACGGACGTCATTCTCATGGTAGTTGATGCCGGGGGCACCCCCTGGAATTGTGTAACATCTGTCCTCTGCCATAGCACCTGCTGGGTTTCCCTGGTGGCTCAGCTGGTAAAGAATCACCCTGCAATGCGGGAGCCCTGGGTTCGATCCCTGAGTTGGAGAGATCCCCTGGAGAAGGGAAGGGCTAGGCACTCTAGTATTCCTGTCTAGTGAATCCCAGGGGCAGAGGAGCCTGGCGGGCTACAGTCCACAGGGTCACAAAGAGTCGGACACGACTGAGCGAGCTTCCCTTTCACGCTTCTCACCGCACCTAGCAGAGGGCCTGGCCCGTCCTGGGTCGCCAGTGAACTCTCTGAACCTTCCAGTGAAGCCTCGCTCTCCCTGCGCTTCTCTTTGGGCAGCTCCGCCCACCTCCATCGAGGTGGTGGCCGCTGACACCCCGGCCCCCTTCAGCCGTTACCAAGCCCAGAACTTCACGCTGGTCTGCATCGTGTCGGGAGGGAAGCCGGCGCCCACGGTGAGTACCGCCACAGCCGCCCCTGCTGCGTGCCCTCCTGTGTGGCTTGTCCAGCGGCCCGTGTCCGCACGGAGCTCGCCTGCAGAGCGCACCTGTCCAGCAGGTGCACTCTGCTCTGTCTGCCTGCTCTGACGCTGCCCATTCACCTGACCCACCCGGATGTCCGTGAGTCTCTCTTGCCTCCTGGTGAGGTGAGGAGGACCCCCACGTCTCCTGGACCCTGAAGTCCCTGAGCTGCAGTGAGGGTGATCGTCAGGGGATCCCAGCTTCAAGCACACCCCCACCCCAGTCACTGAACAGGATGGAGACCGACGAGGCCCTGGGAAGGGAAGCAAAGTGGAGAGAGGGCCCCACTGTGTCCGTGACAGAGCTGGGACCCAAGGTCGTGCCCTCCAGCTCCAAGTCCGCTGCGGAGGGTGGGAAGGAAGGAGGGAAAGGGGGTGGGGAAGGAAATGGGGACTCTCTGTTTTGGCCAACTCCTTACTGGACCCACCCCACCCACTTTGAGGGGGGCTTCCCTGCTGGCCCAGCAGTAAAGAGTCCGCCTGCAATCCAGGAGATGCAGCCTCCATCCCTGCATTGGGAAGCTCCCCTGGAGGAGGGCATGGCAACCCACCCCAGTATTCTTGCCTGGAGAATCCCTTGGACAGGGAGACTGGCGACCCCAGTCCATGGGCTCACAAGAGTCGGACACGCCTGAGCGACTAAACATCGCCGCCAACCGCTCTGAGGTCTGTTGGTGCAGCTCCTGAGTTATTGTCACAGCAGCTTGAAGTGGATGGTGGAGGGTAGGACCTGAGGGCGCCCGGGGAGCTGGGTTCCAGCCCCTGACACCACTTGCGCCACGTGACCCTGAGCAGGAAAGCCCCCCTCTGCTTCTCAGGCTTTTTGAGGAGGTTTAGAGTGTGGACAGTGTTACAGCTTTTCAGCTTTTTTAGAAGCAGTGGGACCTGTTTGGTGTAAATGGAATATACATGGAAGCCCCGTGTAGAAGATCTTTAAAAGTGAAGGGAGGGCGAGTTGCCCTAACGGGTCCCAAGGCTCGTCTGTGGAACCTTACGGCTCCCTGCAAACTCCCCGGTGGCTCAGCGGCTACAGAACCCACCTGCAACGCAGGAGTCACGGCGGATGTGGGCTTGATCCGGGCTGGGATGCTCCCCTGGAGGAGGGCACAGCTACCCGCTCCAGTATCCTTGCCTGGAGAGTCCCCACGGACAGGGAAGCGTGCCGGGCTGCAGTCCATAGGGTCACAAAGAGGGGGACACAGCTGAGCGACTAAGCCCAGCTCGTGGGGCTCCCGGAACCGAATCGAGAACCCATGGGCTGCATGCTCCTGAGGCCCCTTCCAGTTCTGACCTTATGAGTGTCACACATCACAGGGATTAGGAGGGGTAGAGTGGAGTTAGCGGCTTCCCTGGTAGCTCACGTGGTGAAGAATCCGCCTACAATGCCAAAGACCTGGGTTCGATCCCTGGGTCGGGAAGATCCCCTGGAGGAGGGCACGGCAACCCACTCCAGTATTCTTGCCTGGGAAATCCCATGGACAGAGGAGCCTGGTGGGCTGCTGTCCGTCGGCTCACAAAGTGCTGGACACGGCTGAGCAGAGTGGAGCTACGGGATGGGGGAGTCGAGTTCCAGGTGGGGAGGAAGCAGTTCTCCTTCCAGACCCTCGACTGTCTCACGGGTGGGATCCATGGGGGGGTGATCCTGGGACCTGGGCTAGTTCACCCCAGGTGGTGGCCCAGGGAGACCCAGCTGCCCAGGACAGAACAGGAGTAAACAGGTGTGAAGAGAACCAATACAGGGCAATAAGCAGGTACCCAGCAGGCTGTGGTGGGGAGCAGAGTGTGCCTGTGATAAGGTCCTGCCCCCTGGCCTTACAGCCCCAAGGACACAGACCAAAAGCAGCCTCAAAGCCAGCAACCGGTGACGGCAGGACATGGTCCCAGGATTTCCCCCTCGGAACCCATAAGGAGGCCTGGCCTCCCTAAAGTGAGATAAGCTGGCCTTTTTCCCCAAAGAAAAACTCCTTGTCTGCACAGCACACACACACAAAATTCTACTCACAGTCCCCAGGCTGCTGGAAGACCTCCTCTACCCACCACCCCTGCTCCAGCCTGCTGGCTCCTGCCATTCAAGACACAGCAATACGAAATTCAAATATATACGAGATACTCATCTCCCCGCATCCCAGGCACCTTGTTTGCCTGGGACGTCAGAACTTGAAAGAATTCTTTGATATAAATTACAAACCTGCTTTTGAAGCACTTTTCAAAAAAAAAAAGGCAAGAAAGAAAAACCCCAAAGCAGGCTATTATGTGCATAAGAGATCCTTCGTTGGAGCTATAAACGCTGACAGCCTCTGCGCACCCCGCATTTCACGCACCCTCCCACACCCTCCTCCGGGCACCCCCAGCTCCCTCTCCCCACCGGCACCAGCGTCCCCAGAGCTGCTTCCTGGCCTTCCCTCTCCCTGCCTCCCATCGATTTATTTATCTCATTTATTTAAAATATATATATATATACACCCAATCCCCACAGGCCTCTGGGCGTATGTACCAAAATAAAAAGACAGCAAATTAAATTAAATGCCACCTCTCAAAACTTGAAGTCCCTATTAGCAGAGAAAGCGAGAGGACGCCGGCTTTCGCCCCATCCTGCCCCAGCGCCCTTCCCCCGACACACACACCTCTCCTCCTCCTCTGACATCTCATTTACTCTCTGGTGCCCCTCTACCTTCTTGCCCTGCTCTCTCCAGGTGGGCAGGGACCACCCCCTTGCAGCCTGGGGTTGGGGGAGGGCTGCCGAGGGCTGTGTCCAGGGTCCTGTCTTTGCTCACTGTCTCTGAGCATCCAACAGCCTCCGGAAGTAGGTGTTTGTGTTCCCTTTGCGGCGTGCGTGCTAAGTCGCTTCAGTCGTGTCCAGCCCTGTGCGACCCCATGGACCACAGCCCGCCAGGCTCCTCTGTCCCTGGGATTCTCCAGGCAAGAACACTGGAGTGGGGGCCATTTCCTCCTCCAGGGGACCTTCCAGGGCTCGAACCTGCATCTCCTGTGACTCTTGCATTGCAGGCGGGTTCTCTACCGCTGAGCCACCAGGGAAGACCCATAGAAGATCTTTAAAAGTGAAGGGAGGGCGAGTTGCCCTAACGGGTCCCAAGGCTCGTCTGTGGAACCTTACGGCTCCCTGCAAACTCCCCGGTGGCTCAGCGGCTACAGAACCCACCTGCAACGCAGGAGTCACGGCGGATGTGGGCTTGATCCGGGCTGGGATGCTCCCCTGGAGGAGGGCACAGCTACCCGCTCCAGTATCCTTGCCTGGAGAGTCCCCACGGACAGGGAAGCGTGCCGGGCTGCAGTCCATAGGGTCACAAAGAGGGGGACACAGCTGAGCGACTAAGCCCAGCTCGTGGGGCTCCCGGAACCGAATCGAGAACCCATGGGCTGCATGCTCCTGAGGCCCCTTCCAGTTCTGACCTTATGAGTGTCACACATCACAGGGATTAGGAGGGGTAGAGTGGAGTTAGCGGCTTCCCTGGTAGCTCACGTGGTGAAGAATCCGCCTACAATGCCAAAGACCTGGGTTCGATCCCTGGGTCGGGAAGATCCCCTGGAGGAGGGCACGGCAACCCACTCCAGTATTCTTGCCTGGGAAATCCCATGGACAGAGGAGCCCGGTGGGCTGCTGTCCGTCGGCTCACAAAGTGCTGGACACGGCTGAGCAGAGTGGAGCTACGGGATGGGGGAGTCGAGTTCCAGGTGGGGAGGAAGCAGTTCTCCTTCCAGACCCTCGACTGTCTCACGGGTGGGATCCATGGGGGGGTGATCCTGGGACCTGGGCTAGTTCACCCCAGGTGGTGGCCCAGGGAGACCCAGCTGCCCAGGACAGAACAGGAGTAAACAGGTGTGAAGAGAACCAATACAGGGCAATAAGCAGGTACCCAGCAGGCTGTGGTGGGGAGCAGAGTGTGCCTGTGATAAGGTCCTGCCCCCTGGCCTTACAGCCCCAAGGACACAGACCAAAAGCAGCCTCAAAGCCAGCAACCGGTGACGGCAGGACATGGTCCCAGGATTTCCCCCTCGGAACCCATAAGGAGGCCTGGCCTCCCTAAAGTGAGATAAGCTGGCCTTTTTCCCCAAAGAAAAACTCCTTGTCTGCACAGCACACACACACAAAATTCTACTCACAGTCCCCAGGCTGCTGGAAGACCTCCTCTACCCACCACCCCTGCTCCAGCCTGCTGGCTCCTGCCATTCAAGACACAGCAATACGAAATTCAAATATATACGAGATACTCATCTCCCCGCATCCCAGGCACCTTGTTTGCCTGGGACGTCAGAACTTGAAAGAATTCTTTGATATAAATTACAAACCTGCTTTTGAAGCACTTTTCAAAAAAAAAAAGGAAAGAAAGAAAAACCCCAAAGCAGGCTATTATGTGCATAAGAGATCCTTCGTTGGAGCTATAAACGCTGACAGCCTCTGCGCACCCCGCATTTCACGCACCCTCCCACACCCTCCTCCGGGCACCCCCAGCTCCCTCTCCCCACCGGCACCAGCGTCCCCAGAGCTGCTTCCTGGCCTTCCCTCTCCCTGCCTCCCATCGATTTATTTATCTCATTTATTTAAAATATATATATATATACACCCAATCCCCACAGGCCTCTGGGCGTATGTACCAAAATAAAAAGACAGCAAATTAAATTAAATGCCACCTCTCAAAACTTGAAGTCCCTATTAGCAGAGAAAGCGAGAGGACGCCGGCTTTCGCCCCATCCTGCCCCAGCGCCCTTCCCCCGACACACACACCTCTCCTCCTCCTCTGACATCTCATTTACTCTCTGGTGCCCCTCTACCTTCTTGCCCTGCTCTCTCCAGGTGGGCAGGGACCACCCCCTTGCAGCCTGGGGTTGGGGGAGGGCTGCCGAGGGCTGTGTCCAGGGTCCTGTCTTTGCTCACTGTCTCTGAGCATCCAACAGCCTCCGGAAGTAGGTGTTTGTGTTCCCTTTGCGGCGTGCGTGCTAAGTCGCTTCAGTCGTGTCCAGCCCTGTGCGACCCCATGGACCACAGCCCGCCAGGCTCCTCTGTCCCTGGGATTCTCCAGGCAAGAACACTGGAGTGGGGGCCATTTCCTCCTCCAGGGGACCTTCCAGGGCTCGAACCTGCATCTCCTGTGACTCTTGCATTGCAGGCGGGTTCTCTACCGCTGAGCCACCAGGGAAGACCCAATATTCCCTTTACAAGTAAGGAAACTGAGGCTCAGAGAAGCTCATTGGCTCAGCCTCTGCCACCAGAGCCTGCGTGTCCGCGTTGAACCGAGCTGCCTCAGAGCGCTAGGCGTGCTGGAGAGGGAGGGGCAGAGCGGGGTCCATCCAGAAGGCTACGAGGAGCAGGAGGGCCTCCTGCAGCCAGTCCCTCTGAGAGCCCCTTGGGAGGTCCCGGTCACTGGCGCCAAATCTTTCCCCCACCTTCCTTGCGATTCCAGGTTTATTTCAAGCGAGATGGGGAACCCATCGACGCGGTGCCCCTGTCGGAGCCGCCGGCTGCCGGCTCTGGTCCCCTCCAGGACGGCAGGCCCTTCCGCAGCCTCCTGCTCCGTGACCTGGATGACACCAAGATGCAGCGGTCACTGTCCCTGCTGGACGCTGAGACCCGGGGCGGGCGTCCCTCCACGGAGCACCCCTCCCGCAGCCTGACCCCGGACCCCAGCGGCGTCATCCAGCCGACCACCGAGAGCGTCCCCGAGACGGTGGTGAGCCGCGAGTTCCCCCGCTGGGTGCACAGCTCGGAGCCCGTCTACTTCCTGCGGCACAGCCACAGCCCGGGCAGCGACGGCACGGTGGAGGTGCGCGCCCTGCTCACCTGGACGCTCAACCCACAGATGGACAACGAGGCCCTCTTCAGCTGCGAGGTCAAGCACCCAGCACTGCCGATGCCCATGCAGGCCGAGGTCACGCTGGGTGAGGCCCGCTGGGAGACCCTCTGCAGTGCCCCTCCCTGCAGAGCCGGGCGGTGGGCAGCCTCGGAACAGGGCGGTGGGCCGCTGGCCACTCTAGAGATGGGGAGAAGACAGAGCAAGCCGGGGTTCGAGTCGGGCACGGAGGTCAGGGTCAGGCTCTTTGGGAGGTTTGCTGAGCTGGGTTGGAGGACGTGGGAGGCTACGGGAAGGTCTGGGGAGTCTGGTCCAACGGGATCAGGAATATGGAAGTCTCGGAAGTTTGCTAGATCAGTGTTAGAAACACAGGAGGTTTTCAAGGTTGAAGGTGGGTGGAAGGCGCCAGTCCCAGGGAAGTTTGCTGTGCAAGTGAAGGATTCACAGGAGTTGGGACTCGTAAGATAGGGCTACTGAGTCAGGTCAGGGAAAGATGAGGATGTGGAGGCGACAAGGGGGTTTTCTCGATCGAATAAGAGACCCACGAGCCCAGGGAAGAGGTACCAGGCACGGATCGTGAGCGTGGCAGGTCGCAAGCTGGTCGGATCAGGGTCAGGACTGCTAGCGGTTATGGAAGCTTGGCCAGCAAGGGGCGGGGAACGTACCGGCTGTGGGAGGGTACCGCTCTGGCTGAGCACCACGGAAACCCTGCACCTGCAGGGATGTGGGAAGTGGCTCAACCGGGGAACCAGATGCCCAAGGTCAGCTCAGCCTGAGAATCCAGTCCCCAGCTGGGACCTGCTTCTTCTTCCCGCAGAGCACCAGCTCGGCCTGACCCGGAGCAGCCCCCTAAGATCTGACCCGTTTCCCCTTATCCATCTCCCAGCTGAGTAGAGGCAGGGAGAAGCGACGTGTGGAATCTTCTCTAGAAATATGAGACCCTTCGAGCCAGCGTTTGTATTGACTGGGGTGGGGTAGGGCAGAGAGATGGCCTCAATGACCCTGTACCAGTCCCCTCTGCCCACAACACTCTGCACCTGACTCTCAGCACCCAGCAGCTCGACTCGCAGCCCAAGGGGCCCGGGCTTGTCCCTGCCGCTCCCCCAGTGGTGAGTAGTTGCCTGGAAACACCCGCAGCCCCCAGCCCAGACCCCCCACAACAGGGACAGAGAACAGTGACTGCTGGCGGCTGAGACCCCAGCCTGTGCTGGGCGGGTGGCGGCAGCGGGTGGTGGGCAGCAGCCGGTGGCAGGCAGCGGCAGGTGGTGGTGGGCAGCGTCCAAAGGGCATCTCTGCTTTCAGTTGACCCACCAGAAAACCCAGCACCAACCCTGCACCAGACACCAAGAGAAAAGACTTCGTGTACATGTACACCTAATATGCGCCAGGGACATATGCCAGGGTCCTCTCATTCACTCTTCACAGGCAGTTTACCATGCAGTCCCATTTTACAGGTGAGCAAAACTGAGCCTCACTTTGCTGGGATCCCCTCCTTTGAGCCACCAGCTTAGAAGCAGCAGAGCTGGAATTCCCAGCCCTTCTGTTGGTGCCTTCTCCTCTTCCCCCTATGCCAGCCGCTGAACCTACCAGCCCCAGCACTGGGCACACTTGCTGGCTATGGGTTAGTTCTCTGAGGACCCATAGAAAAGTCCCTTTGATTCCCAGAGGCCAGTTGCCCACACAGAAAATGATCATAAGGGCTAACCAGCATTTACTGAGCACCTACTGCATATCACAGGCCGTCGCTTTCCTCGTACGACCCCGGCAGATAGCCCGATTGTTAACCCCCGTGTCACTCAGAGGCTCGGGCGAGCAGTGTCCCATGGCACAGAGGAGGCACTGAGACGCGGGAGGTGAAGCACGCTGCCCACGGTGAGGAGGGCAGGGGCGGCTCCAGCGCGTTTCGCCCTGGCCTCCACTTGCTGAGCTGCCTCGGGCGTCTGCTGTCCCGGCGCCTGCCCCGTGAGTGCCATTTGCGCTTCACGCAGGGAAGCTCAGCGAGCACCCGCTGCGGGCAGGCCCTGTGTCAGGCTCCAGCGTCTCTCCCACGCAGAGCATGCCCAGACCCCTCTCCCAGCCTTCCCACCCTGCCAGGCAGCCCCGCCCCCCGTTTCTCTGGACCCTTCTTCCTTCCCAGAGTGCTTTCTTGCATTTGAGCCTCCCTGTCTGCAAGATACAGCCTACTTCCAGGCTGGCCGTCAGAGCAGCCTCGGCCCCTCATCAGGAGGCTTTATCCGTGGAGGCCGCCCCTGGCCTCTCTCGCCGAAGCCTTGGCTTCCCACGAGAGGGCTCCCTGGCCCACCCCAAGAGAATGAAAAAGTTGAGAGCAGACGAGGCTTCTGAGCAGCCAGGAAGGGGAAATGGCAGTTGCCCGCTCCCCGGGGTGGAGCGGTGCTGCGCCCAGATGGTTCCTCCCTCCACGTGGAGCCACCTTGACATGCACCCCCAGTCGTCCTCACCGGCTCACAGGCAGTGGGCGTGACGGACACGGGATCAGGGGACCCAGCAGGGCCACCAGGGGAAGGGGCCAAATAAGCTTCCTGTCTCATCTCAACTACTGGCAGTTGGTAGGGTCTCAAGCTTCTTGGGACTCTGAGCCTCGTTTCCTGACCTGCTGAGCGGGAAGAGCAATTGTAACCTCGTGTCTCTGTGGGGCACACCCTGGAGCCAGGCTCTATTCCAGATGCTTTCCCCGCAAGATCTTCTTGCAAGGACCCTACGAGGTGACTGAGAGGTGCCATCAATGTCCCCATTTTATAAGTGAGGGGACCCGGGCTGAGAGCAGCTCTCCTTGGGTCACCCAGCCAGGTCTGACCCCAGAGCCTGTGCTCTTAACCACTGCACCCTACTGCTCACCAGTGTGGCTGTAGTGAGGAGCCAGGGAGCCAGTGGCTATGGCCAGTGGACGGTGGTATGAGCCAGAGGGGTCCTGAGTGAGGGTCTGCGCATCACACAATCAGGGCATCCTGCACTCTGGCCATGCGGTGGGAAAGCACGCTGCAGAGATGACCTCAGGGCACGCGTGCCAAGCACCTGCTGAGGACTTTAAAGGTCAGGCCAGCAAGGGCGGGGGCATGCCTCCCTGTGCTTTCCCTTTGTGTGCGTGTGTGTGCGTGTGTGCATGTGTGTGTGAGTGTGCATGTGTGCGTGCGTGTGAGCATGAGTGTGTGAGTGTGCGTGTGTGAGAGTGTGCGTGTGTGTGTGCGCCAAGCTGCTTCAATCGTGTCCGACTCTTTGTGACCCTATGGACTGTAGTATTCCCCCTGCCAGGGATGCGCCCTCAGCTCAGATGCCGTTGTCCCCAGGAAGACAGAGGCCTGGTGGTCCTAGAGTCCGTGTCAGGAGACGGCAACTACCTTCTTCCCATTGATCAAACCAGAACGCTTGGAGTCACCCACTTTCCCCCCCTTTTCTCCTTCCCCACAGCCAAGCCATCCTTGAAAGTGAAAGCCACTCAGTCATATCCAACTCTTTGCGACCCCATGGATTATACAGTCCATGGAAGTCACCAGACCAGAATACTGGAGTGGGTAGCCTTTCCCTTCTCCAAGGGATCTTCCCAACCCAGGGATCAAACCCAGGTCTCCTGTCTTGCAGGGGCATTCTTTACCAGCTGAGCCACCAGGGAAGCCCAAGAATACTGGAGTGGGTGGCCTCTCCCTTCTCCAGAGGATCTTCCCCACCCAGGAATTGGGTCGGGGTCGCCTGCACTGCAGGGGGCTCTTTAGCGAACGCCCTGGCGGCTCCCCCTCAGAATCAACTCCACCGCCACCCTGCCTCGTGGTTTCCTCTCCAGCCTCCCCATCTAAGTACCGGCAGTTCACGCTGCGCTGGATCCGCGCAGCAGCCCCAAACTGGCCTTTCTGCTGCCGCTCACGCCCTTTCCTAGTCTCCACCCCGACTGACCTAAAATATAAACCCACGTACACACCCACCCAAAACCCTACGATGGTAGACAGATTGATAGAAGAAAAGACAGTCCAGAAATAGACCCACATACAGTCAATGGGTTTTTGACAAAGGTCCCCCCAGGCTGTTCAACGGGAAGACAGAAGTCTTCTTAACACGTGGGCCTGCAAGTACTGGATACACTTAAGGAAAAGATGAACCTGACCCCTACCTTGCATACACACGATTAATCCGAGATGAGTCACAGACCAAAACGTAAAACCCAGCATCATAAAAACTTCTAGGGCAAAACACAGGAATGTATCTTTGTGACATTGAGGTGGGCAAGGATTTCTTAAAAAGGTCACCCAAAGCACTAAATGCAAATTTGAAAATTGGCGAATTGGACTTAATCAAAATTCAGATCTTCTGCTCCTAAGAAGACACTTTCAAGAAAACGGAATGAGGTGAGATGAAAAAGCAGACTACACACTGAGAGAAAGTCCTCTCGACACAGGCATGTGGTGAGGGATTTATATCCTGACTATATAAAGGGCCGCTACAGATCAATGACAGCAAACTCTTAAAGAGACGATACGCAAGGGCCAGGCAGCATGTGAAAAGGCGTCTGAATAACGGCAGTAAGGAGATAGACTAAGGCCTAAGCGAGACGCCGGTCACCACGACGAAACTGCCTGCAAGAAGGATGGGCAGCACCAGATGCTGGCAAGGACGTGGGGTAAGAAGAACCTTCACAGGCGCAGGTGTGTGAGACAGCGCTGCTGCTCCGCAAACTGGCAGTTGCTCACAGAGATAAGAAGGCTCCTCTGCCCGTGACCCAGCAATTTCACTCATAAACACTTATCCAAGAAGAATGAAAACATGCGTCCATGAAGACGTGGGGCTTCCCAGGCGGTGCTTAAGAATCCACACGCCAGTGCAGGCCTTGCAAGAGATGCGGGTTCGATCCCTCGGTCGGCACCCACTCCAGCGCTCTTGCCTGGAGAATCCCATGGACAGAGGAGCCTGGCGGGTTACAGTCCATGGAGTCGCAAAGAGTCACCCACAACTAAACACACACAAAGACTTGGATGCTCACTTCTCATCAATACAGACGAATAAACTCCTGAGACGCCAACAACACGGATGAAGCTCAGAGCCTTGTGCTGAGTGAAAACAGACAGCAGTGTGCACACTGCGCGATTCCATCCGTGTGAGCTGCCAGGACATAAGACAACCTCTGAGGATAGAAAGCAGAGCAGCGTTTACCTGCAGCCGGTGGAAACTGGCTGGGAGGGGGTCTCAGGGGACCTTTGGGGGGGATGGGAACGTTCTCGAATTTGACCAGGAGAGTGGTTACACAGGTGTTCACATTTAGTAGGGTTTATCAAATTGTGTTCTTAAGAACACAATTGCATTTCCCTTCTGTGAGCTTCATCACAATTTAAGAATATATGAAAGTCAAACAAAGCAACCCGAAACAGACTGCGTCGTGTGTAAGCTTGCACCCCATGGAGCTCATCTCTCACGCTCTCCTCTCTCCATCTGCTCCTGCCACAGTGTTCTCCTTACCCTTCCTTGAATACGCCCAGCTCAGGCCCACTGCCATGACTTTGCGCTGCCCTTCCTTTCTGCCTGGAATAACCTGACCCCAGATCATCTCCATCCCTCCCTCACTCAGGTCTCTGCTCACACTTTCTACCCAAAGGCTCTTCACTTGAACTCTCTTTCCCGGTCTCCTCTTGGCCCTCCTCGAACTCCATCCCTTGCTTGTTTCCTGGCATTGCATTTATCTCCATCTGCAAGTGTATGAGAGGCTTCCCAGATGGCTCAGTGGTAAAAAGAATCTGCTTATCAGTGCAAGGAGGTGCAAGAGATGAGGGGGGATCGATCCTTGGGCCGAGAAGATCCCGTGAAGCAGGAAATGGCAACCCACTCCAGTATTCTTGCCTGGAGAGTCCCATGGACAGAGGAGCCTGAGGGGCTACAGTCCATGGGGTTGCAAAGAGATAGACATGACTGAGTATGCACGCATGCAAGTATATGATATATTTTCTTATTGCCTGGATCTTCCACTGAAGTTAAGCTAATGTGGATAGGGTCTTATTCACGTGGTACAGGGCTCAGTGAAGATTGAACAAGGCAGTGTGTCCAAAGTGCTTCCCACAGTGACAGAGTAAGGACTCGGTAAACACGGGCGGCTGTTGCCATTCATTACTGTGTCCCCCACTCTGCAGGCAGAGTGGCCAGTACAGATTAGGTGTGCAATGAAGAGCAAGATACAGCACACGAATGAATGTGTGGGTGGCTGAGCAGATCAGCAGGGCTACAGGTAGGTGTCTGGACAGACGACGGATGGATAAATGGATGCATGGGGGACACGGAGAAGGGATGAATAGCATGGAGGAGTGATGAGTGGGTGGAGGGATGGCCAGAATGAATGCTTGGAGGCTGGAGGGATGGATGGAGGGATGGCCAGAATGAATGCTTGGGAGGCTGGAGGGATGGGTGGAGGGATGGCCAGAATGAATGCTTGGGAGGCTGGAGGGATGGATGGAGGGATGGCCAGAATGAATGCTTGGGAGGCTGGAGGGATGGATGGAGGGATGAAGAAGTAGGTAGATTAGTAGGTGGGTGGGTGAGTAGATGACTGTCTTCGTGAAGACCCAGAATTCCCACAGTGAAGGGCCTAGAAGAGCTTTTCCATGAGATTTCACAAGGCTAATATTGCAGCACAATGCTGAGGGAGTAGAGAGCAGTTATAAAATCGGGATCTTGTGCACGCCCCTGAACAGATGCACACCATTCCACACTTCTGTCTCATCCCTCCCGCTCACTGTCATTTTCAGAACAGTTTCTCAGAGGGGGGTAGTGGCCTATTCTCCCCATGTACAGGTGAGAAAACTGAGGCCCAACAGGTTGAACTGACTCATGCAAGTCACATAACCAGAGACTGGAAGACAGGCCTCAGTCCCGGGTCTCCAGACTCCCACTCTTTCCACATGTCCAGGAATTGAGAGGAGGGAAATCCCAGGGGCAGAGAACCTTCCTGTGGGCCCTTTCAGTGATGAGTTCTAGGCGCAGGAGAGAGGGCCAGGACTGGCCTGTCAGGAGCTGCTGACGGGCGTCAGCGTGGGGGGAAGGGTGTGGGTGGTGGCCGCTGGCCTCCCGGCACCTCCTGCTGCAGATCAGAGGGGCCACCTGCCACCAAGGCTCTCACTGGCTGGCAGCTGCCAGGGTCAGGCCCGGAGGTTTGAGGGCAGAGTAGACCCCTCACCTACCCACGCCACGCCCCGTAGGGTTGGCTCCACCCGGGGGGGGGAGCATAACAGGGGAGGGGTCTGGCTGCCCACGTGCAAGCAGCTCCCCCCTTCCCCACCCCGAGCTCTGAGCACCCCTCTAAAGACCGATGCCTCCAGCCACATCTTCGCTGTCTGACCTCCTGGGAGCCAGTTACGTAACCTGCAAAATGAGTTTCATGGCAACTTGCTTCGTAAGCGTCAGGATGAGGGCGAGGGCTGAGGATGGTCCTAGAACGGAGTCTAGTGCGTGTCAGGCGCGAGATAAATGTGAGCTCCCTCTCCTGGAGGCCAGGAGGCCCAGGCAGGCCGGCCTGAAGCAGGTGGGCGGGGCCTTTAGAAAAGCCGGCAATTAGGGGTCTGACCCAGGAGCTGTCTGCTCCTCCTGCTCACGCATCTCCGGGACGCGGGGCGGGGCGGGGGGCTCTTCTATGCCCCCTGCTGGCTGCAGCGGGACAGACCATCCCCCGCGGCCGTCACCTGCAGCGCTCCTCCCCTGCAAAGGGGCCTTGACAGCGCTTGAGAGTTCACGAAAAAGGCGAGAAAGTAACTTGACTCCCCTAGGCCTTCCTTGCCTTATGAGGACAACCTCAAGGCGTTGGAGGTTTAAATGAGATCATGCATCCTAAGGTGCTTAACCGAGTGCCTGGCACTCAGGATGTGAGGGACAAATGCCCTCAAACCCACACCGTCTCCCAGCACTCCTAACAGCCCAGCGTGGGGGGCGGGCCAGGGCTGCCGTGGCTGTTCCCATCCTGCATTTGGGGAAGCCGGGGAAGGGACTGGTCCAGGGCGCACAGGACTCCTCTCCTGCGGGGTGGACGCAGCCGTGGGAGCCGCCCCGCCTCCCCCGCCGCTCCTCCCCGGGCGCGGCCCGGCTCTCCCCCCACGCGTCTCTCCGCCCCACGCGGCCCTTCAGATGTCTTGCTCGTGATTTAATTAGCAGTCCTCTGGTGTCATTCTCAGAGGACGAAATTGGCAGAGCCTGGGCGATCACTCGCGTCCGCCAGCTGCTCTGAGTTCTTCTCTGAGAGCTCTGAGTGGGAAAGAGAGGCTTCAGGAGCTGGTGGGGACGGTGAGGAAACCCCGGGGGGCCCCAGAGCCCGGCGACAGAGCTCTTCTGCTGCCACCCCGGAAGGTGCTCGCAGAGAGAGGCACAGAGCGAGGCACTCCGATCTAAACCCTACCTCTTTCCCCGGCCGAGAAATCTGCAGGGTCTGGCCCAGTCCACACCCCCTTTACCCTCGACCTTCAACCTCAGCGCCACGGCCTGGCTGTTCCCTCTACCTGGAACCCTTTTCGGGAGCTTCCTCAGCTGACTAGCAGCTCGGAGGAGGAGATGCTCAGACCCTGACTCCACACTGGTCCGAGTCTCCACGGAGGAGGAGATGCTCAGACCCTGACTCCACACTGGTCCGAGTCTCCACGGAGGAGGAGATGCTCAGACCCTGACTCCACACTGGTCCGAGTCTCCACGATGCTGTGGCTCTCTGATAAGCTCTTGTTCACCTACTTACTTTGTATCGAACGTCTCCCCTACTAAAGTGTGAGCTCCCTGTCAACAGACACACGCCTCCATCACCACCATGTCCCCAAGCCCTGCCGAGCAGCTGGCTCAGTAATTCCTTGCTGGATGAACAAGTGAGTGATGGAAGGATCTGGCAGACAGAAGCTTGGTGAGAAAGTCACGGGAGGAGAAACTGGCTCTGTGGGTGACCTTGGGTAAACCCCTTCATTACCCTTGGGCTATGGTTTTTCCAGTAGTCATGTATGGATATGAGAGCTGAACTGTAAAGAAAGCTGAGCGCCGAAGAATTGATGCTTTTGAACTATGGCGATGGAGAAGACTCTTGAGAGTCCCTTGGACTGCAAGGAGATCCAACCAGTCCATCCTAAAGGAGATCAGTCCTGAGTGTTCATTGAAAGGACTGATGTTAAAGCTGAAATTCCAATCCTTTGGCCACCTGATGCGAACTGACTCATTTGAAAAGACCCTGATGCTGGGAAAGATTGAGGGCAGGAGGAGAAGGGGACGACAGAGGACGAGATGGTTGGATGGCATCACCGACTCAATGGACATGGGTTTGAGTAAACTCTGGGAGTTGGTGATGGACAGGGAGGCCTGGCATCCTGCGGTTCATGGGGTCGCAGAGAGTCGGACACGACTGAGCAACTGAACTGAACTGAACTGAACCCCTGGGCTTCGGTTCCCCGATCTGAAACCTGGGAGGATGAAGCCGGTGATCTCCGTGCTCCTCCTGCCCTGATAGTCTCTAGGCCCGCCTTGGGCATCGTGTCTCCCAAGTTCAGCGACGTTAAGGGGCTTGAAAGAAGTGATGCCAGATGGGGAAGAGAATCAGGAGGACACAGATCAGGCCCAAGGAAGGAGACGACTCCCCCCATATTTTGCTACTTTCCACTCACCTCCAATCCAGAGATTCCAGAAAAAAAAAAAAAAAAAAAAAAAACACCCTGGGTCGGATTAACCTGGAAGAAAGTGTTCTGGGGCAGGAATGATGAGACCCGACATTTGGCCCTGGTGCTTGCTCACTGTGTGGCCTTGGCAAATTTCTTCCGCTCTCTGAGCCTCAGGTAAATCAGCTGAACAATGGGGGCCACATGGCAAGCCCCCACCTCACAAGCGTTTAGAGCACATACAAGTTTGAGTTTCTCGCGGTGCTGGCTGCTGGAGCAGGTTCCTCCCTGTTCGCAGCTGAGTCATCTCCGGTGGCCCCTCCCTGGGGCATCCCCGGCTGCCCGTCCCCCAGGCGTCTCTGACCTGACCCCTTGTCGCACTGGCTTGCGCTCGTCTTCTGCCGGCACTGAGTGAACCCCACCAGGGCAGGGGGTGGGTTCTGGGTGCCATTAAGGCCCCAGCTCTCAGCCGGGGCTCAGGAACTGTGTGTGAGTGAGCGCACTGGGTGGGAGCCTTCTCCTCCGTTCCCCCGCCCCTCCTTTCTTTGCTGAGTCCCCTCTCCCCCGCGCAGACACACAGCCCTCTGACCGGGCCTTTTCCTCCTTTACAGTCGCCCCCAAAGGACCCAAAATCATGATGACGCCCAGCAGAGCCCGGGTCGGGGACACCGTGAGGATCCTGGTCCACGGGTTTCAGGTCAGCCTCCCTCTGAGCAGCTGAGAGGGGGCGGGAGGTGGCCGGGGCCCCAGCCTCCTCCCCTTGGCCTCCAGCTCCGCCAGCGGCCCCAGTCTCCTAAGGTGCTTGATGGCAGAGTCGGCCTCCTCCCCGAGAGAGAGCACGCACGGCTTTGCCCCCCCATCTGCAGCTCAGAGCCCCGCGGCATGTGGTCTCAACCTTCTTTTCAGCCCTAGAGTCCTCTTTTCCCCAGGGTTCCGGGCAGCCGCTCCGAACCCGTCGGATGAGAATGTGTCACCTGCGCGCCCCGCCAGGCCCTGCCTCTGGCCCCTTTCCCGCTCTGGCAGGAAGGGTCCTCCTATAACTCTGCCCTCCCCGGCTCTGGCCAGCAGAACGAGGTCTTCCCGGAGCCCATGTTCACCTGGACGCGGGTGGGGAGCCGCCTGCTGGACGGCAGCGCCGAGTTTGACGGGAAGGAGCTGGTGCTGGAACGCGTGCCCGCCGAGCTCAACGGCTCCATGTACCGCTGCATGGCCCAGAACCCGCTGGGCTCCACCGACACGCACACCCGGCTCATCGTGTTTGGTATGCTGTGCCAGACCAGGGGGTCGGGAGGGCTACCCAGGGCTGGGTGGGGTTGTCCCAAGGAGGTGGGAGCAGCAGGGGCCCGAGTTCCCCAAATTTGCCCCTGGGAGGCACCCGCGGTGAGGCACTGGAGTGCCGCGGGCGAAAGAAAAGCAGCTTTGGAGCTCGGGAGCCCTGGGTTCAGGTCTCAGATTTCCCACTCGGTGACGGGGCAACCTGGGCAAGCTGTTTCCCCTCCCTCAGTCTCTCCATCTGGAGACCGGGGCCAATGCCTCCCAGCCCGCAGAGGCCGCGTGCCTGCCCGGAGAGGCGTGGCGGCGTGGTGCGCAGCAGTTGCTGGATCAGGGGCCTCCTTTGCAGGGTTCTGGACGCCGCCCGCGCCCTAGTTCTCTTTCTGTTCTTCCCGACAGAAAACCCGAATATCCCAAGAGGAACAGAGGACTCCAATGGTAAGTCTCCAGCCTCCGAGCTTCTAGCGCAGAAGCTCTGGACCCCAAACGCTCCCTTTGCCTGCGCTTGCCCCTCCCCCAGGCCTTAGGCTGGTGATTGTCCTCCACTTGGGCAGAATCTGGGTCAAAGGTCAGGAATGGGCACTAAAGCCATTACGGGGGACCCAGTATCCCTAAGCAGCCAGCAGGGATCTCCAGGGACCAGGTCTTTCTGGGAGCCCAGCTTCCATGACCCCAAGAGGGTGTGTTCAACCCTGACTCTGGGGTTGTGGCCTGGGGCCCTTGGCCACTTTGCAGGATGCTGGGCACGCAGACCAATGCTTCAGCAGGGTCCTTTATGCTGCCCCTGTCTCCAGGCTGGCCCTGACCTGGAGACCAGCCCTTGGGGCCCGGATGCCCCTCCCAGGCCCGCAGCCCTCCCCTCGCCACACTGAGCTGAGCCTACATTTCACGATGCGTCCCCCCACACTCCTGGTCCCCACTGCAGGGTCCTGGGGGCCCCCAGGGAGCCCGGCCTCCACCCAGCAGGCCTGGGACAGGGAGGGGATCACACGCAGTCAGCTGGGACCGACGGCAGGGCTGGGGCTGGAATCCAGCGCACCCCAGCGCTGAAGTGCAGACTCGCGTCCGGGGCCCTCCGGAGCTCCGTGGTCCCCAGGGCCCACAGCCCCCATGCCCCCGAGAGAGGCGGCGCGCGGCCCCTGCCCTGACGCCGCCCCCCGCACAGGTTCCGCGTCTGGCCCCGCTGGCGTCCGGCTCGCCCTGGCGCTCGCCCTGACAGTGGTCCTGGAGCTGACGTGAAGGCGCCGCCTCCACTCCGTCCGGCTCTGGCGTCTCTGCGACCGGCTTTCTTTTTTAAACCATTTCCAGCCTTGTTCTTAGTCTCTTTCTGTCCGTGTCTTGGCTCCTTCGGTCGGTTTAATTAATACAGAACACTTTTCCCCACCTCCGTCTGCGGCTCTGAATTCTTCACGTTCTATGGCAGCAACGGGGCACCTCCTGGCATGCAGCCTTGGGACAGGCAGTGACGGGGTGACAGAGGGCATGCTCCTTCCCGGAGGAGGGGTGAAGGGCAGCGCCTTGTCTCGACCAAATCCAGGCGTGGGAGGTTGCCAGAGACTTTACTCAGGAAATCTAAGCTCCCTCAGGGCCGGGTGTAACAGTCAGCTCTTGCCACAGTGATGCTGCATAATAAAGCAACCCAAATCACAGAGGCATGAAATAACAGGCATTAATAATTATGTTCATGTTCAGGATCAAGTGGTTCAGCTGATCTAGTCTGGATTCTGGAGGAGGAAATGGCAACCCACGGCAGTATTCTTGCCTGGAGAATCCCATGGACAGAGGCGCCGGGTGGGCTACAGTCCACGGGGTCACAGAGAGTCGGACACGTCTGAGCGCAGCATAGCGGTCTGCGTTCAGCTGGCAGCCCTGCTTCAGGCCAGAGGCTGTCTGGGCTGGATTCCAGGCTTGGGGGTGGACTTGGGTCTCCTCCCTGGGTGTTTGCTCTGGGGCCCAGGCTAAGGAGGTGGTGGCTGATCCTCTTATGGTGGATCATCAAAGCTCATGAAAAAAAAAATGCAAACCAGGCAAGTACATTCACGGCATCTGCCTATCATGTCCACTCTCTTCGGCCAGAGTAAGTCACGTGGCCAAGCCCAGCATCAATCAGGGGCGCACGTAAGTCAGTGGTAGAGGTTCCAGAACTTCTTCCTCAGCTACTAGACGGTTCGCCAAGCCATTCAGCTGTTGGAGGGAAGGACCGAGAGTGTCTGGGGGAGGGTGCCCTCTCTGAGCCACGGCCCAGGCCTGAGAGTCGCCAAGGAGAGACCTGAAGAGTGTGTTATTCGGCCAGGAGAAGCTGGGCTGCAGTAACACACTGACCCCAGAATCTTACTTGATTAACACAATAAAAATTTTATCTGGGCTCACGAAAAGCCCAGGACAGTCTGGGTAGTCCTCTGCAACACGCGGCTTCTGGAACCTGCACGGCAGAGGAGAGGGCAGCGCACAGTGATACCCCGCAAGGACGCTCATGCTGTTTTAAAATTTTCTATAAACTTTTGATTTCGTCTTGGGGTATAGCCGACTAACAACGCTATGACAGCTTCAGGTGAACACCAGAGGGACTCAGACATCCATCTGCCTGTATCCACGCACCCCCAGAGCCCCCATCCACGCTGCCACATGACACGCGCTACACAGCGGGCCCTTGTTGGTTATCCACTTTAAACACAGCAGTGTGTCCACGTCCATCCCAAACCCCCTAACCATCCCGCCCCCCCCGGCAACCATAAGTTCATTTTCTAAGTCTGTGAGTCTCCTAAGAGGCTCACATTCTAACCCCAAGGAACTGTGAGGACGTTACCTTCTGTGACAAAAGGGATTTTGGCCAATGTGATTAACTGAAGGATCTTGAGGTGGGAAGACTGTCCTGGATTATCCAGGTGGGTCCAGTCACAAGGGGTTCCTTATAAGAGGGAGACAAGAGAGCAGCAAGCAGGGGGGGCTGTGATGACAGAAGCAAGAGGTCGTCATGATGCTGGGAAGGGGCCGTAAGCCAAGGAATCCAGGCAGCCTCGAAGCTGGAGCAGGCGAGGAAACACTCCCCCTTGAGCCTCCGGGAGGAACCAGCCCTGCCAACAGCTTCACTCTGTCCGGCTCATCTCAGACTTCCCACTTCCAGGACTCTCCTAAGAGAATACATTTGCCTTGTTTTGAGCCTCCAAGTTGGTGGATAGGAAACGGGCGCAGCAGCCCAGGATGTTTTTCAGGCTCAGGCCCCGCAGTGGATGGTGGTGGGGCTTTAGGTGCTCAGTCGTGTCCGACTCTTGCGCTGCATGGACTGTAGCCCACCAGGCTCCTCTGCCCGCGGGATTTCCCAGGCAGGACTACTGGAGTGGGTCGCCATGTCCTTCTCCGGGGATCTTCCCGACCCGGGGCTTGAACCTGCATCTCCTGCACTGCAGGCAGATTCTTTACTGACTGAGCTGCAAGTGAAGCCCACAGGGGCAGAGACCACACCGATCACATCCTATTGACCTGGCGGGTTGCCCTGTCACTTCCACCGCATTGCCGTTTTTTTTTTTTTTTTGCCAACATGAGCTATAAGGCCAGCCTGGATTTAAGGGATGGCGTAATCAATTCCACTTTTGGGTGAGAACTGCAAAACCGTATGGCGTAGTGTGTGGATACAGGTCAGGGGGCAGGAGTAGGGCTGTGTTCACAGTCTACAATAGCCCCACACTCTGAACTTGATATCCTAGAATCTCAGTTTCCCATCCACCACGTCACATATTCTCATTTCAACTGGGAAGCCCAAATGTCTCCTCATGGCAATTTCTCTTTTAAAAGTGTGACAACTGAATGATCCATTCATACAATACATATTTGCCTGCCTGCATCTTGCAGGTAACAGTGAAGAAGTTGATTTTCAGGTGTTGAAAGGTCTCTCATATCCATCAGTATCAACATCCAGGCCCGCTCAGCAGCAGCCACCACGCAGCGCCGCCCGCCTCCTCAGCCTCCTTCCTCCTTCCCCAGAGCCCTGCTCCGTCTCCCACGAGCCGCCTGCGCCACCCCTGCTGCTTGCCGGCAGTCCCACCTAAGCCAGGGTTGCACGATGCCTTTGCCTGTTTCCTGGAAGGAATAAAACAAGATTTGTTCCTTCTTTTTACCTTAATAGAGGGAAGCCCATGTAGGCATGAAATTGGAATCACTTTGCCCTATTAACGGCTCTGGCGTTGGGTTCCACAGCCCTTAAAATGCATCGCCACCTCAGCAGCAAGTGAATGCGCCACATACAGTGGGAGGGGACAGGCCCGGAGAGAGTCATCTGGGAGGCCTCCGTCTGCAGGGGACGGGGTGGCCATCTGCTCTGGGCTCTGAGTTTGAGGACACTGAGCCCTGAGCAGGCTAGAAAGGGTGATTTTTTCCGACCTAGGACTGCAAGGATGCAAGGTGGGGTGGGTGACGGCGAGCCCTGCCTGACAGGGAGACAGATGCTTCCTTTATTTGTCTACTTGGCTACTCACTCATTTGACAGACTCTGAACACCCCTCTGGTTTGGCTGCACGCCAGGCAGGGGAAACACCAAGACCAGCTGGGCCGATCCTACCATGAAGAGCACCGAGTCCCTGCAAAACGACAGACTCTAGGAAAAGAGGGGCTGAGATGCCACGTGACAAGCATTAGAACAAAAACATCAAAGAGTGCAACAGGGTCACAGAAAGGGTGCAAGACTGTCCCACCTGGGGAGGTCTGGGGGGGGGCTTCCAGGAGGTGGTGACCTGGCAGCCAGGTCTTGAAGGAGAGGAAGGAGCATCAGAGTCAATTCTGCCACCTTCCCAGTTTGGCTGCAGGTCAGTGGGCCCAGCTGTCGGTTGGTGCAGAGACCCCTGCTGGGCCTTGAGGGGGCCAGCCCCCTTCCTAGCGCATCGGCCAGGGGGTCAGTCCTCCTCCCATCAGCCTAGCGCTCAGAGTCAGGCTCATCAACAAGAACGTGGCAGCTGGGGCTCCCCACCACTAGGCCACAGGGAGTCGGGGGTTAAGTGCCGAATGAGGGAGAAGCAGGTAGAAATGAAACAAGAGACAGAGGAGAGTCAGAGAGAAGCAGAGACAGACAGAGACCAGCCCTGATGCCCAGCCGCAGACCAGCCCAGAGCTGGGGACTTTTCCAAAAGCACTTAAGCTATTATGTCAGCTATTACGCCCTTGGTCTCCTCCAGGGAAGACAGCCCTGAGTGATGTGTGGAAGGAAATGGATGTGCAGAATACACGCACTTTTTCCAAATGGGCCCGATCGCCAGCGACAGGCCTGAATGTGAGCACACAGCGGAGCCCGGGCGGGCAGCTGCACCTGGCCTTGCGGCTGAGCTTCGTGGAGGCCGCCTCCCGCAACTCGCCTCTGCTCCCGCCGCCCCCTCTCCCCTGCCCCCGGGGGGCTGTCCCCACCCCAGGCTCCCATTCCCTCCTGCCTCTTCCTCCGTGGATCGGGAGGCCCCAGGGCCACAGACAAACAGCATTTTGGAAGAGCCCTTCCCTAATCTCGCATCCCCACCCTCACCTTCTCAAACAACCTCCCCCAGAGACCTTCCTTCTCTGACCTCAGGGACTGTCCTTCCCCCGTGACAGCCAGGGTTTTGAAAGGCTTTGGAGTTGAAAGTCTTTGAGGACTCAGACAGCAGCTTAACCACATTCCCACTGCAGCATCTTGGGCAAGTGGCTTAAGTCAACTGAACTCAGCTTTTCCAACTATAAAACTGGGATAATTATACCCCGTAAAGGTGATGCTGCTGCTGCTGCTGCTAAGTCACTTCAGTCGTGTCCGACTCTGTGTGACCCCATAGACGGTAGCCCACCAGGCTCCCCCGTCCCTGGGATTCTCCAGGCAAGAACACTGGAGTGGGTTGCCATTTCCTTCTCCAATGCATGAAAGTGAAAAGTGAAAGTGAAGTCGCTCAGTCGTGTCCGACTCAGCGACCCCATGGACTGCAGCCCACCAGGCTCCTCCGTCCATGGGATTTTCCAGGCAAGAGTACTGGAGTGGGGTGCCATTGCCTTCTCCGAAAGGTGATGCTAGCGGCAGAGAACCCTCCTGTCAACGCAGGAGACGCGGGTTCAGTCCCTGGGTTGGGAAGATCCCCTGCAGGAGAGCACAACAACCCACTCCAGTCTTCTTGCCTGGGAAGTCACATGGACAGAGGGGCCTGGCAGGCTATAGTCCATGGGGTTGAAAAGAGTCAGATACGACTGAGGCAGCTTAGCACACATGCACACACGTCACTCACAGGATGTGCGCAACAAATTAAATAGCAACAGTTCCACACACAAGAATTTGCATAAATATCAACATCCTATATTTAGGAATTTACCACGTACAGGATCTTCTCTACCAGCTAAAGGCTGTGCCAAGCACTTTGCATGTATCATCTCGTTTGATCTTTACAACAACCTTGAGGTATAGGAAGCATTAGATTCATTTTCCAAGTAAGGAAACAGACTTCGCATGGTTACGTAACTTGCTGAAGGTCACGCAGAAAAATAAAGGCCTGAACCTGAGGTCTAGACCTAGGAGAGACGCACCAGGTACTTTGCTCGTTAGCTGAGAAGTCCAGCACAGAATCAGGTGTACACCAGAAACTCAGTGAATTTCGTTTTTCCTTCCTTCTCCCTGGAAACTCGTCCAAGGCAGATGGTTCTTCTAAATATTCTAAGGATCTCAAGGTGGTCAGTCCAGGGCCAGGACCCTGTGGCAGGTGTTTAAAGAGGTGAGCTCTAAAGCCAAACTCTCCTGGACTCAAATTCTGTCTTTAAAAGCTGTTGTCTGGTTGTGTGGCCTCAGGCTATTTTACAAAAACCGTCTTTGTGATTGGGCGGCCTGTCTCTAGAATGAGGCCCATAACCGCACTCAGCTCTTGGGGCTGAATGAGACCTCGCATATAAAGTACTTAGAAAGACATTGTCTGGCATGTAATACGTGCTCAATACATATCACCTGTCATTCTCTCTCACTCGGCGCAAGATGCTAACATTAATCTCCACCCTTTAGTAATAGATAAGAGATATCATGTGGTCCTTCCCCCCAAGGTCACTCTGCCTTTAACTCATGCCAGTGAAAGGAGAAGGGAGGGAAGAAGAAGGATGGGAACAAAGGCAGAGGAGCCTACGGTTACAGAACTCAGACTCTTACAAGGCTGTGTCAGCCGGTCCACGCCACAGCCTTCCAAGATAGGAGCTCCACACTCGTTCAATAAACAGAGCAAGGAGGCGCCTCGGGGCGGGAGGGGGCCGGGCCCAGGATCACACAGCTGTGGGTAAGCAGGGGCCCGGCTGGAAATTCCATCCTCTTCACGCACATCTCCCTCCCCTCACACCGAGTGGGAGGATACAGCCTCCCCCGACCCCTCGCATCCTCTGGGGACGCCAGGAGAGAACCACCGTCTCCCACGGCCAGGGGCAGCCTCGGGGGACAGACAGCAACCTAACAGCAAAGGAAGGAAAGAGGAGGCGGGCACGCCCTCCAGAGCCGCGGGGTGCCACACAAGGCCCACCCCTCACCCCTCCAAAGGAGCGACCACTCCCTTCCAGCCAAAGCAGACGCGTGTGTGCGTGCCTTCGGACAGGACGCAAGCAGGCACGTCGCGACCCCATGGACCGTAGCCCGCCAGGCTCCTTGGTCCATGGGATTCTCCAGGCCAGAATACTGGAGTGGGTTGCCATGCCCTCCTCCAGGGGATCTTCCCGACCCAGGGCTCGTACCTGCATCTCTTACGCCTCCTGCATTGGCAGGCGGGTTCTTGATCACTAGCGCCACCTGGGAAGCCTTCAGAAAGGTAAGCTGAGTCTCAAACGTCAACCCGTACTACAGCTGGGAAACGGAGGCCCTGAGCAGCCCTCCCTGGGTCACAGAAGCTCAGCGGCAACGTGCGGGCCAGAAGCTGGGTTGACTCACCCTCACCCTTTGTACTGGAATGACACGCGGTGATCTGCCTGGTAAAGAAAACATCACCTCACCCCCCGGGGGCCTCTGTCACCTCTCTGGGGCCCTAGGAATCTGCACCAGGGAAGAGCTCCAGGGCGGACCAGCCTCACAGGAAGGGAGGAGAGCTTCTGCAGCCAGAGTGGGCCTCCCCGAGGGCTGGGGCCCGGGCCAAGCAGGCTGAGGTCCCAGCCTGGTGGGCCCCCTGCTGCCTCCTCCCAGGATGAGAGCCGTCTACCCGGGGGGGCCCAGACGGGGACCCACCCTCCAAGGCAATGACCTTGATCCCGCTCAGAACCCTCCTAGGCTCAGGATACGGATTCGGGTTCTGACGAGGCTGAGGGCTTTTGTGAGAGGTTCCGGGGAGAGATCCTGCAGGAATCCAGGTCTGAAATAACAACTTTGCTTCACTGGGCACCTGCTTCCAACTTGTCCTTTTTTTCCCCTCAATTTCTCCTAAAATATATATATATGAGTGTGTGTGTGCCTGCGAGTGTCTCTGTGTGTGTGTGTGTGTGTGTGCGTGCATGCGTGCACAGGCTTTGAGGTTGTTCCTGGGGGACTATTAACTAAGAATAATTTATCCAAGAAATTTGTTATGTTAGAATTACCAATTAGATATGATTATAACTTGCCATGGCTAACACGGCACTACGGTTGGAAATCTGAATCCCATTAAAATCTAATTAGCATATATTAAGTCGAAGGCGGTTTTACTGCAGTGCGCCAGCAGGTTTGAGCAGCACTGGGCCTGACTGGAGGACTCACTGCCCACTTCAGCAGGCGGGCCACGTTGCCCACGGTGCCCAGAGGAATGCCAGGAGGACTCTAGGCAAGTTTTCCTAAACTGGGGAGCAGATGGTCCATGCCGACAGACAGGGGCAGCTCAGAAAGTGGACTTGCATTCCAGGCTCTGACCCTGGATGAGTGGCCAGAATCCAGGGAAAAGTGTCTTTGACTGGATAAGACCCTGATGCTGGGCAAGACTGAAGGCGGGAGGAGAAGGGGACGACAGAGGATGAGATGGTTGGGTGGCATCACCGACTCAATGGACATGAGTTTGAGTAAACTCTGGGAGTTAGTGGTGGACAGGGAGGCCTGGCGTGCTGCAGTCCATGGGATCGCAAAGAGTCAGACACGACTGAGTGACTGAACTAACACACTCAGGGTGCTCTGGGGTCACAGCTCTGGGCTAAGGGGGAGAGGTGATTTTGGTAGCCCCTGGGGGCAAGTTAGCTTTGGGGCTGAATGTTAGCCTCAGAGATGGATCCTTCCCTGGGCTTCTGGGCATGGTGGTCCTGACGCGTAGGACTTAGCTGCTATCTCCTTGGACCTAGAAAGGCCCTGGCTCGGGAATAGCAAACACTTACTGGGCTCCTACAGTGGGGCTTGCTTTCTTATTCTCATTTAATCTTCATAATCAAGAAAAAACCCTGATGCTTGGAAGGACTGACGGCAAGAGGAGAAGGGGGCAACAGAGGATGAGATGATGGGTAGCATCACTGACTAAATGGACCTGAATTTGAGCAAACTCTGGGAGACAGTGCAGGACAGGGAAGCTGGCACGCAGCGGTTCTTGGGGCTGCAAAGAGGTGGACTCTGATTAGCAACTGAACAACAACAAATCCTCTTAAGAAACCCAAGAGAAAAGTTCTAGTATATGCCCATTTTACAGACAGGAAACCTGAGGCTCAAAGAGGCTAAGGCACTTTCTCAAGATCATGTAGCCATTAAGGGGCAGAATCAGCGTCTGAATACAGGTGACTCTTTTTTAAAAGCTCTCTCTCTCCTAACATGTTATAAATGATGTCCACTGCAGATGGTGACTGTAGCCATGAAATTAAAAGACGCTTACTCCTTGGAAGGAAAGTTATGACCAACCTAGACAGCATATTAAAAAGCAGAGACATGACTTTGCCAACAAAGTTCCATCTAGTCAAAGCTATGGTTTTTTCAGTGGTCGTGTATGGATGTGAGAGCTGGACTATAAAGAAAGCTCAGTGCCAAAGAATTGATGCTTTTGAACTGTGGTGTTGGAGAAGACTCTTGAGAGTCCCTTGGACTGCAAGGAGATCCAACCAGCCCATCCTGAAGGAAATCAGTCCTGAATATTCATTGGAAGGACTGATGTTGAAGCTGAAACTCCAATACTTTGGCCACATGATGCGAAGAGCTGACTCACTGGAAAAGACCCCGATGCTGGGAAAGTTTGAAGGCGGGAGAAGGGGACGACAGAGGATGAGATGGCTGGATGGCATCACCGGCTCAATGGACATGAGTCTGAGTGAACTCTGGGAGTTGGTGATGGACAGGGAGGCCTGGCGTGCTGCAGTCCATGGGGTCGCAAAGCGTCGGACACGACTGAGCGACTGAACTGAACGGTACTGGACTGTCAGCTCAGGTCAGGCTTGATCAATGCCCTCTGCTGCCAGGAGGGGGAGACAGTGAGACACGAGGGAACAGGGCAGACTGGGATGTGTTAATGGGTGTGTGGACGTCAGCTATGAGGTCACCAGGGGATGATCCAGGTGCAGAATAAGACCCCCAAACGATGATGCTCCATAAAGACTGCAATCATCCAACCACAGCTTTTTGAGGGTTAAGCGGAGAAAAATCCTTCTTTTGTGCAAAAACTTATAGAACCAGATCAGATTATTACTAGCAAATATTGTCTCCGTCGCTCCCACCTCCAGGATGACGTATGCTTCACCTCTGCCCTTCCTTCTGCCTCCTCCCCCCTGCTGACGTTGGGCAGGGCCACGTGGCTCTCCCTGGCCAGTGCCACGTTCGGGGGTGCTCTGGGAGCAGGGACTTTGAATCGGCTTGACTGTTAGGGCTTCTCCCTGGGATGTCTGTCATCACCAGAACACGCCTCGGGTACCCAGGGTTCAGAGATGATGAGGATGAGAGCTGTACAGAGCAGGTCTGGCCTCAAGCCTCAGCGTGAGGCCAAGTCCAGCAAGGCCAGTCTAGACCAGCTGCAGCCCAGGGGGCCACGCGTCAGAACCCACGCTTCTTGCTAAATGCCACTGAGGTCTGGGG
This sequence comes from Cephalophus harveyi, assembly GCA_006410635.1. Lineage (NCBI taxonomy): Eukaryota > Metazoa > Chordata > Mammalia > Artiodactyla > Bovidae > Cephalophus > Cephalophus harveyi. Next base: position 267,070 of record SJYT01073685.1, on the reverse strand, counting down.
GTTTGTTACACAGCAAGGGCTGACTGACGTACCCAAGCCGAATAAAGACAAAAAGCAAGTTCTCCTGATCAGGCAAAGGAGAGAGGACAGAGCCCTGCCCTCACCCCAGAGGCCCCCCCCTCCCCGCCCATCATCACCAGCCTGACGTCTAGCCTCGTCACCAAACGCTTTGCTTCAGCTGGTTTAGCCTCCCAGCCCCAGCCCCAGTCCCGGACCACACATCATTTCTGGACTTCCTCCCAGCATCTGTCCTGGTCCCCCTGCCCCCGCCACCCACTCTGCCTCCCTCAAAGCACACTCAAACTCAGCAGGGGCCTGGGACCCACATACTCCCCAGCCTGCTCCTCCCTGCAAGCTCTGGCCTCAACCCTGTCCCATTCCGAGGCTCTTTCACCCCTAGCCGGCTGGCAAGGGGGTGAAACGTGGAAGGAGGTTTCCGGAAGCTGCCTGTCCCAGGCTGCATCCCACCCTCCAACGGCCACCCGAGGCCTAGTCACGCCTGTGTCCCCAGACGCCTTCCACATCTTCCCCCAACAGCTGGGCTGACTCCCTGCCCCCAGCCCCGAGCCCGCAGGAGGGACGCGAGGCCCAGTGACCCACAGAGCCACACCGAAAGCCCAGGCTGCACGTCTTCCCTGGTGGCCTGGAGCGACCCGCTGCTCACTGGGACTGAACTATGCTCGGGAAGAGGGACATTCCCTGAGGGCGGGGCCAGGCCTGGACGGGAGCGGGTGTCACCAGGAGACGGGGGAGGCGCGCGACGGGGAGGAGACCGCCCCCCAAGGAGGCCTGCACAGGCCGGCCCTGCCCCTCTGGGGTCCTGGGAGCATGTGAGCAATTCCCGCTCCTTCAGCCTCGGTGCTGAGCTGAATCTTCCCATCAAAGAACTGCTCACACCTCCGCTGGGCTCAGCTGGTATGAGGACCGGGGACCAGCAGAGGGGCCACAGGCTGGGGGCAGGCAGCCCCACGTCCCGGTCTTTGGGGGTTAGCATCGAGAGGAGACGTCCGCACGGCGCGCAGAGGCCGCCACGGGAAGGCACCACCGACCGAGGGGCTCCAAGCAGAGACGCGCGGCCTCCCCTCCGGACGGGGGAGACCAGGGCTGGCTCCTTCCCGGGCCTGCGTCCGGGCTTGGAGGTGACCGCCCTCTCCCCGTGTTTCTCTGATGGAACTCTACCTGCACAGCGGTGGAAAGAAGCCCGCGACAGCTGCGGGGCCCAGAGTGGACGGAGGCCGGGCCTGCTGGTGAGAAGACGGTGCAGGCGCAGAGGAACGCGCGCTGGGCACGTGCCGCCCCGCAGCCCGAAGATCCGCCACGCGGGCCTCCGGGGAGCCCGGGCCTCGCCGCAGTTACCCCGGAGGCGGGAGGCGGCTGCAGGGCGAGGCGGCTGCAGGGCGAGGCGGGCCCTTCCGGGGTGCCGACCGCGTCCGCTTCTCGGTCCCGGCGCTGCCTTCAGAGCGGCCTTCGCTGGTGGGAACCGCTGAGCCCCCCCTGCTGGGCCCCTCTCTGCTGGGCCGCCCTCTGCAGGCGCGCGCACTCTGGTGAACAGCATCGTGCCAGCGTCCGCTTCCTGGTTTGACGCCGCCTGTGGTTATGTAAGATGCCATTGGGAAAAGCTGAATAAAGCATGGGAACCTGGCGGTATTTTCGCCACTTCTTGTGAGTCTCCAGTGCTTCAAAAATAATTTTTTTATAGTGCTCTAAATAAAAACGATAAAAGCAAGACGTTTTAAGTTTGTTTCAGGGTTTAGCAACACGTCCAGCCCTAGGGGAGCTGAGATAAATTTTAGATTAAAAAACAACGAAGAATTATGCACTTCTCCGTGTATGTTGCAGTTCAATTAAAAGTTAAAAAACAAACAACAACAAAAAAACTTCTACCAGTTTTTGCGAGCTTTTCCAAAGGGAGAAAAGTAGCGTTCACAGTGTACAAAGGATGTGCTAGAGATTTCTGGGCACTTAAGCCAAGGTAACCCATTCGTCACTCTGGTGTGAGGGAGGTCACTATTGTGTCCATTTACAGATGGGAACACTGAGGCTCAGAGGGAAAGCAAGCTGCTCAGTGACACACAGCTCCATCAGGGGTCAGCCGAGGTTCACACTGACGCTGGCCGCCTTCAGAGCCCGCCCTTGTCCCTGCCTGGGCTTGGCGCGCTCAGAAGGATGCCTCTCCTCGCTCCGCGGCCCTGGACCGCCCTGCCCAGCCTTACCATGAGGCACCCCCCCAGACACACATTCCCCACTCCCACTCACCAAGATGCCAATGTAGGGTTTTCCAAGGGATGCCCGCCCCACCTGCCAAGCTCTGGCTGGCACTGACCCTCGGACCGTTACCACCACCACTTTTTACAGCGCGGAGCATACAGCTCTCCTTTCCCAGGTCCCCAAAGGCCCTGAAGGCCATTCCACGCTGGAACTGCTCCCACCCACACATGTGCCCGCCCCCAGCACCAAAGTCCCCAAGACACTTGGAGCTTGGACAAAATTAACTCGTTTCTCCAGCCAGCCCAGTAGGGAGGATTCCGCCTGCTCGTGGCTATGGGCCCAAAAGTTAACCTGGTTTAACCTGTCCTCTGAGTTGGGGCTTGAGCAGCACTTTGAGGGACTTTCGGGCATCTGGGGACAAAAGAAAAATACAGTTGGAGGAAGGGGATTCGATGATGCTAATTTCTGCCTCAAAGACCATCTCTCCAGGTGGACTGAGGTCAAGGGTGAAGACGGGCTGTTGCTGACCTGGGGAGTCAGTGACTCTGGGTTTGGGGCATGTAACTAAGATGCAGTTTGTCTGGGTCCCCCTGGCCTGGAGACCACAAGAATGCCGTAGACTACTGCAGGATGCAGACAGGTGTTCCGTCAAGGGAGCCTGTGCGCATTCAGGCTGGAGACGTTTTATTACTGAGAGTCTTCTCGAAGCCCGTATAGTGCTAACGGGCCCCGGAGTCTCTGAGACAGGCCCATCCGCTCTTTTGGACAGTGTCTCAGAGAAATGCTGGTCCCAAGCCTTCAGCACAGATGTATCTCAGGGGCAGTTCTGGAACAAGATGAGAAAGGAAAGAACTTGCTGTGGTGGTAAGGTGATAGGCAGAAGTATTGCTGTTCCCATTTTGCAGATGGGGAAAACTGAGGCCCAGAGCGGGAGAGAGACTCGCCAGGTCAGCAGGCAAGTTCGTGCCAGAGCCCACCCTCGATCTCAACAACGCGTTCTTCTCTCTGCCCAGGGCTGAGGTCAGGGGGGTGGAAATCTGTTCAGAGAAGATTTTTCCAGGTTCCATGTTGAGAAAGATGCAGTGTCCAAGCTGTCTACCAGGCCTGGGAGGAGGAACCAGCTGAGCCAAATCGTTTATAACTCTCCTGGAACATTTCCAAAGCTCTTTGAAAACTGTTCATTATCTTTTCTTTAACAAAATGACATCATTATCCTCTTTAATCTTGACAAACTTTCTTTGGGTCTTGGACAGTAAAGCCTCAGCAAGGCCATGTGATCTATCCAGGGTCCCAGGTCCCACTGATGCCAGAGCAGGGTGGTCCCTCCTGGGGTCCCAAGATCCTGACCCCTGGGCCAACTCTCCGTCGACACGCCGACCCCCCACTCCCAGGGCAAGACCTGGGTCTTGTTCAATTAGATGGCCCCACCACCCCCACCCCAGGGGCCGTGTTGTCTGGAGGGGAGCCCAGGCTCCCGGTGTAGGGCCCCACAGAGGCTCTCACTAAAGGGATGACTTGGGGCTCAGATCTCTGTGTGTCCAAGGAACTGCTCCTCCAAGCTGCATCTCTCCTCCCCTTATTGTGGCATCAGTTCAGTTCAGTCTCTCAGTCGTGTCCGACTCTTTGCGACCCCATGAATAGCAGCACGCCAGGCCTCCCTGTCCATCACCAACTCCTGGGGTTCACTCAAACTCACGTCCATTGAGTCGGTGATGCCATCCAGCCATCTCATCCTCTGTCGTCCCCTTTTCTTCCTGCCCCCAATCCCTCCCAGCATCAGAGTCTTTTCCAGTGAGTCAATTCTTCGCATAGCCAAGGTCAAATGCTGGCCCAGCAGCCTGGGGGCCTGGCAGGAGTCCTTAAAAGAGGGGCCGCCTTCTTTCTGTTTAGCAAAGGAAGACGTCACCTGGGATTTGGATTTCACTTCCTTGGGAAGACACACATCCTCTCTTCTAAATCAAGAAGGCAAGTCACGTGATAACCAGAGATGCAGTTGATCAACCCAGCTTTATCCGTCAGATCAGTGGGTCTCACACTTTACCGTGCCCAGGAGTCCTCTGGAAGGAAGTGGGGCGGTGCAGACGAGCATCCACAGAGCAGGCTTGAGGCTGCTGTCATTTGAACAGCCTGCTTGCAGGTCCTGCCCTTGGCTGGCCTCTGGGCACTTGGATTTGGAGAAGGTTCTAGCCGATAAGAGCCCCTCACGTTGCCCGACCCATTTGGTGCAAACCGTGTGCTCGACACTGCCCCCTGCTTTTCTTCTGAGAGTCTGGAGTTTTGGAACGTTCCAGGCACAATGTGCCTGGCTCACCAGCCTCCAGTTCCATCCCTGGGCTCCCAGTTTCTGAGGATTCCCCCACTGGAAGACGGCATTTCACGTGTGTTCTCACAGCTCAGTGCTGGGGCATTAGGCTGCCTGTGGGACTCTGGGGGCGTCCCAAGTGGTGCTAGTTGGAAAGAACCTGCCTACAATGCAGGAGACGTAAGAAACACAGGTTCAGTCCCTGGGTCAAGAAGATTTCCCTGGAAGAGGGCATGGCAACCTACCCCAGTATTCTTGCCTGGACAATTCCCATGGACAGAGGAGCCTGGCAGGCTACAGTCCACAATGTCGCAAAGAGTTGGCATGACTGAAGTGACTTAGCATGCACTAAGCCAGTCAGTCAGGCTGGCACGCACATGGGGCTCCAGGGAGAGACTCCTGATCGCTGGTGTCTCGTTTCCTCTGGACACCCTTCCCCAAGCCGCTTTCCCTCTGCTGAGTTTGCTGTTTCCTTCACTGTAATCAACCATAGCCGGGGCACGCAGAGCCCTGTGGGTCCACCCAGGGAACCATTGCACCTGGAGGTGGTCCTGCCCCCACCCACGGCCACAGGGAGCTATTCTAATGCAGTCCAGGTCATCCAGGGGGGCTGGGGCAGAGGCCTGGGAATCTGTACACAGTCTGGGTGATTCTGAGACCAGGAGTCTGCGACCCTCACTTGGAGAAACACCACCTCCTGGTTCTACGGCGGCAGTTTCATTCAGGAAAGGGTTACCTGGGGAGCCGTCTTCTCCGAAAACTTCTCTGCAGTCCTCTGGGGAAGGAAGACCATGGGGCAGGGGAAGACTTGGGAGTTCTCTCCGAGAATCCACGTCACCCGTCTTCTGCCTCCTTCCGAAGGAGAGCGCAGAGCGTGCGCCTGCAGCGTTTTCACGCAGCTGCCTCAGCGTCCTGGCTGTACTTCAGCACGCCGGTGGGAAGAGTGCCTTCCCCAGTCACGCCCTGGAAACTGTCAGAGGACGAGGCTCAGAGGGGCATGGGGGAGAGGGAAGAGGGGTCCAACTGCTGCCACGGAAACGGGACTGGACTCCGAGATGCTACTGCCTGTTCAAGCTTCCTTTCCAGTGGCCAGTGGGGCAGCTCTCTCTGCCCAGAAGAGAGGGGCTGGGGCGATCAAAGGTCATTTCTGACCGAATAGATATCATTCTCAAGGTGCTAATGACGCTGATCGAAACGTCCAGTCGTCCTGACTCAGCCATGTCACCGATCCCTTGCACATCAAACTGGACTCCAGTTTGGACCTCTGTGCATGTCCAGATTCCTCCCAATTCTCAGTTTCATAAGCCTGAGTTGTCTTCAGTGTGCTTAAGGCTAGTGGGCTCCAGCATCAATACCTATTTTTTTCCCCCAGAACCACACTGATTCGTTGAATTGATTCAGAATCCTATTGATACAATAAATACTCCCTGGGCACCTACTCCATGCCAGGCTCTACTCTAGACTCAGGAGGTACAGCCATCAGAGAAACGGGCAGAGACCTCCTGTGGACCTGACATCCTAGCGTGAAGGCAGACAGTAAATAAACAAGATAACCGAGTAAAATATACTGTAGAAAATACATTCTAAAGGTCCGTCTAGTCAAGGCTTTGGTTTTCCAGTAGTCATGTATGGATGTGAGAGTTGAACTATAAAGAAAGCTGAGTGCCGAAGAATGGATGCTTTTGAACTGTGGTGTTGGAGAAGACTCTTGAGAGGCCCTTGGACTGCAAGGAGATCTAACCAGTCTATCCTAAAGGAGAGCAGGCCTGAATATTCATTGGAAGGACTGATGCTGAAGCTGAAATTCCAATATTTTGGCCACCTGATGCAAAGAACTGACTCATTTGAAAAGACCCTGATGCTCAGAAAGATTGAAGGCGGGAGGAGAAGGGAACGACAGAGGATGAGATTGGATGGCATCAGTGACTCAATGGACATGAGTTTGGGTAAACTCCGGGAGTTGGTGATGGACAGGGAGGCCTGGTGTGCTGCAGTCCATGGGGTCGCTATGAGTTGAACACGACTGCATGACTGAACTGAACTGAACTGAGAGAAGGATAAAGCCCAGAAAGAGAATATGGGCTTTGGGGAGGTTACCATTGTAAGCGGGTGATGGGTGAGGCCTCCACCACCTCTAATCATGAGAGGAGGATGCAGCAGCTCACGTCCCAGGGTTGGCCTGATGATCAAACCAGGAAAGACAGAGGGCCTGGAACCTGGCTCCCCAGGAGAAGCTGAGAAGCAAGAGGTGAGGACGCCAAGAGATAAATTGAAGCTGGGCTTGTAAAGAGCTCAGCAAATTAGAATTGACAGTGGCAACAGAACCATGGCCCTTTGCCCCCGTCCTGCCCGTTGCCCCCATCTTGCCCGTTGCCCCTGTCCTGCCCATTACATGCCCTCCAGAGCACGGCCCATGCAGAGGCTGATGACTTAACGGAGGGAAGGGGCTGACTCCTGTCCCCCGCAAAGCATGAAGGGTTTTCACGGTGCTGTGGTCCAGTCGGTCAGTCATGTCTGACTCTGCAACCCCATGGACTGCAGCACACCAGGCTTCCTTGTCCTTCACCATCTCCCGGAATTGCTCAAACTCACATCCATTGAATCGGTGATGCCATCCAACCATCTTATCCTCTGCCGCTCCCTTCTCTGTACCTTCCGTCTTTCCCAGCATCAGGGTCTTTTCCAAAGAGTCGGCTCTTTGCATGCATTACCTGGAAGCCGTCAAACCTTCAGCAAAGGCCTTTGGTGAACCAGGAAGGTGGGCGGGGCTGATGCACTTGGCAGGGCAGCTGGCTCCATAGTCATGGTGCCCCGACCCTGAGCTGCCAGAGCAGGAGCCTGGGCGGACCAGCCCAGGGCAGGGGCAGAGAGCGGGGACCCCTCTTTTCCAGTTGCCGGGTGCGCCCAGGGACTTGGTGCGTCATTCTGCACTTGACAGGGGCAGTGTGGAAGGCAGATTCTCCCCCTTCTTCATCTCAGGTTTGGGAACCGAGGCAGGGTGGCCTTTCTCAAGATCCTGGGCTGCTTCCCGACAGGCAGGACTGGAACTCAGGGTGCCGAGCATCCGCAAGGTGTCCTGCCAGCTATCCAATGACCCAGCTGGGGGTGTCCTGAGGCTGAGCACGTCCGACCCTGAAGGCTTCTCGGAACAGTCCTTGCTTTGGAGGCCCCTCCTCCAAGCCCCCGCCAAAGAGGAAGGTAACATTAACGGAAGCAAAGGGGCCCTGGAGTTCGGGTTCCAGGCCTGTCTGAGCCCTTGTCAGGGGCTCACCTGAGCCTCATCATCCCCGTCTCACAGATGGGAAACGAGCACATGCCTCCTCAGGCTTCTGCGAGCGTGGAGCACACTCAAGGATAAAACTCACTTAACAAAGCGTGTTCCGCAATTACGACCCATTTTAGGATGTTGATACGTGCGAGCAGACGCCAGGTCTCTCACGAGATTCCGGATCAGCACTTCTACCTCCTCACCACTGTAGTCAGCTGACGAATCTGGCGGACCGCCCATCCCAGGTACGGGTACTTCAGGGTTGCGAAACAGTACCATTCTCCCAGCTGCCCATAAGGACCCATGGGCCGGTTACAGATAAGAGGCTCAGAGGACACAGATGGGGCCACATCCAGGCCAACCTCGGGGATGACGACAAGGGGTCATGAGAGGTCAGTTCAGTTCAGATCAGTCGCTCCGTCGTGTCTGACTCTTTGCAACCCCATGGGCCTCAGCATGCCAGGCCTCCCTGTCCATCACCAGCTCCTGAAGTTCACTCAAACTCATATCCATCGAGTTAGTGATGCCATCCAGCCATCTCATCCTCTGTCGTCCCCTTCTTTTCCCACCTTCAGTCTTTCCCAGTATCAGTTCAGTTCAGTCGCTCAGTCTTGTCCGACTCTTTGTGACACCATCAACCGCAGCACGCCAGGCCTCCCTGTCCATCACCAACTCCCGGAGTCCACCCAAACCTGGTCTTTTCAAATGGGTCAGCTCTTCGCATCAGGTGGCCAAACTGCAGTTTCAGCTTCAGCGCCAGCCCTTCCAGTGTCAGAGGAGGGAGGAGGGGCTGGCATCGAGAGAACTGAAAGGCTCTGGCCAGGCAGAGGCTTTGTTGCCGCTGTTCTGTTTTTGATTTTTTGGCTGCTCTGGGTCTTCCTCGCGGCACACAGGCTCTCTCGCCGCACGTGGGCTCTCTCTAGTGTGGAAGGAGGCGCTGCTCTAGTTGCGATGAACGCACGGCCTTCTCTCGTGGTGAAGCGCAGGCTCCTCGCTCCCAGGCTTCGGTAGGTGTGGCGCACAGGCTTAGCTGCCCCGCGGCACGTGGGGATCTTAGTTCCTGGACCAGGGATGGAACCTGGGTCCCCTGCATATGCAGGCAGATTCTTAACCACTGGACCACCAGGGAAGTCCCCAGGCAGAAGTTTTTAAATTGGAGGGAGCATCAGATTCACGCTCAGCTGGTAAAGAATCCGCCTACAATGCAGGAGACCTGGGTTCGATCCCTGGGTTGGGAAGATCCCCTGGAGAAGGAAAAGGCTATCCACTCCAGTATTCTGGCCTGGAGAATTCCACGGACTCTGCAGTCCATGGGGTCGTAAAGAGATGGACACGACTGAGCGACTTTCACTTTCAGATTCACCCAAGGGGGAGAATAACCAGGAATGCAGGTGTCTGGTCTCCACCCCAGGCCGTCCCAGAGAGGAGCCCAGGAAGCTGCCTTTTAACAAGTTCCCCAGGGTTTGGCCACAGGTGGCTCTTCCATTCCCCACCCCACCTGCCCTCCCTCGCTCCCAGGCCTGGACCCCTTGATCTTATACCTCCAGGCCTTTGCGTTTGTGGAGCACGCCCGTCTCAGAGCCCTTTCTTCTCTGCCTGGCTCTCTCCTGCGCATCTATCAGGAGCGGCCTCGGAAAAGCCCATCGTATCCTTCCTGCCACCTTCACCCAGGCGCACCTGGACCACATTCACCCCCAGAGCAACATCCTGGCACCGAAGCCAGGCCAACTCCACCTGGAGTCCCTGCTCCCCCACTGATGCTTCAGCAAAGTCATCTTCTCTGAGCTTCAGGGTCTTCAGCTGTAACACGAGTATAACATATTCTCCTAGAATTATTGTGTCAATTGCAGGAAGAAATGCATATACAAGTTGCTTCATACAGGAAATGCTCAACAAACAGTAGCTAATTGGTCAGGAGCATTAAAAATTAGTAAGGGCAATGACATCTGGTGGCGTGTGTCTCCCCCTGGGACTGGAGATTCTAGGGGGACTGTGTCATATCCCTCTATTACTCCTGCTTCTCCCACAGGGCTTGACACGGAGTAGGTGTTCACACTTGACTCTTGAACCACACGGCTATTGGGGGTATTGACCACCTCCTGCCCAAAGCAGTTGAAAATTCACGTTTCACTTTATAGTTAACCCTCTGCATTCATGGTTCTGCATCTGCAGATTTAATCAACCTTGGATCACATAGTACTGTAGCATTTATAGAAAAAAATCTGCACATTAGACGCCCCTCACAGTTCAAACCTATGTTGTTCGTGATAGTGAATTCCAAGCATTAATGACTGTAAGGAATTTGGGGGAAATCAAGGATGGCTTCCAAGGGGCGGTAAATACTGGTTCAAGCTGGGGACGATTTGGAGGATTTGGGTGGGGCGTCAGTTAACTGTGGCCTCAATTATGCTGCGGAATATAAGCAAGCCCCAGAGCTCAGTGGTGCACGACAGAGAGGCTAGCCTCACTGACACTTGCCTGGAGCTCTGTAATCAGCTGGGCTGCGCTGAGGGGCTCAGCCAGGGCTCTGCTTCCCGAGTCTCTCATCCTTCTCCTGGGGCCAGTGGGCTAACTCAGGAGTGTTCTTGTTGAGACTGTGGCAGAGGACCAAGGGGGCAAGTGGAACCGTGTGAACTCTCCCAAAACCCGAGCTGACTGTTCACGATAGCCAGGACACGGAAGCACTCTAAATGTCCACTGACAGATGAACGGATAACGCACCTGTGGGACACATACGGAATCCTACTCAGCCATAAAAAGAATGAAATCATGCCATTCCCAACAACATGCATGGACCTAGAGATCGTCAAGCTGAGTAAAGGAAGTCAGAGGAAGACAAATACATGACGTCACCTGCGTGTGGAACCTAAGTGAACTTAGGACACAGATGAACGCACTGAACTTAAATGGCACAAGTGAACTCACCCTCAAAGCAGACGCACAGAGAGAGCAGACTTGTGGTTGCCAGGAGGAGGAGCGGGAGAGGGTGGGGTGGAGCTTCGGGTCAGCGGATGTAAGCCATTACAGAAATGAACAAGGTCCTACTGCGCGGCCCAGGGAGTCGGTGGGTTGGCAAACAGTTCATCCAGCCTTTTATGCTTCCCATGGAAAAAATCCGAACCAATGGTTTGACTAAACCAACATATACAACATCTTGTGATAACTTCTAATGGGAAAGACTATGAAAAAGAACGCATATGTGCGTATGTGTGTATAAATGAATCCCTCAGCTGTACAGAAGAAATTAACACAACATTGTAAGTCAACTCTGCGGTTGCTGTTCAGTCGCAAAGTCACGTCTGACTCTTTGTGACCCTGTGGACTGCAGTATGCCAGGCTCCCCTGTCCTTCACTGTCTTCCAGAATTTGCTCAAATTCGTGTCCACTGAGTCAGTGATGTTATCTAACCATCTCATCCTCTGTCACCCCCTTCTCCTCCCACCTTCAATCTTTCCTAGCATCAGGGTCTTTTCCAGTGAGTTGGCTCTTCACATCAGGTGGCCAAAGTATTGGAGCTTCAGCTTCAGCATCAGCCCTTCCAATGAATATTCAGGGTTGATTTCCTTTAGGATGGACTGGTTGGGCCTCCTTGCAGTCCAAGGGACTCTCAAGAGTCTTCTCCAGCACCACAGTTTGAAAGCATCAGTTCTCTGGCACTCAGCCTTCTTTATGGTCCAACTATAAATCAATTATACTTCAATAACATAAACTTAAAAAGACTCATACTGAGAATTGGACTCACTATTACATCCACCTCATTTTGTTAGCCAAAGTAAGTCCTCTCCCCCAACTCAAAGTCAGAGGGTGGGAAATATTCTCTCGCTTTTAATGGGAGAAACCGTCGAGTCACATGGCAGAGTGCGGCTCCAGGGAGGCCGGAGGCAGTGGGATTAAACCACAGCCGCGCGTCAGTGGGCGCAGGGGAGGGGGAGGGTGCTCTGTGGGACGGGAGGACAGAGGAAGAGTAGAGGCGCCAGCCCGGGATGCCCATCGCGGGGCTGGGAGGTCCTGCAGGGACGGGCCGTGGAGGTCGCTCGCGCTCCCGGGCCTGTTAGAGCATCGCTCCTTCATTCCGTCATTCATTTGCCCACTGAACGACTTTCACGGTGGGCCCGCTGTCTGCCAGGCTTTCTTCTCAGCACTGTGGATCTCATGTCAGCAAATGAATCAAGGTCCCAACCCTCCAGAGGAAGAGGCTCCGCTTCTTTTTCTGGCTCCTCCACCAACTTGCTCTGTGACCTTGGGAAAATCGCTGTCCCTCTCGGGGTACCCCAGCCACCACTCATAATACCTTACGTTTGTGGAACACTTTTAACTTGATCAAATCGTCCTCTCCTAACGTTCTCTGTGAAGCATCGGAGACCGGTTTTATTACTTCCCTGATTTGACAAGTGAAACTCTAATGGCTATAAAATGCACAGCGCCTTGGAAGCGCTCTCCGGAGAGAACTCGGGGGGCGAACCCCCCATAACAAACCCGAGGATTCTCTCTGCAACAAAGCTGGTCCCTGGATAATGGCAGACAGTTGTCATTTCAAACAACGTTTGAGGCCACACAATTCCTGTGTGACCCAAGGACTGGGACGGCTTCCTTTATCTTCCTTTTTATTAAAAAAAAAAAAAAAAAAGCCACCACTCTGAACATTTCAAAGATTCCTGCAGAACTTTCCCAATTTAATTTAAAAAGGAAAAAAAAACTGCCTCTTCCTAACCGGCTTCACAAATGACAGACTTGAAAATGGGGTGTAAGCCAGGCTGCAGAGAACAGCCTGATCACGCGAGCTCCTTATTTAACAAGGAATGCTCCGCCACCTCGGAAAACCGGACTGCACGTTTTACAAGAGGAAAGAGAGGCAGAAGGCCCGCTTCCTCCCTATCCCATCAGACCTGCCTCTCAGCCTGGGACTGGGGTCAAGTGTAAAGCTGGCTTCTCTGCCTGGGAATCTACCACGTGCTCCACATGTATGGCAATGCCCTCTCCTTATGCTGCTTCTATCAGATGAGGAAACTGAGGCTCAGCCAGACAGCAAGTCACCGCAAGTAACAGCAGCTGAGCCGGATCCCAATCCAGACCCATCTGAAGCCAAGCACTGTTCTCTCCCTCTTCTCACAACATCTCTTTCTTGTATGGGCTGGGGGGCTGTTTAATACTGCAGGGCAGCTGGAGGCCGGGGTCAGTGACTGCAGAGGAAGGAAGGGAAGGTAGTTTTCACCATAGAGCGTGGTGTAGATGTGGAACTGGATTCTAAAGGGGCGCCTTCCTGAATCTGCAGGGCAGCACCCTGGGTCGTTTCAGAGCCGGGAGCTGTAGCGGACGCTATGGTGCTCTTGCCCATCGCCTTGGCCCCCCGCCGAAGTAGCTCAGATGGACAGTCCCCAACACCGCAAGGCTGTCCTGCCTCCAACACGACGTCTCTCGGGCTGCAGGCTCTCTCTGGCCACAGCGATCTGTGTCAGGGCCAGCTAGGCGTGTCAGGGAGTTAGTACCCCCACCCCCTCAGCCCTCACACCGATGGATGCATCTGTTACCTACTGCTGTGTCATAGACAACCCCAACTCCAATGACTTAATGACCATGTATCTGCCGGTGATTCTGCAGCAGGGCTGGGCTCAGCTAGAAGGGTCTCACAGGCTCACTCTTGAGTTCCAGCCATTTGGCAGCTGTCCTGGACTAGATGGCCCAGGATGCCTGGCAGTTAGGGGCAGCTGTGGGCTGGGTGCTCCAGCCTCCTCTGTTAGGAGAGTCCAGGCTGTGTGGACGACGGCAGCCGCATTCCCAGAAAACCAGCCCCGGGTACAAGCGCTCATCAAGGCTCTGTTGGCATCCCATGTGCTCAGAGCCCATTGGTCAGAGCAAGTCACATGGCCCAGCCCAGTGCCATGGGCGGGGCTCTCTGCCTCGACGTGGACTCAGAGAGATGAGGTTCCCAGGGAGCTGTTAATGAGCAATCTTCCCCAGTGGGTAAGGATGCCAGCTCCCTCATCCCCAGAATGACAGTTCTCAGGTGTGTTCTTTTCATTCTCTTGATGTCCCCAGAGGGCTTGCGCCCAGGTGTCCACAGCTGCAGCCCACTCACAGCCGCTTCTGAAGACTTCCTCTCCTCCCCGGCTCACTCTCGGGCTCACTTAGCTTCCCAAAATCCCCTCCCCAGTAACCCCACCTGCACTCAAGTCCCTGTGTCAAGATTGGCTTCAGAGAGCCCTAAATGGGGACCGTAAGCACAGCCGGGAGTCAGAATTCCAAGCCTGTGCTTGATTCTGTCAAACTGGCCCCTGGGAGGGCCGGATGCAGAGAGGACGTGCTGGATGGATGAGAACATGGCTTTCAGGGTCCTGGGGCGGGTGGGGCCTGAGAGCCGTATGCAAAGAAGGGTGTGATCAGCAGACAACTCCTGCCCTCCAAGCCTTGGCCGGGCTCCCAGGGATGGACCAGCCTGGCTCAGGGGCGGAGACCTGCCCTGACCAATAAGGGACCGAAAGACAAGACCCTGCAAAGGCGTCTCCACGTTAGGGAGGACCCTGCTCCTCACCAGCCCTCCTTGGTCCACCCGGGTCCCTAGAGCCGGGCTCACACTTTGCTGGTCTGAAACAAGCCGCGCTTTTCCTGAGCTCTGTTTTCTCTGATTATGCAAATCTCCCATCCCAGCCTAAGCAAAGCAGACTGGAAGTGGGGCAGCTTGACGGGATAAGACGAGCAAACGGCAGATTACAGCCACCGACCCTGGTAAACACGGGTTTAATTGCTTTTTCAGAGAGGAGAGAGGGAGGGGGCAGGCTCAGAGATAAAGCAAATTCCCAGCCAGTTGTGTCAGAGCTGCAGAGCGGATGGTGAGAGCTCAGAGCTGGGAGCAGGTGCTCTCACCTGGGGGAGGGAGGTGCCCCGAAGACTTGGAGGAGCCCCCTGGGGAAGGCAGCAACAAGGGCAGGCGCTCTGCCTTCAGGTCAACGCGGGGCAGGGGCAGGGGAGTTTGTGCCACTGGAGTGGGGAGAAGCCAAGTGTCCGCATTCTCGCCTGGATCTTTAACAACAACAATGGAATAACAGCATCTCTCACACACACACAATATTATCTCACACCTATTGTGAGCTTACTGTATGCGAGACAGTGGACTAAGGGCTGAACATGAATTACCTAATCCTCACAATAGTCCTGAGATGTTATTACCATCTACTTCTTAGAGATGATTAAAATGAGGGAACTGAGGTTAGAGACATAAAAAAAAAAACGATTGCAAGTTCATACAGTGAATGAAGAGTAAGTCTGGGATCCAAACTCAGGCCTGTCTGACGCCAGTGACTATACCTTTAACCGCTAAGCTAGCTACGTCCCTAAATACTACTGCACAGGGCCAAGCAACAGCTCCAGCTTGTCACCACTTGCTCTAACATCCCTAAATACTGCTGCACACACCCAAGCCGTGACTCCTGTTTGAGGTCACTTCCTCCGTGCTACATGCCGGGCTAGGAATGAGAGCCGCTTCCTGCCCTGGAGAAGCCCAGGACCTGATGAGGAAGGGAAATACACACGTGAAGCGTCACAGTGGCAGGTGCTTGGGAAAGGGAACAGGACGGGGTGGAGCAGGGTGAAGTTCTCCCTGTAGAGGTTATGACAGGCTTTGCAGGGGAAGCCGCCTTCGAGTTGAGGCTTAAAGGATGAATCGGATTTCGCTGGACAGGCCAGGAAGGGGAAATGGAGCAGCATGTAGACGGTCCTCTGGTGAGCCGGTAGCTAGCAGGTTCTGGATCAGCCAACAGCCAGGACACTGGGGGCCCGTCGAGGAGGACGAGGAGACCACGGTGAGAAGATGGCGGGATCACGCTGTGATGGCCTCAGCAGCCAGTGGAAGGCCGCTCCTAATCCCCAGGGCTAGCCTTCCTCCAAGCACCATCTGCTTTGACAAGATGCTCCCAGAGCAAGGAGATTCCGTGGCCCAGAAAGTTTTGGAAGCAGCACACACTTGCATCCCTTCTAGAAGCTGCACAGGTTTCTGAGAAACCTCGTAGTAAAGAAAGCTGCCATACAACTGTCGACAAAACAGGTAAACAACCAGAACCTACTGCACAGGACAGGGAACTATATTCAGCATCTTGTAGAACCTGTCATGGAAAAGAATCTAAGAGAAAATACATATTCTTACATATAGGTATAAGGATATGCATGTAAATGTGTGTGCATAACTGAGTCACTTTATTTTGGGGGGCTCCAAAAAAGACACTTGCTCCTTGAAAGAAAAGCTATGACCAACCTAGACAGCATATTAAAAAGCAGAGACATTACTTTCCCCACAAAGTCCGTCTAGTCAAAGCTATGGTTTTTCCAGTAGTCATGTATGGATGTGAGAGTTGGACCCTAAAGAAGGCTGAGTGCCAAAGAATTGATGCTTTCAAACTGTGGTGCTGGAGAAGACTCTTGAGAGTCCCTTGGACTGCAAGGAGATCCAATCAGTCCATCCCAAAGGAGATCACTCTTGAATATTCACTGGAAGGACCGGTGCTGAAGCTGAAACTCCAATATTTTGGTCCTGATGTGAAGAACCAACTCATTGGAAAAGACCCTGATGCTGGGAAAGACTGAGGGCGGGAGGAGAAGGGGACGACAGAGGATGAGATGGTTGGATGGCATCACCGACTCAATGGACGTGATTTACGAGCAAACTCCAGGAGTTGGTGATGGACAGGGAGGCCGGGCCTGCTGCAGTCCATGGGGTCACAAAGAGTCCAACATGACTGAGCGACTGAACTAAACTGACCTGATCAAGCCATGAATGCTTATTACTAAGTGAAAGAAGCGACTCTGAAAAGTGGCGTGATCCTAACTAGATGACAGTCTGGGAAAGGCGGAACTATGGAGACAGTGAAAAAGACTAGTGGTTGCCAAGGGTTCGGGAGAGAGGGGTTGAACCGGCGCAGAGGACTTTAGGGCAGCGAAACCAATCTGTCTGATACCGCAGATGGACTTCCCTGTGACTCAGACAGTAAAGAATCCGTCTGCCCTGAAGAAGACCGGGTTGGATCCCTGGGTGGGGAAGATCCCCTGGAGAAGGGAATGGCTACCCACTCCAGTCTTGCTGCCTGGGGAACTCCAGGGGCAGAGGAATCTGGGGGGCTACAGTCCACGGGGTCGACAAAAGCCGGACATGATTGAGCGGCCGGCAGACTCACTTCCCGTTCACTTCATGACAAGTGGATACGGCGTTTGTCAGAGCTCATAGAATGTTCTATGAGTGACCAAGAGTGAATTCGAACGTACACTCTGGACTCCGGCTGACTATGATGTCAGTTCAGTTCAGTTCAGTTGCTCAGTCATGTTCGACTCTGCAGCCCCATGGACCACAGCACGCAGGCCTCCCTGTCCATCACCAACTCCCGGAGTCCACCCAGGCTCATGTCCGTTGAGTCGGTGATGCCATCCAGCCATCTCATCCTCGGTCGTCCCCTTCTCCTCCCGCCTTATAGCAGCAGGGTCTTGACTGTGATGTAGGGGTTCACAAAGTGTAACGAATGCAACACTCTGGTGGGGGAGGCTGTGTGTGTGGAGGCCAGGAGAGGACAGGAAATCTGTGTGCCTTCCCTTCAGTTTTGCTGTGAACTGAAAACCGTCCTTAAAAACATTAAGTCTTAAAAAAAAAAAAGGGGGGGGGCGAGAAAAACTGAAGTCCGATTCCCAAATTTAGACCTGGGGGTGGGAGCCTGAAGTTCACTTGCAGAACCTTCCCTCCGGGATCCCCAGGCAGGAGAAATGGGAACGAATAAAGCACTTTGAAATCACAGAAGGAAATGAATTTTGGCTGGAGAGGCCCCTGCGGAGACGGGCGGGACCTGAGCTGGAAACTCGGGCGAAGGTCTGAGGGCAGAGAGTTCCTGGCGTGCTTAATGAGGCAGCCTCTGGGAGGTGTGGGGTGGAAGCGATTTGAAGAAAAGGACAAAAGCTCCAGGTACACACACACCGAGCCCCCCCCCCCCGCACCCCC
>SJYT01073685.1:237565-248924 GCA_006410635.1 Cephalophus harveyi | reverse complement strand
CTGGATGGCGGCGGCGGGCGGGGGTGGGGGGCTGGTAAAGCCATCGTGGCCTGCGCTCTGCTTCCGAAGCTGTGTGACCTCGAGAAAGCAGCTCTCCCTCTCTGAGCCTGGATCTTCAGCCACAGCGAGGGGATGGTGACATATGCATGGTGAGTTTCTCAGGAGACGGTGGTTGTGGCTCTGTCCTGTTAACAGTGCAGGGCGTTACGCAGGGTCAGGGGCCACGGAAGCACAAACATAGGGCCCCACCTGAATTCACGTCCGCCCAGGAGGGCCAGTCACTGAGCAGGTGCCCACAGCAAAGACAGGGACAAGAGGAAGCTGACGTGGCCAGGTGCAGGTCCTTAGTTCTCACCCTCTTTCGCAAAACTCCTAGGGTTTGAATCAGAACACCGTGGGGACAGCATTTTAGACAAGCACCCCCACCCCAGTAATTCACCACGAAGCCCCAGAACGGCAGCACGAGGCAGAGCCCCAGAGGCCAGCCCGTCGCAAGCTCAAGGACCACCTGGAGGCATATGAACTGTGATGTGAAAACCCCTGCTACGTGTCACCTGCTTCTCAGAAACGATTTGGAAATATAAGTACAAGCCCTTCATGCCTGCTCGGTCGTTAAGTCGTGTCCACCTCTTTTTCGATCCCGTGGACTGCGGTCCACCACTCTCCTCTGTCCATGGGATTTTCCAGGCCAGAACCCTGGAGTGGGTAACCTGTCCCTTTCCCCAGGGGATCTTCCGACCCAGGAATTAAACCCGGGTCTCGTGCACCGCAGGCAGATTCTTTACCGCGGAGCCACCTGGGAAGCCCATCTGCCCTTTGGGTTCTAGCTGTGAATGGGGACGCCTAGAACAGCTGAGTGGACAGCTCTTGCTCACAGCAAATCAGGGGCAGGTCAGGCTGCCAGTTCGGGTCTCTCTGAAGCCCACTCTCTGCCACTGCTTCTCGGCTCTGCAGTGTGAAGGGAAGCCTGAAGGAGTTTTTGAGTGACAGCTGCTTCTGAGCAATCCCAGAGGCCCTCCTGGAAGGGGTGGGGGGTCTGGGAAAGACCCGAACAGCGCACCAGCCTCCCAGGCCACGCGGGCCCAGCTGAGGGAAGAGCCCTCTGTCTGCGTGAGCCTCTTTTGATCTTTGTCTCTGCCGCATAGGTTTAAGATGCACCAACCCCTAGTGCTCCGGGGGGTTCATCTAAACATGATTAAACAACCATTAGGCCTCCGCGGTGGGGAAATGGAGATTTACAAACTTCCAAACCTCCATTTAAATGCAAATGCAGCGTCTCGCCCGCCGGAACCACGGATCCAAGCAGCGTTAAAGTCACCATGTCCTAGCTCCCACTAGGCTGAGCCGCCTCGGGCCCCTCCCACCCTTTAATCTGAGGGGTGCTGCGAGCACCCACGGGACCGGCGAGAGTCAACTCCTTGCCTTCCCTCACCCTCGTCGCCTTTCCTGGGAGGTCGGGTGTGCAGATGCTAACCTCCAGTCCAAGCCGGGATGACCTTTTCAAGGTCACACACACAGCTGGGAAACCAGGAGCCAGGACTCAAGCCCTGACCCGCTGGCTCTGGAGCCTCGGGAAGGCCCGGCTCTGTGTCAAGTCACAGCCCCTGGGCCCTCTGAGCAAGCGGCCCAGGAAATAGTCATTGATGTGAAAGCAAATAAAAATCTACCATTCTTGTTCAGCTCATAGCAACAGGGGCCATTTACTTGAGCACCTATTATGCGCCCTGGTGGCGCTAGTGGTAAAGAACCGGCCTGCCAGTGCAGAAGCAAGAGGCGTGGGTTCAGTCCCTGGGTCAGGAAGACCCTCTGAAGGAGGGCACGCAGCCCACTCGTGTTCTCGCCTGGAGATTCCCGTGGACAGAGGAGCCCGGCGGGCTGCAGTCCACGGGTCGCAGAGTCAGACGCCACTGAAGCGACTGAGCATGCGAGCTACCACGTGCCCGCAGAGAAGGAGCCACTTCATCCTCCCAGGACCTCCTGTGGCCGGCTTGGGGATCTTCATTTTCCAAGGGGGAGCTTCAGAGAGACTCAGGGGAGGGGCCTGCCGAGTCCCAGTCTAACCGCTTCTCCCGGCTCTGCCGTTCAGTCCCTATGTGACCTTTGGCAAGTGGCTTGACCTCTCTGGGCTTATGCTTCTGGATCCAACACGGGTATAATAATACTGTTCACCTCATAGGATCTTGGATCTGGGGATTAATGGACATTGTCTAGTTAACAAATATTAGCAGCACTTTCTACACTCAGAAAGTTCTGGGTGCCCTAAGAGAGGTCTAGATATCATGGAGGGTGGGGAGGGTTCAAGAGGACTTGGATTTCGTGCCCTGGGGGTAAAATCAGGGAGAGCCTCTTGGAAGAGGCATGTAATGGGTCTCGAGGGTGGACGGGGAGGGAACAGCGGAAGGACGCAGGGCTCGGGGGATGGGCAGGTGTCCAGAGACCGACCCTGGGTGGCACCTGCAGGACTCGGGGGCAGGAGGGTGCAAAGGTCAAGCAGGGGGCGGGCTGAGTAGGCCTTACACGCCAAGCTGGGACATGGGGACTGTATTCTGCAGGCAGGACTGTACTAGATGGGCCACAGATAATGTGGTAGGCGGGGAGGGGCGAGCGCTGGGGTGTGTTGTCAGGAGAGTGACCGTGGACGTGCGCCCGCTGATGCTGGCATCAGGCTGAGTCAGCCCCACATACGACCTCATTCTCTCCTCAAAGCAGTCCTGTTGGGGTTTGCCTATCACTCATGTTTCAGGGACTCAGCTGTGGCCCAGAGGCGTGTGGGACCATACCCAAGGTCACCAGGCCAGGGGAGGTGGAGCTGGCCTGCAGACCCAGGGGGCGTACTGGTCCCACCCAGCCCCAGCCCTGCTCCTCTCTGATACCCAAATTCCCTGAGTGCCTGGAATAAAGAGATGCGTGGGTAACCAACTCATCCTGGTTTGCTCGGGACTCTCTGGCTTGAAGATAAAGGCCCTGGAAATGCTCTTGTCTGGAGCCAAACAGGCTGACTGGTCACCCCAGAGGCAACCCAGAAACGGGACCAAGGACTCGGGCAGTGGGAGGGGCTGAGAGAGTGACGGATGACGTCGTCTGACGCGCTGAGTTCATCCCCAGGGAGCAGGTCTGGCCACTGCTTTGACACAAGGTCAGGCCAGAGGCCAGATCTGAGCTCACCCGCAGCAACCAGGGAGCCCCCGGAACCCGCTCAGCCGCCCGGGTCAAGCCTTGAGAGAGCGAGGGGTCCATCTCGAGGAAAAGGTCCTCCTTCCGAGGCTCAGATGGCTCAGCAAGAGCCGGGGCCCTCGGTCCTGCCTTCCAGCCAGCCTGCCAGGCGGGGCCCAGACGACCTTTCTGGAGCCTGGATGGCTCCTCAGCTGTGGGCCCTTTTGGGGCATCTACTCAAGGCTTAGTCGCAAGCACTCGCACGCCCGCTGGGATATTTTCCAGCCGCAGGCCTTCCCTTGGTTTCTGAGATCTGTCCAGTTGGCCAGTGGGCACAGTCCTGTCCAACAGTGCCAGCAGGGAGAGAGGAAAAAGCGGCTCTATTTGTTCCTGTTTCTATCCCCAGTCCCCTCCTGCCGGCCCCTCCAGCCCTAGTCACAGCTCGCTTCTGACCTTTGGCCTCAGAGAAGATCACAAAAGGTGACGGAAGTCAGGTCAGCTGTGCCCCCTGGGCAGTATGCCCCCTGGGCAGTATGCCCCCTGGGAGAGGCCTGAGCTAGGGTGGATGGGAAGAAAGTAACAGCTGTCCCATTTGGCATCTAAGTGTGGACACACCCTTGGGGCAGGGACATCCACTCCTTTGGCCTGAGGTTTGGGGTCAAGGGAGCGCAGAAGACCCCAAACAGTAGGTCTGCTGTGGACAGCTGCCGACTCACGCTGCGACCTTGAGCAAGTGGCTTCCTTTCTTTGGACCTCAGTTTGCTCCCTGTGAAACAGGGCCCATAGCACCTGCCCCCAGGATGTTGGCTGCGGGGTCCAAGGGCAGAGCCTGACCGAAAGACCGTGTGAGGGGGCGTCAGAGAGAGAGGAGAGGAGCGCGAGGCGGAGGGCTGAGAAGGGCGATGGGGCACCCGCGCGGTGTTCGGAGGAGGGGCCCCAGTTGCGCGGACGAGAAAAATGATGAGACAGGTGAGAGCGTGTTGAAAGGGGAGCTGGAGGTGGGCTCATCAGTCAGCTTCCGTGGCCCCGGCCGTCCCCTCCCGGCCTCCCCGCCCCTCCCAGGCCCCGTGAATAACGCAGAGGACACAGATTAAGAGGACCCGGCCCCGGGGCTGCTTTGTTTGAAGCCCTCCTGGTGAATTGTGCAGGAGGCTGTGGGAGGCGCGGCGCTGGGATCGCTCCATTATTGATGAGAGATGGCGAGTCCTCTGCTGACAGCCTGCCTAAGAGACATGATTAACTTGTAAAAAATTAATCGCCGTTCTTGGGGAGGACACAGATTCAAACCCCGAGGAGCGGTGTTATCGATGTTCCCTAATTTCAGGGGACTTGGAAAAGGTTTTAGCGCAACTTGGAGGAGACAATTAAATTCAATTAGCATCACACGGGCTGAAATGTCACTCCCTCCTGGGAGGCAGGCACGGGGTGCTCCAGGAGGGAGGGGCTCCAGGTGGATGTGGGGGGTTGTCTTGGAGACCCGGCCTGACTCCTTCCCCCCCGGAGGCTCCTTCTGCTCGGTCCCCTCTCTAGGTGAGCTCATGCTCACCTACGGCATCAATCACTATCTGGACTCCGATGACTCACACGTTTACGGCTCCAGCCTGGACCTCTCCCCAGAGCTCCCCATTCGTGCACTCAGCTGCTTTCTTGCCACCTTCTCTGGGACATCTCAAGGGCGCCTCCAACTCCAAGTGACCTCCCACCGCCCCCCATCCTCCTGCCTCCCCTCCTCCTGGTTCTCCTTCTTAATGAAGGGTACCACCCTCAACCAAATCCATCCCCGGCACCTCTTGCTTTCACTCCCGAACAGTTCCCGAGTCACTCACTTTCCTCCGTGTCCCTCCCCCGCCACCCTAGCCCGCACGCCTTCCTCTCACCCTGATGGTGTCAGTAGCCTCTCCCCAGTATCAGACCCTCCTGGCCTCTCGCCCCATCCTCAGGGCCTCTCTGATTTCACCCGAGGCTGGAGCAGACAGCCCCTGCGGAGTCTGATTCGCTGCCCTTCGGCATGGCCTGGTCTCAGCAAGCACTGTGACTGTTGCCCCGGGGAGGGGCCTCCTCTGAAGTTGCTGGGGTGAAAGGGGAGAAGGTACTGGGCTCATGCCCAGCTCAGGAGTGTGGGAGCACCAGCACCCTGGAAGGATGGCGCCCCAGCCTCCCATTTGAGACGGGTGGGCTATTCTGGGAGCCCGGGGGTCCCAGCAGAGTCCCAGCAAAGCCTGTCTCAGTCCTGGCTCATCCACCGCTCTTGCCTGCAGAGATGCTCCCTGCAGACTCCCTGCCCTTGTGCATGTCTCGGCGCTGCCTGCGAGGGGTCCTGGGCTAAGACACCCTGCTTCCACTCTGGTCCCCTCCCTCCCGTTCTCCCCACCACATTCACGATCTTCACGAACACATCCGATCACATCATCCTCCCCCGTAAAGCCTCCAAGATTTCCCGGTACTCTCAGGACAAAAGGAGACCCCCACACATGGCCCCCCAAGAGCCCTCCCACCCCGTACCCATTCATGGACCCCGCCCTCGGCCCACATGTTCCCTGTGGCCGTGGCCTTCCCGCCGCAGAGCCTCTGCCCAGGCTGTGCCCGCTGCCTGGGGTCAGTGGCCCGGCCTCCTCCGCTCTGCAGCTCACGTTCACCCTCCAGCCCTCGCCCAGCGGTGGCGTCTCCCAGGAGTCCCCTTGACCCCCTTGACGAGGTCAGACCTCTTCTCTCATCAGTTCTCGTGGCCCTGGACCCCTCTCCACTTATTGCTAATCAGCGCTGCAATTTCACAGACTTCACTTTATCCCTGAGGGATGATTTGATTAAGGTCTGCCTCCCCCATTGGGAGGGGGCGTCGTGAAGGCACGCTGTGCCTGGCAACTTCGGGGCCAGCGCAGTGACAGGTTAGGAAAGACGGGCAGAGGGAAGGCGGGAATCTACCTCGAGCCGATTACAAAGCCTCCTGTACGTCAAATGTTTCACCACTTCCCAGAGCAAGCAGAGAAATCAAAGCCACCTAGCGAGGCTGCCCCTAAACCCCACTTCTCCCCAGCGTTATTCCCTTTCCCCCCATGCACCCCTGGGCTCCAGCCAGTCCCAGCTGTTTGCACATCTCCATTTGGTTTTCTTTAGGGAGGGCCCGTCCGAATGTAAGCTCTGAGAGCCATAGCGGCTCCCGCACACAGCAAGTTTCCAGGAAAGTTTGTGATGGAGTGAAGGGCCTTCGACGTAGCCTGACCCCCGGCCCGCGCCCCTACCCCTCCCTGCTCTGCCTGTCTTGCTCCTGAAAGACTGTCTCCTACATGTCAGGTGCTTTGTGGGCCTGTTCTGGGCACTCCACACAGATGGTCCCATTTTACAGATGAGGCAAATTGGGGCTCAGACGTAAGCCATTTGCTGAGGTCACAGAGCCTGAGAGGAGCAGAATGTGGATATCAACCCAGGCCTTCCCCAGGCCCCCTGCTCAGGGTCCCTGCCTCCCCTCACCTCCGGTGTCCACAGTCTCCCTTTTCCTGAAGGTCCAGTTCAAAGGCCCCCTCTTCCTGGAAGCCTTCTATGATCACCCTGTCACTGGCCCTAAGAGGTGCTTCCCACTCTGAAAGGCCACCAGAGCCTGTGTTAGTTGGTTTTGATTTCGATTTTCTTTTAAGAGCTTTATTGAGGTATAATTTACATGCCATCAGATTCACCCGTTTTAAGTGAATGACTTAACGATCAAGGCTGTTTTTATCTCCGGACCTGACGTGTATTGATTTCTGGCTGTGGTCATTATTCACACACAACCCCCAGCTCTCTGCTGAGGGTGGAACCAGGGCACCTACATCTCTGGGCGCCCCCTCTAACAGGGCCTGCACCCCGGAGGCTCTGAGCAAGGTGAGCGAGCCCACCCCTCTGCAGGACAGGGACTTGAAAGGAGAACAACGGCTGCTGGAGACCAGCCCTGAACTAAATATTCCATGCGTGAGAGCCAGACAAGCGCACAGGTCTGCACGGGGTGGGGCGCACTGCCTCTTGTCTCAGAGACAGGGACAGGGAAGCGCGGAACGGTAAATAACGTGCAAGGGGGCTACCCTGGTGACCCGGCGTGGGGGTCCCAGGTCAGATCGGGGTGCAGGGGGCTGGGTCAGATCCTTGGTTAGGAGACTAGGTCCCACAAGCCTCCACTAAGAGTTCACACACTGCGACTGAGAGATCTGGCAAGCCGCGAAGAAGATCGAAGTTCCCGTGAGCCACAGCCAAATAAACTCGCAAATAATTTTTTTTTAATCACATAGCAAGTAGCAGCGCTGGGATTCCAACCCAGGGGTCTGTCTCCAGAGCCTGGCTTTTACCCACAGGACTCTGACGTTAGGATGGCCAGGCAGCTGTCCTGCCTGCTCAGGGCACAGGACGTTCTACTGCAAAACTAGGACAGTCCCAGACAAACTGGGCCACGAGGGTCAGCCTCCGCGACGTTTACGCTTCTCGTTCCAGTGGAGTCCGCTCTGAGCTCATAAGGGGCTCTTTGGATGGCTGGGACCCCGCTGCTCCCTGGCCTCTGGGGCCACGGTCCAGGGCTCCTGGGAGATCACTCATGGCTCCCCTGGACCCCACCTGCCAGGTGAGGATGCTGGGTGTCAGGCTCCTGGGGTGGAGCCAGGAGAGCTGGACTTGGAGCTGGGGCCCCATCCTGCCATCAGGGGCTTTCAGGGGCCTGGAGTTCAGGACAAAGGAGAGAGGAGGAGCAGCTTGGGGCTTGAGGAGAGGCTATTCTTTGGCTGTTCTCAGTGTGCTGAGTGGCCTGTGCCACAAGACGCCTCACCTTGCCCTTCTGTTCAGTGGGTAGAGCCCTGCTACACAACCTCATCCTAAGGGCTTGACAGTTTGCTAAGTGGGTTCATATTCATAGTCCGATGGGGCCCACAACAGCTGGAAGACCAGGAATGATGATCCCATTTGATCGCTAATAAGACAAAGGCTTAGGGAGGCAAAGTAACTTGCCTGAGGTCACATAGCTTAAGAAGTAAGCAGGTTTGGGTTCACACCAAAGCCATCGCGCTCCAAATCACCACCAACTTGCTCTATGATAAGGGGAGGGTGGGCAGCAGAGACCTGGGCCAGGCCTCCAGGCCAGCCTGGGGCAAGCGTGGGCGTCCTGTGGAGGAGTGAGGCGATGAAGGAATTCCTCTGAGGCCAGCCACATGGCTGCACAAATCAGGTGAGGTCCCAAGGGAAGAGGGAGCCTACCTGGTCCCATAGCTAAGCAGCAGCTGAGAATCAGGTTCTCAAGTGAAATCAACTAGATTTATAGGAAAGGAGGCCCCGTCTCCCTGTGGGCTCCTGTCTCCTGGGTTTCCAGTCTTGGCCCAGCCTCATCACACCTTCACCTAGATCTTGGTCCCCCTCCTTTTTCCCCAGGCCACCACCCACCGGAAATTCCCTTCCTTCCGGGAACCCGCCCAGTTGCCTCTTCATGACAGTTGCAGATACAGCTAACAAGTATAGAGCATTTAGTGTGTACCTAGCACTGGGCTATGAACGTCTATATATCCATTTTTGTATTTCTCACAACAGCCCCAGGGTAGGCACTGACCTGTACGCACCCCCGGCACACAGGCGACCTTAGGCTTAGGGAGCCGATCATTGGCCCGCCCTCTCTCTCATTGCCGAGCTTCTTTCCCCATCCTTAGGATGAGAGGAGCTGACACAGCTGGTCCAAGGTGGGAACCAGGAATGTACAGCTTTAGCAAGCACCCCAGGCAAGTTCTGTGCTCTCCCATCCACAGCTGGGGGAAGCTGAGCCTCAGGGGAGGTGAGAACCCATCCAGGGTCGCCCAGCTCAGATGCTGTAGAGCTGAGACTTAGATGCAAAGCCCAGGCTCCTTCGTAACTGAATGGCAGGATACGTGCTCCCTACTGCCCGACATAGAAACCTGGGGTGTCGGGCTGGGAGGCTCAGGGTGGGAATGGGTGCCGACCAGACCCCAGCGCAGGCTAAGTCCAGGGTCCCTGCACTCTGGCCTCCCAGGAGCTAGGGAGTCTGCAACAAACGACTGAGGTCCGCCTGCACCTGCAGCCCCCGGAAGACAAAGATGCGCTTATGGAACCGGAGCGGCACCGTTCACCTGCCTGAGGAGCTGCCGCAACTGGCTGAGTTTTAATGACGCTGAATTAGCAGCTAAGATGCTGCCAATCTGAGCGCCAACCTGAGTCTCTGGAATTGACTGCATTCGCCTGTAATGGTTCCCAGAGCGTCTCTGCCTCAGGGCTGGGGAGGAGAGAGTCAAGGGAGGAAGGCGGAAGAGACTCCAAGGGAGGGTACAAACGGGAGCATCTGGAAGGGATCGCTGGGTACAAAGACTTTCAGGCTAAAGGAAACCACGACAGATTCCCCGCTGAGCCCCTGACCTTGAGCCCACCTCTTCCCCCATGCGGACCAGGTGCATCTACCAATCACAGCAAGGGTAATTATCTCCATGGCTGGCATGTTTGGAGCACGTAATAGACTTGTTGCTCAGTCGCTAAGTCGTGTCTGACTCTCTGTGACCTCATGGGCTGCGGCACGCCAGGCTTCCCTGTCCTTCACCATCTCCCAGAGTTTGCTCAAATCCATGTCCGTTGAGTCGGTGATGTCATCCAACCACCTCATCCTCTGCCACTTTCTTCTCCTTTTGCCTTCCATCTTTCCCACTATCAAGGTCTTTTCCAATGAGTCAGCTCTTCGCATCAGGTGGCCAAAGTATTGGTGTTTCACCTTCAGCATCAGTCCTTCCAATGAATATTCAGGACTGATTTCCTTTAGGATGGACTGGTTGGATCTCCTTGTAGACCAAGGGGCTCCCAAGAGTCTTCTCCAGGCCCACAGTTCAGAAGCATCAATTCTTCAATGCTCAGCCTTCTTTACAGTCCAACGTTCACATCCATCCATGACCAATGGAAAAACCATAGATACCAGGGCCTAAGTGCTTTTCAGGTATTAGCTCAGTAATCTAATCCTCACAACAACTCTATATGGTAAGTGCTTGTGGTTGTTGTAATAGACAGTCACAAATTCCTTGCCAGTCAGCCCATCGGGAGGCATGGTCTGTGTTCCCTGCCCCCTTGACTCTGGTGGGCCTGGTACTACTTCAGCTAATAGCACGTAGTAGAAAGTGAGGCTGTGTGACTTTAAGAGCTAGGTCAGCAGAGGCGAAGCGGCTTCTGCCTTGCTGGAGGAGAGGCTCGTCTTGGAACCCTGAGTATCCACACGGGGAGTCCGACCGCTCTGAGGCGGCCGTGCAATGAGGGAGCTCAACCTACAGACACAGGCCGCATGGCACTCCGGTCAGCAGCCCCAGAGGAGTCGACCCCCCGCCGACCATCCGAGAGCGCAGACGCAAGCCACTTCATCTCTGCCTGGCTTAATTCCCGACCTCAGACACCATGGACGTAATACAATGGTAGGCACTCCTTGTGATGGAATTTTGCGGTGGTTTGTTACCTGGCAGGAGACAGTCAAAACAGTATTATCATCGTGTGTGTTTTCCAGTTGAGGAAATGGATGCACCACAGGTAAATGAGAAATGAAGATTCAGCCCATAGCAGGCTGGTCCCAGTGTCCATGTGCTTAAAACCCTCAATGGGAGCTGTTATAATTACTGTGGTCATTATCCCTGTTACTCGTCTGGCCTAATTTCTAAGCCACATTGACTCCCAAAACTCACTTTAGCAGGCAGAGATAATTAAAAGTAATTGCATTCTTTACAGAAGTCTTTCAAAGTATATTCAAAGTGACCCCCAAATTTGTGGTCCACTGGAGAGGGGAATGGCAAGCCACTTCAGTATTCTTGCCTTGAGAATCCCATGAACAGTATGAAAAGGCAAAATGATAGGATACCAAAAGAGGAACTCCCCAAGTCATTCAGTTCAGTTCAGTTCAGTTCAGTCGCTCAGTCGTGTCCGACTCTTTGCAACCCCATGAATCGCAGCACGTCAGGCCTCCCTGTTCATCACCATCTCTCGGAGTTCACTCAGACTCACATCCATCGAGTCCGTGATGCCATCCAGCCATCTCATCCTCGGTCGTCCCCTTCTTCTCCTGCGCCCAATCCCTCCCAGCATCAGAGTCTTTTCCAAAGAGTCAACTCTTCGCATGAGGTGGCCAAAGTACTGGAGTTTCAGCTTTAGCATCATTCCTTCCAAAGAAATCCCAGGGTTGATCTCCTTCAGAATGGACTGGTTGGATCTCCTTGCAGTCCAAGGGACT
>SJYT01073685.1:215613-234448 GCA_006410635.1 Cephalophus harveyi | reverse complement strand
TTGGACTGCAAGGAGATCCAACCAGTCCATTCTGAAGGAGATCAGCCCTGGGATTTCTTTGGAAGGAATGATGCTAAAGCTGAAACTCCAGTACTTTGGCCACCTCATGCGAAGAGTTGACTCTTTGGAAAAGACTCTGATGCTGGGAGGTATTGGGGGCAGGAGGAGAAGGGGACGACAGAGGATGAGATGGCTGGATGGCATCACGGACTCAATGGACATGAGTCTGAGTGAACTCCGAGAGATGGTAATGAACAGGGAGGCCTGGCGTGCTGCGATTCATGGGGTCGCAAAGAGTCGGACCCGACTGAGCGACTGAAGTGAACTGAACTGAACTGAACCTTCTTAAGAACCTTTTTGATTTCCCATCCAAGCTCCCTCATGGCCCACTTGGCTAGAATATTCAGTTCAGTTCAGTTCAGTTGCTCAGTCGTATCTGACTCTGCGACCCCATGAATCGCAGCACGCCAGGGCTCCCTGTCCATCACCATCTCCCGGAGTTCACTCAGATTCACGTCCATCGAGTCCGTGATGCCATCCAGCCATCTCATCCTCGGTCGTCCCCTTCTTCTCCTGCCCCCAATCCCTCCCAGCAACAGAGTCTTTTCCAATGAGTCAACTCTTCGCATGAGGTGGCCAAAGTACTGGAGTTTCAGCCTCAGCATCAGTCCTTCCAAAGAACATCCAGGACTGATCTCCTTTAGGATGGACTGGTTGGATCTCCTTGAAGTCCAAGGGACTCTCAAGAGTCTTCTCCAACACCACAGTTCAAAAGCATCCAATTCTTCGACGCTCAGCCTTCTTCACAGTCCAACTCTCACACCCATACATGACCACAGGAAAAATCATAGCCTTGACTGGATGGACCTTTGTTGGCAAAATAATGTCTCTGCTTTTCAATATGCTATCTAGGTTGGTCATAACTTTCCTTCCAAGGAGTAAGCGTCTTTTAATTTCATGGCTGGAATGTGCTTCTCCTCAAATCTCTTCCCCCACACGGACCCAAGTCCTCCACTCCACCCCTCCACATCATAATTCCCAGCAAGAGAAGAACTCCCCCTCTTTAGGAACGGGGCCCAGGGGCACAGGCTGGTGGGTGTGGCTTCTCCCCTGAGAGCAGGGCACACGTGCAGTGTCTGGTAATGTTCCAGCCTCCCACCAGGGTCATTTTTGTCCTGCCCCATTGTGGAAAGCCCCCAGCCCTTCCCAATCATTTCAAAAGGTTTCATAGTACCACAGTTTCCCCAGAACTTCCCGGTGGGCTGAAGAAACCCCAATATTCCAAAAGGCAGTAGCTTTGCCAAGAGCCCTCCTCTCCCCAGATGTTCCCCCATAGACACATCTTGTTCAAGGTCCAACAGTGGCGCTCCTTCCACCTCCCAGCAGAGAGCTCTGGGCGCAAATCCCCGCCCAGTGCTGTCTGGCCACGTCATCGTGGGCCCTAGCTTTCTTATCTGTAAAATAGAGATAATAATAGCACCTACCACCCTTGACCAGTGCCTTCCATGTGTCCAGTACTCAGCAAATGACACCTGTAAAGTGGCATGTAATTGACCCATAAGCAAATGCCCAATAACTCTTGGTCATTAAACAAAGTCACCAAGGGTTTCTTATTTTTTAGCTCCCAGAGTTGGGGCCGGGGGGGAGGGGTGTGGGATGGCAGCAATTAACATTGTCTAGCCCTGGCGAGACTTGGGGGAAAGTGGTGTCCTCTCTGTTTGTAGATTTGTAAATCGGCACCCACTTTCTGGAGAGCAGGTTTGACAAGGTGTGTCAGATGCCGTGATTACTTTGTTCATTGTCTCTTCCCTTCTACTACCCTGACCTTCCCCAGTGCCTGGGTCGCGCTTGGCATGCCGCAGGCGCTCAGTATGTCTTGAGTAAATGAATGAATAGGCAAAAATAACCCAGGATGTCTTTTTCTAAATTTTTTAATTGATGTATACTTGATTTACAATGTTGTGTTAGTTTCACATATATAGCAATGATTTGGTTATATATATAAATATATATATCCACTTTTTCAGATTGTTTTCCATTATCAGCTATTACAGGATATTGAATGTAGTTGCCTGTGCTACACAGTGGGCCCTTGTTGCTTATCTATTTTGTATAGAATAGTGTGTATCTGTTAATGCCAAATTCCTAATTTATCCCTATTAGGGGAACCTAATACACGATTGCTACTAAGAATCAATACCATACTTGTTAGCAAAATTGTTTGTGCAAAATATTTAATGAGTATTGTTTATAGTGGTAAAAAAAAAAAAAGAAACGGCATCGCATGTGTTGACCAAAGAAGGTGCCGCCAAGATGCACTGCCATCCGGAAGGATCGCGCAGGTGTGCCCGCTGACTCTGAACAAGAGGAGCCAACGGCAGCACAGCAAGTTTAATTTGATTTAATTTGTGGAAAATTGTTGGGGGGGACAAAGGGGAAAGTCTAGAACAGTGGTCACCTTTTCTGGGAAGTGTGAGTCCAGGGGTTGTTTTTCTCTCTGAATTGTTTGGCTTTTCAGAGGGAAGATGGCAAAACCCACTTGTCACCAACACTGTGGGTGACTGAGGGAGGGAGACCACTTTATTATTGCTACAGCAACAATATAAGGATTATACATTATATATAATGCAAGGATGATGACCCTCACATTAGTTACCATGCATTAAGTGCTCGCTCTGTGCCTGGTCAAATGTACTACATTTAATTATCACCAGACCCCCCCATCAGGTGGTATAACCAGGAATATCAATTCAGTTGAAAGGTATTTGCATGATCAATAATGACAACCACCAAAATATGTGTGTGTCTACATAAAATACCTTGTATGTGTTAATGTATGTGATCATTACCATGACCTATGAGACAGATGGCTATCACTATCCCCATTTTACAGATGAGGAAACTGAGGTACAGAGAGGTGTAGTAGGTTGCTCAAGGTCGTCATGATAATCAGCGGCAGAGATAAAAGTTGAGCCCAGGTGTTCTGGTCCAAAGCTGGCCTGAATCTCAGATTTGGGAAGCAGATGTTGATAGGCAGGGTCACACCGTGAGTTGGGGGCACGGCCACAACTGGCCAGACCAGCAGCCTTGGAGCCTCTTGCTGTCTCCGCGCCCCCGACTGCTTCTGAGGCTTCTGCTCCCTCTCCCCGGCAGCGCTAAGCCTAATGAATGCCTGGGAACTGCTAAGAGCCTTGTTTGACAGGTGTTTCTAGATCACAAACATTTTTTCCTCTTTCCTTCTCAAACTCTCCAAGGATCAAGCACTTCCCAGGCGAGAAACTATATTAACTCTATTTTATTACTGTAATTATAAAATATATTTATGTTAACGATGTTTTATTACTTTCTCCAGAAGAACTGTACAAAAAAGATCTTCACAACCCAGATAATCACGATGGTGTGATCACTCACCTAGAGCCAGACATCCTGGACTGTGAAGTCAAGTGGGCCTTAGGAAGCATCACTACAAACAAAGCTAGTGGAGGTGATGGAATTCCAGGTGAGCTGTTTCAAATCCTGGAAGATGATGCTGTGAAAGTGCTGCACTCAATATGTCAGCAAATTTGAAAAACTCAGCAGTGGCCACAGGACTGGAAAAGGTCAGTTTTCATTCCAGTCCCAAAGAAAGGCAATGCCAAAGAATGCTCCAACTACCACACAATTAACCACCCCAGTGTTCTTGCCTGGAGAATCCCAGGGACGGCGGAGCCTGGTGGGCTGCCGTCTCTGGGGTCGCACAGAGTCGGACACGACTGAAGCGACGTAGCAGCAGCAGCAGCACACACTAGTAGAGCAATGCTCACAATCCTCCAAGCCAGGCTTCAGCAACACGTGAGCCTTGAACTCCCCGACGTTCAAGCTGGCTTTAGAAAAGGCAGAGGAACCAGAGGTCAAATTGCCAACATCCGCCAGATCATCAAAAAAGCAAGAGAGTTCCAGAAAAACATCTGCTTTATTGACTATGCCAAACTCTGACTGTGTGGATCACTATAAACTGTGGAAAATTCTCAGAGTTTTACTCCTTGGAAGGAAAGTTATGACCAACCTAGACAGTATATTAAAAAGCAGAGATATTACTTTGCCAACAAAGGCCCATCTAGTCAAAGCTATGGTTTTTCCAGTAGTCATGTATGGATGTGAGAGTTTGACTATAAAGAAAGCTGAGCACCAGAGAAGTGGATGCTTTTGAACTGTGGTGTTGGAGAAGACTCTTGAGAGTCCCTTGGACTGCAAGGAGATCCAGCCAGTCCATCCTAAAGGAGATCGGTCCTGGGTGCTCATTGGAAGGACTGATGTTGAAGCTGAAACTCCAATACTTTGGCCACCTGATGCAAAGAACTGACTCATTTGAAAAGACCCTGATGCTGGGAAAGACTAAGGGCAGGAAGAGAAGGGGACGACAGAAGATGAGATGGTTGGATGGCATCACCGACTCAATGGACATGAGCTTGAGTAAACGCCGGGAGTTGGTGATGGACAGGGAGGCCTGGTGTGCTGTGGTTTTGGAGTCAGACATGACTGAGTGATTGGACTGAGCTGAGTTTTATTATTTTCTTGATGCTGGAACATCTTGGGGGCCTTGCCAGCCAGGAAGGGCCAGATCCTCCCAGGGCAGGCTGATTCTTAGAGACAGAAAACAATCCCCTTCTACAAGTGAGACTTTCATATGCAAATCAACCCATCAGAGCCCACTGCCCACCCTCACCCCCACCTCCTTTGGGGGCTCTCTGATGTCACTCCACGTCCTGATCACCGCGGGGCAGGTACCAGCCAAGCAAGGACGTTTCCTGCAGCCCAGAGTCCCCTGCAGTTACTCAAACTGGCCAATCCTACACCCGCTCAGCCCGCCTCACCCGCTCCTTCCGTGAAGAGCAGAGCAGAGCCTCCTGTGCACACCTGCCCCGGCCTCCCTGCCTCCGGGCTGCCCTGGTGCTTCCCCATGAGACCCCGCAGGGCTTCTCCCCTCCTCCAGGGAGCTATGAGGACCGGCCACTCTTTTCAGTGGCAGTCATCTCCCCATCTGTTGGCCTCACTGCTTCTGAGTAATAATAAAACCTCCATTTAAAACAAAGTATCCCAGCCTGCCGTGGGTGAGCGGCGCCCTACCCAGGGAGGCGCCTGGAGTGCCGTGCGGCTCTTGCTCCCTCCGTCTCCAAAGCCCGCTTCGGCTCGTCATAGCTCAGGCTCCATTCTCTTTATCCCCGCCTCAGCCAGAGAAGGTTCACCTGCTAGTTGCTAAGGGTGTGAGTTCAAGACCCAGCTGTGCCATCTCCAGGCTGCGTACCCCTGCGTACCCCAGGCTGCGTACCTTTCTGAGCCTCCATTTCTCCATCGGCAAAAGAGAAAAAGAATTTTTCATCACTGCCTGGCACCTCCAAAAAAGGTCAAAGGGAACCAACACTGGTTAATGCCTGTTCCGAGGACCCTGTGAGGTAGGCATCAGGACCCCGTTCTGCTGAGAGAAAAACTAAGGCTCTGAGAGACAGGTCTTCCCCCAGGTCAGGTGAAGAAAACCAAGCGGAGCCCCAGGACAAGCCCGTCTCACTGGCCTCTCCACTCACATCAGCAGGGCGGGGTGAGCTGGGCGAGCAAGATGGCCAGGATGCGAAACTTAGGCAGGCAGCTGCTCCCAGGTTTGTGCAGTCAAGAGTGGGTGCTGGCTCCCATTGCAAACCCGAGGCCTCACTTGCCTCACCCTGACCCCAGCCAGGCTCCTCACACGCACACCCCAAGCCTGCCTTCCTCTCCCAACACTACCCCCAAATGCTGGTCTGGGGTCCTCGTCTTCTATGATCAACCTACAGGGAAACAAACAGCGTCCTGGCGACCTCTTCATATACATGAAAAGCTGAGGCTAGGTCTGCTCTGTGTGTGTGTGTGCACGTGTGGGTGCTTTAGGGGGTGGGTTCTTGATATTTCCTGGGCCCAGGGACTGGAGGAATCAGGGTGACACAGGATGGATTCCCATCAGAGCGGTCAGCCCAGAGCCCTGCCCGCCAGCTAGCATGCTGGGCTGCGCTCAGCCACTCGCTCGTGTCCGACTCTGCGGCCCCATGGACTGCACCCCGCCAGGCCCCTCTGTCCATGGGAGTCTGCAGGCAAGAGCCCTGGAGTGGGTGGCCACGCCCTCCTCTGGGGGGTCTTCCCCACCCAGGGGCTGAACCCACCTCTCTCGCGTCTCCTGCATTGGCAGGCGGGCTTTTCTCCACCAGGGCCACCTGGGAAGCCCCCACCTAGGACAGGGAGGGCAGGTTCCACGGGAGAGCGTGCTGTGCTTCTCCCCATCTCGAGGTTGGGAAGAGTCCCTGTTCATGCCAACCCTTGCTGCTGGCTTATGTATGCAACCCTAATAAAACAGCAGGTCCATGGCCCGGTCTCACAGGCAAAGGAACCCAGGCCAGCAACCGAACAGTAATTTCAAAAGAGTTCAAGCCCTTCGTTTATATTTTCCATCAGCAGGTCATGCAGACCACAGCAGCAACTCTTGACTTCTCCTTCGTAGCATCCTGATATCTCTGTTCTCCCCCAGGCCTCCCAGGCCCTCTCCCTGAAGTGTGGGCCCTTGTCCCTCCTTCCTTCCTCTCACTGCACATCGCGAAGGCCCAAGGAGCTGGCCTGGTCACCGGGGAGCCTGCCTCAGAGGTGGACGTTACGGAGACTCGAACAGGCACAGCCAGAATACTCTGCTAGACTGAAAGCAAGCAGCTGCTAACCATTTCTACCTTGTCACACACATATGGCCCTTTTTTATCTTCACAACAGACCAGCTCCTTCTGCTTCGCCCCCATCTCTGCAAAGGTCAACACCATCCTTCCCACTGCTTGGGTCCAAGCCCCCAGGACTCAGCTCGCCTCTTTCCCTCCTCCTGCATTCAATCCGTCAGGACGCGCGGTGCCGGTGCCTCCAAGTACGTCCTGGTTCCTGCCTGTCCCTTCTCTCCTCTGCTTCTCCTCTCAGCTACAGCGATAGCCTGCTGCCTGGGCCCCCGCCCTATTATTTCCCACAGGTGGAGTCTATCTCCCTGTAGGAGCCACAGTGATCTCAATGCAATTCAGAGCATGACATTCCTCTGTTCAAATGTGCGGAAGGTTACACATTCCCAGAATAAAATCCACCCCCTTCACCAGGGTCTCCAAGTTTTTCCATGATGGTTCAGTTCAGCCGCTCAGTCGTGTCCAACTCTTTGCAATCCCATGGACTGCAGCACGCCAGGCTTCCCTGTCCATCACCAACTCCCAGAGCTTACTCAAACTCGTGTCCATCGAGTCAGTGATGCCATCCAACCATCTCATCCTCTGTAGTCCCCTTCTCCTGCCTTCAATCTTTCCCAGCTTCAGGGTCTTTTCTAAGGAGCCAGTTCTTCATATCAGGTGGCCAAAGTATTGGAAGTATTGAAGTTTCAGCTTCAGCATCAGCCCTTCCAAAGAACATTCAGGACTGATCTCCTTTAGGATGGACTGGTTGGATTTCCTTGCAGTCCAAGGGACTCTCAAGAGTCTCCTCCAGCACCAAACCTTCTAAGTCAGCTTTCAGCTCGAACGTTGCTTCTTCCAGCACCCTGCCTGCTAATCCCCTCTGAAGATGATGGTCCCCTGCCTCAGGGCCCCTCTCAGCCTCTCACACGCCACCCTCTTTTGCGGTCTTAGGTGACCAGTTACTGATACTGTTTTGCTTCACTATTCATTTCCCATCACCCCTCCCAGTTAGTGCGTGAGCCCCACTGGGACCGGGCCTCATTAAAAGCTGCCACCCCCGGGTCTGACGCGCGGTCCGGCTCTTTTTCTCTAAGCCTGTCTTTATTCTTGGCTGCGCCAGGCCTTTGATTCCGGGAGCGGGCCTTCCCTTGCTGCGGGGCGCAGGCTCAGGCTCAGGCTTCAGCGGCGGCAGCTCTCTGGCTCTGTAGTTGTGGCCCACAGGCTTAGTGGCTTCGGGGCATGCGGAATCTTCCCGGACCAGGGATCCAACCCGTGTCCCCTGCATGGACAGGCAGATCCTCATCCACTCTACCGCCAGGGAAGTCCCATTGTCTGGCTCTTAATAGACACTCAATAAATGCTTTTTGACTGAAAACGTGAAAATACGAATGAGTGACCCGGGGAAAGGCATCTGCTTCCCTGTGGCAGCAGTGACAGGAGACAGACGCGTTCTGGTTCTGACAGTGAGGACAGTCCTGTCCCACATAACGGGATCTTGAGCTTGCAGGGGTCCCAAGTGTGGTGTGACTGAGGCGCTGGCTCCATTTCCCTGTGGTTGCCTCAGCACAGCTCTTTCGCAAGCATGGGATTTAACCTCAGACTGGGCTGCCCACAGCTGCTGCAAGAAGTTCCCACCCAGGAGAAGAGAGAGCAAGACAGAGAATCAACCACAGATGAAATGTTCCCTCGGGTCTGCCAGGACCACTGCCACAGGTTGATCGGCTCAAGCCTGGACTCCTAACCGATCACCAGAGACCACGGCTGTGTCTGCTGTCTTTAATGAGGACCACCCATGCCTGCCCCTGGTCATAGGCTCTGCTTCCCCTATGGGAGAGAGCTTCCCTGGTGGCTCAAACGGTGAAGAATCTGCCTGCAATGCAGGAGACCCAGGTTCAATTCCTAGGTCCAGAAGATCCCCTGGAGAAGGAAAGGGCAGCCCACTCCAGTATTCTTGCCTGAAGAATTCCATGGACAGAGGAGCTGGTAGGCTACATTCCATGGAACTGCAAAGAGTCAGACACGACTGAGCTAGTAACTTTCTTTTCCCCTATGGAAATGGGCTTCATGGGGAAGAATGCTTGAACATAACAGGAGCGTCCTTAGAAGGGTTCTTAGGAAGGAAGGGTGGGGAACGAGGTTGGAAGTCAGCCATGCAAGACCAATGATAGCATCAACACCGCCATGTCACCCACGAGAAAGCATCTGCCAGAGAGCTTGGGTTCCGTGCCCAAGATCAGAGACTCACGTATGGTGAAACCTGGATTTGAACCCAGACCTCTCTGACACCAGGGCTCTTAGTGAACAGGCTGCAAGCCCTCCCAGACTGCTGAGACCCAGGGTAGGAGTGTGACCAGTGTTGCCACTCTCTAGGACACAGGGAAGGGCAGGACCCCTCTAGTGATACGACAGCCCTAGAACGCTGACTCGGGCCCCCCGGCGTGCTTCTGCTCGGAGCAAGGGGCCACCCCTCACACTCCCAGGAGCACTAAGTGCTGCCCTGCCCAGGGGTCGGAGCCTGGTCCCCAGACTCAGGGGCATTTACAGTCAGCCCGGGCCTGGGCGTCCTGCTCCCCTGCGCCTGGGCTGCAGTCCTCCCTGGTGAAAAGTGGAAGTCACTCAGTCCGTGTCTGACCCTTTGTGACCCCATGGACCGTAATCCACCAGGCTCCCCTGTCCCTGGGATTCTCCAGGCAAGAATATTGGAGTGGGTTGCCATGCCTTCCTGGAGGGGATCTTCCTGACCCAGGCAAAGCTGGGTCCCCTGCAATGCAGGCAGATTCTTTGCCATCTGAGCCCCTAGTCCTCCTTAAGTGGGATTCATCTCTAGGACTTAGCCTCCTCCTCCCGCTGCATCCCCCAGATTGTCGCCCCTTCAAGGCAGGAACAGTCAGAACCTTCCTTAGCTTCTCGGCTCACCACATTCCTCCTCGCACTTTCTGTTCCAGCCCTGTTCCCTTTTGCCTCCACAACTTCGCACAAGCTGTTCCCTCTGCCTGAAGCCCCATATCCGTGACCTACTCTCCCCTCCCCAACCTTCGCCTCTCCTTTAGCCTCCCTCAGTTCTTAGTTTGTGACCTCGATGAGTTACCTCCCTTTGCTTTTGTTTTCTCCTCTGAGAAGCAAAAATAACAATGGAACTGATGTGGAGATTAAATGAGAGGGTGTTTACAGCGCATTTAGAACACTGTTTGGTTTGTAGTAAGCACTCACGGAAAGCTTGCGCTATGATTTTTATTACCTACATTATTCTTCAGGTCTGGGTTTAAGCATCACTACCTCCGGGAAGCCCTCTCTGACTATCTCTGCCAAGGCAGAGTTGCTTGACTTGCTCTGGGCCCACAAGCATCCTGCTTAGAGTAAGAACCCATCGCCTGAAATACCAAAGTAGCTATTTACTCTTCTCATCTCTGACAGCCAAGATGATAGTCTCTCTTGTTTGCTCCTGTATCTTCAGCACCTAACACATTGCCTGCCACATTACCGCAAATGAATAGATACTCGCGAAAAAGAGAATGGATGAGCAACACAGCAAGCAGCCACTCCCTGCACCACGGGCAGATTCCCGCAGTGGTGGCCAGGGTTCCCTCCGCATCGGAGAATAGCTTCCTTTCCTCTGTCCCTCTCCCTGCCCCCTGGGGAACACCAGCCGGGAGTTTAGCATTCATGGCCTGATTAGCCCTTTCTCTTCCCCCCAGCCTGCCTTTCAGAACAGATGCCTCCTCCTTCCCAATCAGCCCCCTCTGCTGCCGCACCTGGAGCTTCATCAAAGGACTCTGATTTCCCTCCCGCCACCCACGCCTAACAGACACATTCCTGCTGCCAAAGGGGCTGACCCCTCCCCACCTGCCCTGGTGGGGAAGCCAAGCCTGGCATCACAGTCCCACACCCCAGTCCTTCCAGAACCACGCACACCATTCACATAGATACAGACAATCCACAGAAGCAGATGGGAATCCAGGCAAAGATAATCCAGAAAACCAGTGGAGGATCCAGAAGTCATTTCTATTTAGCTTTGAAGTGCATTCGGTGAACTTACTTTTCCCCCTACCATTCCTTAATCCTCTTTGACTGCAGCTAATATTGAAATGAGTTTGCCTGCCCTGTGCACACACTGGGGAGACAACCCCAGGATACATCTAATAGCCATAAGGCGAAGTTTTAAGTTTGCAATTGGCCAACGCAAAGAACCAGGGCCTGTTAGGATCCAGAGCCCCCCAGGGGTGAAGCAACCCCAGAATCAGACCCTGAAAAGGCCCCCGCCCTACTGTCTGCCATTCCCGCCCCTCTGGGAGAGCAGCATTGCCAGAAATAAAGAACAGGTCCCCCCCCCCACCATCACACACGTTCATGCATGTGCACGTACACACACACACACACACACACACACTGGAGCAGTTTTTCCCAGAGGAAAAGAAATCAAGATCACTTCTCATTCACCTGGAAGAACTTCTCAGAGCCCTGATCGACGGCAGAATTCCTGGCACTCTTAAGAGGAGCGAGAGGTCTTGATAACATCTCCACCCGTCTTCCCAGCCACTGGGAACATTTCCTCCTTCTCTGTAGAAGAAGAAATGTATTTGGAGGCTGTGTGTCATACTTAATTGGCTGGCTCACATGGAGCATGTCACTTAACCTTTCTGGATCCTCAATATTCTCTGAAAAATGGCTGCTAATATCTGGGCTTCCCTGATGGCTCAGCTGGTAAAGAATATGCCTGCAATGCAGGAGACCTGGGTTTGATCCCAGAGTTGGGAAGATTCCCTGGAGGAGGGCATGGCAACCCACTCCAGTATTCTTGCCTGGAGAATCCCATGGGCAGAGGAGCCTGGAGGGCTGCAGTCCGTGGGGTCACAGAGAGTCGGACACGACTGAGCGGCCGGGCACAGCCCCGCACAGCCTGGTCTGCTCGCCTCACCCGGTGGTTCTCAGTGGTGAGCGCGGAGTTATCTGTGGGCATCGCCTCAGTCACCCCACCACCGTAACGGTAGCAAATGTTAGTGGAGCACTCGCTATATGCCAGCCCCTCTTTGTAGAGCTTTATATACATTAACTCACTGAATCCTTAAACCACTTCCTAAAGCAAGTGCTAGTATTCTCATCCCCCTTCTAGAGATGCAGACACGAAGGCTTAGAATGCTCGCCAAGCAGCCCCCAGTACCCCAGAGCCAGGACTGAACCCAGCAGGCCTTGGTCTACAGCCATCCCAGGGACTCGGTGCAGTAGGGACACAGGGACAGAGAGCGCGGGACGTGGAGACGTCCGCTGCGAGGAGGCCCCTCCAGCCCTTTGGAAATGAAAGCAGCCAGGCTGCTTAGGCCAGTCAGATTAGTGACCCCAGTGAGCCAGGCCTTGGCAGAAAGGGTAGCCGTGCCAGCTCTGGACCACCACCCGTCTCTGCCTCCCCTCCCCTCCCATCTCCCCGGCCTTGAACATTCCCTCACTCTTTAGACAAACCTCCACTGGAGGCCTACCACGTGCCAGGCCCCGAGGTAGGCTCTGGACACCACCAGGCCCCCCTGACAGTCACCTGCCCCCTCCCCATTACTGCAACCCAGAAAGCCCCTGAGATGGCAACATGCCCAAGGGGCCTGGTGGACGCCCCTGACCCAGCCCTACTCCTGGACAAAGCCGAAGGGTGGGACTGTGTGGGCATCGTGACCCTTATCTCTGTGGTGGGGTGAGAGAGAGCGTGGCGGAGTCACACACGCTCACACACTCGCGAATGCCTTCCCCTGGAAGGGGCCCGTGGCACCTTCGCTCACATTCAGTTGGCCGGAACTAGTCACGTGACTCCTCCTGGATGCAAAAGTGGAAGTGAAGTCGCTCAGTCGTGTCTGACTCCTTGCAACCCCATGGACTGTAGCCTACCAGGCTCCCCCGTCCATGGGATCCTCCTGGAAAGAATGTTGGAGTGGGTTGCCATTTCCTTCTCCAGGGGATCTTCCCAAACCAGTGATCGAACCCAGGTCTCCTACATTCCAGGCAGACGCTTTACCCTCTGAGCCACAAAGGAAGGTCCCCCTGTGCACAAAGAGAGCTGGGAAATGTAGTCCCTTGTGCCCAGGAAGGCAAGGAGAGTCAGATATGCTGAGCATCCTTCTCTATCGTGCTTTTTTTTTTTTTTAATTCATGGGCTTCCCTGGTAGCTCAGCTGGTGAAGAATCCATTTGCAATGCAGGAGACCCTGGTTCAATTCCTGGATTGGGAAGATCCCCTGGAAAAGAGAAAGGCTACCCACTCCAGTATTCTTGCCTGGAGAATTCCATGGACTAGTCAATGAGGTCACAAAGAGTTGGACATGACTGAGCGACTTTCACTAAATTCTTTTGTTGAATGAAAGTTTCTTCAGACTCTATAAAAGTGAAGTCACTCAGTTGTGTCCAACTCTTGGTGACCCCATGGACTGTAGCCTGACAGGATCCTCCATCCATAGCATTTTCCAGATCAGAATACTGGAGTGGGTTGCCATTTCCTTCTCCAGGGGAATCTTCCCAAGCCAGGGATTGAACCTGGGTCTCCTGTATTACAAGCAGACTCCTTACTATCGGAGCCACCAGGGAAGTCCAATTCTATAGTGTCTTCCTATTTTCTAAAGTTTAACACTCCTGATTTCATACAATCCCATAAATACCCTTTTATCCCTCCTATGCTTACATTGCCCTTCCCCCACCTCTTCCCATTGGTAGCTACTTGTTTGTTCTCTGTATCTGTCAGTCAGTCAGTTCAGTCGCTCAGTTGTGTCTGACTCTTTGCAGCCCTATGGACTGCCGCACGCCAGGCCTCCCTGTCCATCACCAACTCCTAAAGCTTGCTCAAACTCATGTCCATTGAGTTGGTGATGCCATCCGACCATCTCATCTTCTGTCCTCCCCTTCTCCTCCTGCCTTCAATCTTTCCAAACATCAGGGTCTTTTCAAATGAGTCAGCTCTTCACATCAGGTGGCTAAAATATTGGAGCTTCAGCTTCAACATCAGTCCTTTCAATGAACACCCAGGACTGATCTCCTTTAGGATGGACTGGTTGGATCTCCTTGCAGTCCAAGGGACTCTCAAGAGTCTTCTCCAGCACCACAGTTCAAAAGCATCAATTCTTACGGCACTCAGTCTTCTTTATAGCCCAACTCTCACATCCATACATGACCGCTGGAAAAACCATAGCCTTGACTAGATGGACCTTTGTTGGCAAAGTAACATCTCTGCTTTTTAATATGCTTTCTAGGTTGGTCATAGCTTATTTTCCAAGAAGCAAGCGTCTTTTAACTTCATGACTGCAATCACCATCTGCAATGATTTTGGAGCCCAAGAAAATAAAGTCTGTCACTGTTTCCATTGTTTCCCCATCTATTTGCCATGAGGAGATGGGACCAGATGTCATGATCTTAGTTTTCTGAATGTTGAGTTTTAAGCCAGCCTTTTCCCTCTCCTCTTTCACTTTCATCAAGAGGCTCTTTAG
The DNA here is from genome assembly GCA_006410635.1 of Cephalophus harveyi. Lineage (NCBI taxonomy): Eukaryota > Metazoa > Chordata > Mammalia > Artiodactyla > Bovidae > Cephalophus > Cephalophus harveyi. Next base: position 220,300 of record SJYT01073685.1, on the reverse strand, counting down.
TTCTTCTTCACTTCCTGCCATAAGGGTGATATCATCTGTGTATCTGAGGTTATTGATATTTTTCCTGGCAATCTTGATTCCAGGTTATGCTTCATTCAGCCAGGCATTTCACATGATGTGTTCTGCATAGAAGTTCAATAAGCAGGATGACAATATATAGCCTTGACGTACTCCTTTTCCTGTTTGGAATCAATCTGTTGTTCCATGTCCGGTTCTAACTGTTGCTTCTTGACCTGCATACAGATTTCTCAGGAGGCAGGTAAGGTGGTCTGGTATTCCCAGCTCTTGAAGAATTTTCCAGTTTGTTGTGATCCACACAGTCAAAGGCTTTGGCATAGTCAATAAAGCAGAAATATATGCTTTTCTGGAATTCTCTTGCTTTTTCTATGATTCAACAGATGTTGGCAATTTGATCTCTGGTTCCTCGGCCTTTTCTAAAACCAGCTTGAGCATCTGGAAGTTCACGGTTCACCTACTGTTGGAGTCTCACTTAGAGAATTTTGAGCATTGCTTTGCTAGCCTGTGAGATGAGTGCAATTGTGCAGTAGTTTGAACATTCTTTGGCATTGCCCTTCTTTGGGATTGGAATGAAAACTGACCTTTTCTCTGATTCTGTATCACAGCGCTTTTTTAAAACCTGTTATCATTATCTGTTGCCATACTTAATCCTCACAGCAATACTCAGCAGGCAATACTATGCCTGTTTCACAGATTAGAAAACTGAGGACATCTCCTCTGATCCAAACACAGGAACTTTATTGTAGGGATTTTCCAAAGCTATTGTTGGCAGCTCCAAGATCTTTTGTAACTTCCTGCTTCTCATCTGTGTTCTGGACCCGCTGTTCTCAACCTGGATACTACGACACACCCAGGAGGGTTCCCCAAGCTGTTGGCTATTAACAAAGAGCAGGGTATAAAAATTTGCAAATTATTTGCTTTGCTAAAAAAAAAAAAATTATGAATTAGTGTAAGTTCATCCTCTTAACTCCAGGATGGCAACAATCTCTGGGAGGCTGTGAATGGGAGGATCATTAGAACAGGAGATGCCCATGGGGGTATTTTTCCCTCGGGAATTTGAGTGGCCGGAGGCAAGGGGCTGGAACCACTGCTTGCAGCAGCTGAGAGCTCAACCTGATGCCCCCTACAGGGCATCAGAGATTTTTATGTGGCCATTTGAGAGAAGGTGGCAGCCACCTCATTGGACAGAACTGTGGTGATCTGGCCGCACTCTGGAGAGAGAAGCAGGGGGCAGAGCGGAGCACAGACCCAAGAGTCAGGCTGATCTCAGAACACTGGCCCGTCAACCTCCTGAGCCTCAGTTTCCCTTTCTATAAAATGGGGAGAGAAGTGTCTGCCTCCCAAGATCACTGGGAGGACTAAGTAAGATTACGCCAGGATAGCGCTCAGCATGTGCTCGGCTGTCTCTCTCGCCTCTCTCTTCTCTGTCTGACGGATGTGCGGCCTGAGGTGGTGTGTGTTGTTATAAATCCAGAGGCAGCAGCTGCATGCACCTTCATCTGTCAGGGGATGTTTAAAATACTGCATTGGAAAAAAAAAAAAAAACGAGTTAAATATTCGGTACAGAAGATTGGTTAAATAAACTCATTCAGATTGATGAAGACTGTACCGCCAAATGTTTACAGGGAATTTGAAGCAGCAAAGGAAATGTTTATGACACAATTTTGAGAGGAACAAATAAGGCACAATATGGCACATACGAGGCAGTATCAACCATACAAAACCAAGATGAAGCTGTCGACAGCCACACTCACTGTTCAGTGACCTGGGAAAACGTGGCAGGGGGTCATCATCCTTTTCTTCAAATTGTGTTTCATTTCATGTTTCGTTTTTGCTGCATTTTCAGTTCTTCTTATATCAATTTCATATTTTAAGATATAACAGATTGAGATGAGAAAACTGTGTTTTTTTAAAAAAACATAAATGTGGAATTTCTGCGGGTGTCTGTTGCCCTCGTATGTCAGAGACCGGATTGTCAGGTGTTGGGTGAGATTAGGATGAGGAAGACATGGAATGAGAAGCAGCAAGCTCCGCGGGGAGGATAAGACTGAACTTGACCCCTTCCCTTCTCCTCTCTAGCTGTGTGACCTTGGGCATGTCATTGAAATTCACACAGCTCCTGGGTGCTCATGGTTCAAACGAGGGCGACCATTTCCCCCTCCCCAAAGACCTACACAGACAAATTGCAAAATCTGTGGCAGAGAGTTGATGTAGATAGAGCAGAGGTTCAGTGGACGCTGATGCTTTTCCCTCTCTGTATCCCATGGGTATTTCCGGGCACGTGGCTGCCCCATCACCCAGATTGGGACACTGGCACCTGCTTCAGAGGCCTTTGGCTCAGGATTGATGTCTGCTTTACTTGCCACCCACATGGATCCTGTCCCTGCCCCACAAGTGCTTCCCCCAAACCCTTGGGCTCCTGAAGCTTGATTGCAACTCTCTGTGCGAGTCACGGAGTGTGGCTGTCGACAGCTTCATCTTCAAAGTGATGCTGGGTTATGGAGCAGCTGCTTCCCTTACTAACAGCCTTTGAAGTCCAAGCCCCAGCAAGCAGGGTGATTGGAGAGGATGACCTTGAAAGGTCCTCTGCAACCCAGGGGTCTGAGATTCTCCTCCGTGCTTTCATCACGTTCCCTGGGGGGTAAAGTGGGCTACACTGAGCTGCGCCAGCTGCTGCCGCAGCCTGGGACACTCACGCTCCCCTCCCCGGCTCCCCACTGCCTGTCTGTCTTCCAAGCTCCACACAAGCGTCACCCTCCTCTTGAAGTCATCCTGAAGCTCACAGCTCTCCCTGATGGGCTTGGAGCACCACCCCCCAATTCTTTTCTACATTCTCAGTACCATAAGCACCTTGAAAATGACTGTTGTGCCCCTGGACCCTGGGTTCCTGTACCGAAGGCAAGATCTAGCCCAGAGCAGGTGCTGAAGAGATTCTGGATAAATTAGTTAACCCCACTCCCCTCACCAGAGATCATAGCTCACCAGTAAAGCCAAAGCTTCATTGTCTGATCCCTAGAAAGGATCAGAGGTACAATGATTGTATTTCTGTGCTAGGCACCCGCTAAGCCTTTCATGACCCCTTTTAATTCCCCAAAAGTACCCCAGCAGGAAGGGCTTACTGTCCCCACTTTACAGATGAGAACACTGAGGCCTGGAGAGTTTAAGTGACTTGCCAAGCATGTGGCAAAGTGGCCCTGAGGCTGGAGTCTTCAACACTCCTCTCTGTCACATGTCTACCAGAGAGCAGGAGGCTCTTTCCAAGAATTTAACTATTTCCCTTTGAGGACACATGATGGGCTCAAAATAATGACTCAAAGTGTAATTGACAAATCCTGAAATTGACCCATTTTAAGTGCAGAATTCAGTGATTTTTAGTGCATTTTATAGAGTTGTTCAACAACCACTACAGTCTAATTTTTGAGCATTTCCATCATTCTGAAAAGAAACCCATCAGCCAACACCATGCGTTCCCAGCCCCAGGCAACCACTAACGTACTTTCTGTTGGGAATATTTCATATGAACAGAATCACAGCCTGCAGCCCTCTGTATTCGGCCTCCCTCACTGAGACAGTGCTTTTGAGGTTTGCCCATGTTGTAGCACACACCAGCACATCAGCACTGTGTTCCTTTTTGCTGACATATAGGGATGCCGTCACACAGGCACGCCGTAGTCCGTTTATCCGTTAACCACCTGATGGCCATGTGGGTCGTTTTCAGTCTGGGGTTGGTTTGAATAATGGTGCTGCCACGATGTTCACATGCGAGTCTTTGGGTCGGAAATCCTCAGGCTGGGATTTCTAGGCTATGTGGAAAATTGCGCGTCACTTTCACGAAGCTGCCCGTTATTTGCCGAAGATGCTGCACCATTATGTGCCCCCCCAAGTGGACGAGGGTTCCAGTTTCTCCACGTCTTCACCAGCGCTTGGTGTCGCCTGCTTTTTTAAAAAGTGTGCCCAATCGCCTGGAAGGTGGGAAGGGGCGTTTCATTCTGGCTTTAACTTGCCCTTCTCTGGAGAACGATGGTGTTGAGCATCTTTTCATGTATTTATTGGCCATTTGTCTATCTTATTTGGTGAAATATCTATTAGGACCTTTTGTCCATTTTTAATTGGGTTATTTGTCTTCTTGTTGAGTTGTGAGGGATAAGGGCCTAGATCTGATAGATAGAGTGCCTGAAGAACTATGGAATGAGGTTCGTGACATTGTACGGGAGACAGGGATCAAGACCATCCCCATGGAAAAGAAATGCAAAAAAGCAAAATGGCTGTCTGGGGAGGCCTTACAAATAGCTGTGAAAAGAAGAGAGGCGAAAAGCAAAGGAGAAAAGGAAAGATATAAGCACCTGAATGCAGAGTTCCAAAGAATAGCAAGAAGAGATAAGAAAGCCTTCTTCAGTGATCAATGCAAAGAAATAGAGGAAAACAACAGAATGGGAAAGACTAGAGATCTCTTCAAGAAAATTAGAGATACCAAGGGAACATTTCATGCAAGGATGGGCTCGATAAAGGACAGAAATGGTATGGACCTAACAGAAGCAGAAGATATTAAGAAGAGGTGGCAAGAATACACAGAAGAACTGTACAAAAAAGATCTTCACGACCCAGATAATCATGATGATGTGATCACTAATCTAGAGCCAGACATCTTGGAATGTGAAGTCAAGTGGGC
>SJYT01073685.1:138924-215126 GCA_006410635.1 Cephalophus harveyi | reverse complement strand
CCATTCTGAAGGAGATCAACCCTGGGATTTCTTTGGAAGGAATGATGCTAAAGCTGAAACTCCAGTACTTTGGCCACCTCATGCGAAGAGTTGACTCATTGGAAAAGACTCTGATGCTGGGAGGGATTGGGGGCAGGAGAAGAAGGGGACGACCGAGGATGAGATGGCTGGATGGCATCACTGACTCAATGGATGTGAGTCTGAGTGAACTCCGAGAGATGGTGATGAACAGGGAGGCCTGGCGTGCTGCGATTCATGGGGTCGCAAAGAGTCGGACACGACTGAGCGACTGAACTGAACTGAGTTGTGAGAGTCTGTTTTTTTTCTTCTATGAAAGCCACGTTCTCAAAATGGCTTTGGGGAGAAGAGAGGAGGTTATTTGGTGGAAAAACAGATCTGAGTGTAAACCTGGGCTCTACAGCTTTCAGGCTCTGGAATTTCAAACAAGTACCTTTAGTTCACTCCATTTCAATCTCTTCTGTTACAGACCGGAGATAATAACGTCAGCTGCAATAATACAGACAAAGCATCAGCATATAGTAGGGACTTACCTTCTATCTGCTCAGAAATATTTATTTAGCCCAGCTCTATGCTGAGCACCGTTGTGAAGCTGGGAATACAGCAGAGGATAAGACAAACAGCCTAGCCCTTGACCTCACGGAGCTCATATGCTAGAGATGGAAACAGACAATAAACAGATGCAAAATAAACATATAATATAACGTCAGAGAGTGATAGCTGAAGATCACCAAGGTGGGGAGACAGTGTGGCCAGAAGTGGAATGACCTGGAAGCTTCCTGGGTAAGGCGGTGATCCTCAGAAAGTTGCTTTACCTGCACATCCCCAGGGTCCAACAGATCAGCAGCTTAAACAAAGGAAGAGCTTCTTCTCTCTCACTCATCACCAGGGCTGGTTTCATGGCTCGGCTTCTCAAGGTCAGCCAGGCACCCAGCCGCCTTCCACATCATGGCTCTGCTCCCTCCTCCAAAGCACGCACAGCGGCGCCACCTCGTCCACGCTGCAGGCTGCAGGAGGGAGGGAGTGAGAAGGAGGGCACATGCCTTCCCTTCAGGAAGCGCCTGGCAGCGGCTCACGCCCTGTGCCTCCCTGCCCACTGGCCAGCACTAAGGCACGCGGCCACACCTGCCTGCCAGGGGGACTGGGAAACAGAAACTTTATTCTGGGGCCCAAGTTAAAACTCAGGCATTTTATCACCTCGAGTTAAGGGATGATACGGGGAGGTATCAAACCGTCCTTGCCATGGGTGATCAGGGAAGACTCCTCTGAGCAGTTGAGCAAAAATCTGAGTGAAATGGAGGGAGCCAAGCAAGGTTCTGCGGAAAGGGCATCTTATGGCAAAGACAAAAGTAGTTCTGGCATTCCTGAATCAGGAGCAAGGTTGGGGTGTTGGATGGAAACCAAGAAGTCCACAGTGGCTAGAATGGAACAAGAAGGGGGAAACTTGGTAAAAATAATAATAATGATAAGTTTGGTAAAACGACCAGGCCAGATAATGTTGAGGAGGGTAGATTTTACTCCAAGTGGAAGACAATCCTCTAGAGAGCTATGAATCCAGGACTGACAATCTGAAATGATCTCATTACACAAAGAGGGCTCAGACAAGAGCTGGGACCTAACTAGAAGGTGAAAAGTGGTCAGTGTGAGATATCTTTTGGAGGACAGTGAATAGGACTTGTTGAGATGGACTAGATGTGAAACACGCAAAAGCGAAGGGAGTCAAAGCTGACTGCTATTTTTCAGATTGAGCTTTTACTCTCTTACAGGTGTGTGGCCAATTACGATAAGACTAAGGGTTCATGAATCTGAAAGTCAGTCCCTGCCCCGCTTCTGCTCCAAACCCACCACGCATTCCCACTTTGGTACAATGGGCCGGGGGCTCTCACCTGACCCTTAGAACCGTCGCAAGAGGTAAATGCTGCTTCCTGTCTTTTCAGATGAAAACACGAAACCAGGAGGGGTTGCGTGATAGTCACAGCAGCATGCCCTGTGGGTGGCGGGTGCAGGATGGGGCTGCGCGCAGGCCCAAGCTCTTAGGCGGCAAGCCAAGGTCAGGGCAGCCCACGGCCCCGTGAGGTTGGGCGGGAGCTGCCGGAACTGCCTAGTGCTTGCTTTGGCTCAGGTCCTCTGATGTCCCTCTGGCATCTGCCTACACACACGCAGGCTGGCACACACACAGACATCTGTACACGCTCTAGGCGCACGCATACCACCCCTCTCCTCTCTCACTTCTTCATTTGGCACTAGAAGCCCGGCAGAGGGTTCAGCCTGCCAGCCTAAAATGCCCACAACGCTGTCGTTGTCAAAGGTACAGCGTCCTTTCCATCCGTGCACAGACACCCAGAACTGCCTTTCTACACAGGAGATCCCCTCTGAGCCCTCGGTGGGGATTGCGGTATTCCCAAGACCTCCTTGGATGGGGCCTTGGGAATCATGGGGCTCTTTCCCGAGGCTAGCCCCCTGGAGATGTACGGCACATACGGTTGGGGTGCCAAGAATCTGCCCAGGCTCCCACTTTTGCCTGATGTTTCCTCTCTGCTTGATGGCTAAAAACAAGGACCCTGGAACCAGACTGCCTGGGCTCGAATCCCAGCTTGACTGCTTATTAGCTTTGTACTATTGGGCAAGAAGTTTAATTCCAGAAGCCTTCTTCATCTGAGGGCTGCTGACCGTGAGAATACCTAGTACAAGGGGTTCTTGAGAGAATTACATGCTTGGATTGGCGCCTGGCATGTACGGTAAATGTTAGATGATATCATTATTAGATGACATTAATATTAAACTGATGAACTCTTTCTAAGGTTGATCCTGGCAAAACCTCCTTCTGATTTCATGTGAACCAGACAGACTAATTCTCAGTTGGTGTTAACGTCTCTTTTCACCCATCATTCTGCGGTAAAGCTTATCCCGCCTCATCTTAATACTCGTTTCACCTTCCATCCTCAGCTTTGCCTTTCTTTCCGTCTTCCTTCCTTCCAGCCCCTCTGACTTGCCTTCTGTGTAAGTTATGCTCCTACCTCAGGGCCTTTGCATATCCCCCTAAAGCAGAAACTCTCTGAGAATAAGACACTGGACGTCGCAGAGCTGAGATTTAAGCCTGGGTCACCGGCCGGGAGGCTGAACACTCCAGCCCTGAGCCAGCAGCCGCTCCCTTCTCCCCCATCTCCAGTGCCCTGTGTTGCTCAGCCAGGGCGCTTCCCCCACGGATGCACATTCCTGATGGAGGTCTCCTTCCCCCTGAACTGTGAGCTCCACGAAGACTAGGCTGGGCTCCATTCTGCTCATGCAGCAGCCCCTGGCACCCAGCATGTGGCGCTTAGTACGTATTTACTGACTGAATGCCTGCCTGTCTCTGTTGCATACGTGACCCCCAAAGCAGAGACTGCATCTTCATCTCTGCACCCCCAGGGCTCTGCAAAGTGCCTGGCACCGGAAGTCATCAATGTGCACACTGAAATGAAACTGACCCACCTTCCCAGCGCGTTCACCAGCCGCACGACCTCTCGTGTGCCCCCTCTCGTGAGTAAGACAACTACTAGCCCCCAAGCGCCCACACTTGCCCGTGCTTCCATCCCGCATTCATTCTACCCCCTCTTCCGAGAATGCCCTTCCTCCTCCTCCATCTGCTGCAAGCTTCTTCGAGGCCTTGGGTAAACCTTCAAGGCTGTGGGTAAACCTCTGCCGTTCTCCCCTCCCGGGCAGGTTTTGGGCTCTCTCCTCTGCATGCTCACAGCACATTCCTCCCCCTGCTGTGCCTACGGGATGGAGTGTGACTTTTTTCCTGCTAAACTGTGACCCTTCTGCAGAGTCATGTCTTATTCATTTGTACACCCCAACCCGGAGGCCAGTGGCTCCCATAGACAATGTTATGCACAGGAGATGAATAGTGAGCGATCACCCCGGCTAACCAGCCCTTCCCAGCCTCCACCACGCCTGCACACTTCCAAGGCATTAACATATGCAATTCACAGGAGGCGGAATGGCAGTTAACAGCCCCATGTTACTAGAGGGGGAAAGAGAGGCCCAGACCGCTCAGATAGCTTGTCCAAGGATGAAAGGAAATCTCTCAACTTTACAGGAGTGCTGGTGGCCATGGGCGTTGCCACCCAAGGTGGCGTGGAGATTGCAGAGGAGTTGGAAGGCACTGCCGCTCTTCCCGAGCCTTCTACACAGCTGTCAGCAGCTTGTCATTCTTGGGGCCTCAGGAAAGAGGACCCCTGCCCATCAGGAGTTCCCCACCCCACCCGATGAGCAGCCCTAAGGACTGAGACCGCCCCCCCTAATGTCCGTTTCAAGCTAAGACTCCAGTGTAGCCTCCAGTGTGGCTGGCACCAAAATCTGCTTTCACTGGTAGCAATAAAGCAAATCCTGAATCATACAGGAGGCGGCGCATGCCCTGTTCCTGGGGAGAGATTTGGAGCCAACAAGAAGGATTCTCATGGAGGCCCCAGGCTACAGGTCACGTTCTGTTCTCGTGCAGTGCTAAGTCTGACAAAGCTCACCAGCACCTCTGTACACAGGTGCTGAGTAACCAGGCTCTGCAGCTGGGTTTTCAGAATCTCAGCTGCTTCGGGGGAATCTATCTTTCCTGTTGAATGGGGAATGGGGGGCTTCCAGGGACCAGGGCTTTGGGAGTAATGCAAACACAGGAGCTGGGGTGGCCAGGTTGAGTCTCTGCTTCCCTAGGGAAAAAAAAATGAGCCTGGGGCAAAAAGACAAACTAACAGGAGAAATAAAGCAGGAGCAGCTTCACCTGGTGCCTCCCTAGACTCTCAGACAATGAGCCACCCCCTCCTGTCTTCCACGGGAGGCCCAGAGGTGGGCTTCTCCCAGCGGTGGGGGAGCAGGTGGCCGTGCAAGGCGAGATGCAGCCCCAGAGAGGCTGGGGCTTCAGCCAGAGCCCAGGTCTCTCCACCATCGTGTCTCCACACCCCCTGTCCGAGTCCCCTACTGGGGCGCACACACTTGCAGTCCCAGAGATCAGAATTCTGAGATCAGAATTCGGGGCTCACTGGGCTAAGCTCTGGGTGTCAGCAGAGCTGTCTTCCTTTCTGAAGGCACCAGGGGAGAATGTTTCCTTGCTTTTTTTCTTTTTTTAAAAGATTTTTAGAGGCTGCTCACATTCCTTGGCTTGTGGTCCCATCTTCCATCTTCAAAGTCCACCATGGCCTGCCCTGTCTCTCTCACATTTAATCGCCCTGACCATGACCTTCCTGCCTTCCTCGTCCACTTGTAAGGACCCCTGTGATTACACGGAGCCCATGCAGGTCGCTGTTTAGTTGCTAAATCACGTCCAACTCTTTTGTGACCCCATGGACTGTGGCCCACCTGGTTTCTCTGTCCATGGGATTTCCCAGGCAAGAATACTGGAGTGGGCTGCCATTTCCTTCTCCAAGGGAATCTTCCCAACCCAGGCATCCAACCTGTGTCTCCTGCTTTGAAGGCAGATCCTTTACTGCTGAGCCACCGTCCGGATCATCCAGTGAGCTCCCTTTCTAAGGTCAGCTGACCGGCAACTCTTGTTCCATCTGCAGCCGTAATGCCCCTCTGCCATGTGACCTGACGCACAAGCTCCAGAGATTAGGGTGTGGACGGCCTTGGGGAAACCGTTACTGTAGCACCCGCCCCCGCCCCATATCCAGTTACTATTTCGGGTGGTGCCCACTGTGTGCCTGGCACTTTGAATAAGTCATCTGAAGCTACTTCTTCCTCTCAACAACCCCGGGGGAGGGGAGGGGGGTCAGAGATGCTCCACTTCTTTCCAAGGAAGAAACTCCGGGAGAGTCAAGCCACATATAAATTTAGGGAGGGGTGGGGAGGCTGGGGCCTTCTTTCATACAAAAAATTATTTAAAATTATGTTTCCTGACTGTGTTAGTATAAACATAAATATAAGCAAAGTGGCCAAATTCAATTTTTAATTTCTGAACTTAAATTGACAAGAAAGACTTCCATGGTGGTCCAGTGGTTAAGAATCTGCCTTGTAATGCAAGGGACACAGTTTCAATCCTTGGTCCAGGAACTGAGATCCCACATGCCGGGGAGTGATTAAGCCCACGTGCCGCAGCAAAGACCCCACGCGCCACAGTGGAGACCCACACAACCAAAGAAAGAAAGAAAGAAAGACACTGAGACAGGCCGCGGGCCTGAAGGCGCGGCAGGCTCTCGCGGCGGCCAGTGTGCCAGATGAGTGAGCAGAGCCTGCGGGCGGCAGGGACCCCCGCAGGGTTACGCAGCCAGCGAGAGGCGGAGCCAAGCTCACACCCGGGAGGCCTCTGACCCCCGCACACTGGTCGCCCCCCCAATCACGTGGCCACCCCACTAGCGTCCAAGCAAGTCTCTGCAGAGTCAGACTCACGGCCCTAGGGGCGCCAGGGGCTCTTCTTACACGTTACTGCAAGTGCCCAGAGAGGGGGTGCGGCAGCTCCGAGACGCACAGCAAGTCAGCGCGCAGCCAGGACGAGGGCCGCCTCCCGACTGCGCATCCGGGCCCTTCCCTGCCCCTCCTCCCCTCACACGCCAGCCCTCTCCTGCATCCCTGCACTCACAGTCACAGACGCACGTCCCCACACACCGCGTCCCCACGCACAGCGTCCCCGTGAGCCTCGGCCACGGCGGCGCTGACCGGCTTCTCCCAGCGCTCAGGATTCACCCCACGCGTTCATTCTACAGAGGGGAAAGCAGGCCAGGCCAGGGCCACCCCGGTCAAAGCCACTCGGCCGCTGACCAAGAACGCCAGCGCAGTGTCCAGCCCAGACCCCTGGCCCCCAGGCCTGGCCTGCAAGCGCCCGCCGCGCTGATCACAGATGGCAGGAGCCAGCCCGAGGGGCCCCCTTGCCCCTTCCCAGCTGGCAGAGGTGAAACAAGGCCACGTAACCGGAAAGTTCTGAGAGAGCCATTTCCAAGCCCTCAGCGTCCAGGCTTGGCACAGCTGCTGCCTCCAACTCAGGCTCAGCAAGAAAAACCAGTTCCAGGAGGCTGCCCCGAGGCTTCAGGCCGCCTTTCGCCCTGACTGTAACTCTGCAGGGGCAGGCCTGCGGCCTCAGTGCCCAGCCCGGGGCCCTGGGCCAAGCCCGAGGGTTTGGCCTGGGTCTGCAGAGTGAACTGTCAGCCCCCAGACCCCTCTGGCTTCCCCTCCACACTATTATCTCCGCTGAGCCTCAGTTCTCCCACCTGGGAGGAATAATTCTGTAGGTAGACCTCACTTTATTGGGCTTCGCAGGTACCGCATTTTGAAGGTTTGCCGCGACCCTCTGTCAGACAAGCTCGTCAGTGCCATTTTCCCAGAAGCATTTACTCACTTCCTGTCTCTTGGCCACATTTTGATAATTCTCGCAATATTTCAAACCCTCCACAAGCAGAAAGATTGACTCGTTGAAGGCTCAGAAGATAGCATTTTTGAGCAATAAAGAATCTACACTGTGCTTTTAGACATAATGCTGTGCTCACTTAATCAACTACAGTATCGTGTAAACAAGTTTACATGAAATGGGAAACCGAGGATTCGGGAGACTCACTTTATTGTGATATTTGCCTTATCGTGGTGGTCTGGAGCAGAAACTGTGGAGTGTCTGGGGCCTGCCTGTGGTACCTGCCCTGCAGGGTGGCCGTTGTTCAGGATTGAACGAGGTGCTTTACACAGGGCATGGCACCTGCTGAGAATTAGAAGAGGAACGTGAAGCGGCTGACACCCAGGCTGGTCCCCGAAGGCCAAAGTGGACTGATGGGCTCGCAAAGGACTAAGTCACCCTCTGAGGGGAACGCCACAGGGGTAGACGCCAAGGCCAGGGAGGAAGCAGAGGATGGGGGGTCCCCAACCAGAGACCTTCACAGTGGCGTCTGGCACCACAGAGGGACCTCTGACCTGGCCCCCAGACCGACAGGATCGGATTCTCCACCCACTGTCCTCTGCAGGTTCTCATGGGTGGAACACGCGTCCTGCACCACAGGGCTGAAATTTCTAATTCCCCACCCATTTTCAGTTCAGTTCAGTCTCTCAGTCATGTCCAACTCTTTGCGACCCCATGAATCGCAGCATGCCAGGCCTCCCTGTCCATCACTATCTCCCGGAGTTCACTCAGACTCACGTTCATCGAGTTCGTGATGCCATCCAGCCATCTCATCCTCTGTCATCCCCTTCTCCTCCTGCCCCCAATCCTTCCCAGCATCAGGATCTTTTCTAATGAGTCAACTCTTCTCATGAGGTGGCCAAAGTACTGGAGTTTCAGCTTTAGCATCATTCCTTCCAAAGAAATCCCAGGGCTGATCTCCTTCAGAATGGACTGGTTGGATCTCCTTGCAGTCCAAGGCACTCTCAAGAGTCTTCTCCAACACCACACTTCAAAAGCATCAATTCTTCGGCGCTCAGCCTTCTTCACAGTCCAACTCTCACATCCATACATGACCACAGGAAAAACGATAGCCTTGACTAGACGGACCTTAGTCGGCAAAGTGATGTCTCTGCTTTTGAATATACTATCTAGGTTGGTCATAACTGTTCTTCCAAGGAGTAAGTGTCTTAATTTCATGGCTGCAGTCACCATCTGCAGTGATTTTGGAGCCCCAAAAAATAAAGTCTGACACTGTTTCCACTGTTTCCCCATCTATTTCCCATGAAGTGATGGGACCAGATGCCATGATCTTTGTTTTCTGAATGTTGAGCTTTAAGCCAACTTTTTCGCTCTCCTCTTTCACTTTCATCAAGAGGCTTTTTAGCTCCTCTTCACTTTCTGCCATAAGGGTGGTGTCATCTGCATATCTGAAAGTGAAAGTGAAGTTGCTCAGTCCTGTCCGACTCTTTGCGACCCCATGGACTGCAGCCCACCAGCCTTCTCCATCCATGGAATTTTCCAAGCATGAGCACTGGAGTGGGTTGCTATTTCCTTCTCCAGCATATCTGAGGTTAGGTTATTGATATTTCTCCCGGCAATCTTGATTCCAGTTTGTGTTTCTTCCAGTCCAGCGTTTCTCATGATGTACTCTGCATATAAGTTAAATAAGCAGGGTGACGATATACAGCCTTGACGGACTCCTTTTCCTATTTGGAACCAGTCTGTTGTTCCATGTCCAGTTCTAACTGTTGCTTCCTGACCTGCATACAGATTTCTCAAGAGGCAGGTCAGGTGGTCTGGTATTCCCATCTCTTTGAGAATTTTCCACAGTTTATTGTGATCCAAACAGTCAAAGGCTTTGGCATAGTCAATAAAGCAGAAGTAGATGTTTTTCTGGAACTCTCTTGCTTTTGATGTTGGCAATTTGATCTCTGGTTCCTCTGCCTTTTCTAAAACCAGCTTGAACATCAGGGAGTTCATGGTTCACATATTGCTGAAGCCTGGCTTGGAAGATTTTGAACATTACTTTACTAGCGTGTGAGATGAGTGCAATTGTGCAGTAGTTTGAGCATTCTTTGGCATTGCCTTTCTTTGGAATTGGAATGAAAACTGACCGAGCTGGCGGCGCACTGAGCGCGGCCGAGAGGAGCTAGCCCGCCCATTTTACAGATGGTAAAACCGAGGCCACAGAAATAGGAGTCACTGGCCAAGATTTCATGACAATGCCAGGACCCAAACCCAGCGTGCTCTGACTTTTGAAGGCACTGACTGACGAATTTGGAGACGACGAATCTCCGAATCACTCAGCTATCCTGGGAACAGTTTTCTACTTTTCTTTTCTTTCTCTTTAGGCATTTTCTGACATCTAACTCAACACAATGGACTTGTCCCTCCAGCCCTGAGAACAGCTTAAAGAAAGAATGGATTGCTGAGCTCCATTCCCCATGTCACCCCAACACTGTCCCGCTCCAGGCACGACCACACACGGCTGTCCTCCCTGAGTCGTCCCCGCGCCCCTGACGCCCTTCCTCTGCGACCTCTGGGAAGTTACACCGCCTCTTGAAACTCCAGTACTTTGGCCACCTCATGCGAAGAGTTGACTCATTGGAAAAGACTCTGATGCTGGGAGGGATTGGGGGCAGGAGGAGAAGGGGACGACCGAGGATGAGATGGCTGGATGGCATCACTGACTCAATGGATGTGGGTCTGAGTGAACTCCGAGAGATGGTGATGAACAGGGAGGCCTGGCGTGCTGTGATTCATGGGGTCGCAAAGAGTCGGACACGACTGAGCGACTGAACTGAACTGAACTGAAAGACTCCCTCTGAACTGTATTCATTTGCCCTGTTATCTGCTCTCATTTATTCATTTGTTTATTCAACAAAGGTTTCCTGGAATACCAGCCAAGAGTCAGACACTCCCTCCAGTCACTTACCTCCTGGTGAGGGGAGGGCGGCCGCCAGGAGGAATCACTCGGGACTTGGTTACAGCGTGAGGCACTGGGCAGCCCGGGGGATTCAGCAGGGCGCCGGTTCTAGCCTCAGGCGCCTTCCCGGTGGAGGAACCTCGCCAAGGAGGAAGGCATCTCTGCCATCACTGCTGGCGCTCCCTGGAGGTGAGGGCTGTCGAGGTGTCTGAAGCGTCGAGCATCTCCTCCTGGATGGCCCCGGGGTTTGGCGGACAGTGATCCTGGCTCTGCCTCCTCTAAGTGAAGGGCTTGGAAGGAGTCACTTTCTTGGGCCTCGGTTCCTCTCTCATGAACAGAACTGGGGGCTCCTACCTCATCGATTTACTGCGGATGGGGAAGTAGCCCCCAAGCACATGGAGGGAGTGAGGCCAGCTGCAGGGTACGGGGTCCCTGAGCTCACCTTCCAAAGCAATGGCCTAGCGCAGCAGCCTGGCGGGCAGCTCCCTTTTACGTGGATTTGGGAGCTTCGCCTCCTCTTCTGTGGTCTTTGCACTCTGACCTGGGGCCAGAGGCTCGGACCGTGGTCCCTCCCAGGTTGCTGGAGGAAGCCTGCTGCCCAGAAAGAGGACCAGTCGTCAAGTCTCTGCCCTGAGTGGTCTGGGTTTCATCTGTCCCCTCCCTGTCCCCTACCACCAGGCTCTCAGACAGCGATGGAAATGGGAACACAACACCCCTGAAGATGGAGAATAAAAGAAGCAGTATTCACCCATCACCAACTAAAGGGAGGTGGAGGAAAAGCATCGGGCAAACATCCTCCCCATCTTGCACCATGGAGCCCCAGGGCAGAGCTGGACTGTCTTTAAATTATGGAACTTGGGAAAGTGGAAGGCAGAATAGAGAAGAGAACCACGCTCCTAGGAAGTGGGGGACGAGGAGGGGCCCCCCCCGGGGGACCTGGACAAGGACACCTAACGGAGGCTCCCCCGCCTCCCGACTGGAGCCGCCACCTTCCTCATCGTCCCTAGTTCTCAGGGACTATTGATGTGGGGAGTCCCACACCTTGTATTATTTTTGGAATGTTTCATGAAAGTTAACAAAAGAACGCTTCAACTAAAATTGGAGCCAGGAGGGCCTACAGAAGGAGCTCTCATACCCCACCACGCACCGTCAATCACCCGAAACAGGAAGACATCAGTTATCCCAACAGAAAAAACTTCAGTCACTGACTTCAACAGGAAGAGATATGCCTTGCGCTCCTCAAAAGGTGGGCCAACTACTGTATCGCTCCAGAGCGAGGAAGACTTCCTTCCTGCCCAGCAACAAGCCCATTTCATCCTCTGCTGCTCCCTTCTCTTCTGCCTTCAATCTTTCCCAGCACCAGTGTCTTTTCCAATGAGTCGGCTCTTCACCTCAGGTGGCCAATTAGATCTCTACATTTACTCAGTTAAATTTTGTTTCTTAACAGTTTCAATCAAGGGAATTCTTTCCTTGGTTCTTATCTCGAGCTTTCTTGCTGGAAGCCCTAGAACTCATTTGGTCTCCAGTCATTCCCATCTAGTTGGAGACTCACTCTGGCCAAGTCAACATTCCATATGTTTTCCAGTGTTTGGAACAATTGCTACACACAGACCTTAGGGCTTCTGCACCAGGGGGCCCTCTGGTTTGACTGTCTTTTCCCCACCGGTCCACCTACCATATGCCTCGTGAGTCAGCTCTGAGACACCCCTAACCCCACAAACCCCTGGCTCTTTGCTCCTTACTCCTATCGCACCCCGAGCACCCCTGCCATGTCTCGTGGTAACTTTCTCTGATGCTGTTCTGTCCGTCTAGAGTTTCTGGAGGGTGGGGTGGATCTCAAGAGGGTCTGAGGCTGAGCTTCCTGTCTAAGGTGATAGACCCTCTCTGAACTTCAGCTTCCCATCTACAAAGTGGGAACAATCCAGCCTACTGTAATTCTACCTGGGCTGCATATTAGCCAAGGAAATTGACACTGGCTCCTGCAGTCAGTTCAGTTCAGTTCAGTCGCTCAGTCATGTCCGACTCTTTGCGACCTCGTGGACTGCAGCACGCCAGGCCTCCCTGTCCATCAACAACTCCCAGAGTTCACTCAAACCCATGGGCATTGAGTCAGTGATACCATCCAACCATCTCATCCTCTGTTGTCCCCTTCTCCTGTCTTCAATCTTTCCCAACATCAGGGTCTTTTCAAATGAGTCAGCTCTTCACATCAGGTGGCCAAAGTATTGGAATTTCAGCTTCAACATCAGTCCTTCCAATGAACACCCAGGACTGATCTCCTTTAGGATGGACTGGTTGGATCTCCTTGCAGTCCAAGGGACTCTCAAGAGTCTTCTCCAACACCACAGTTCAAAAGCACCAATTCTTCGGTGCTCAGCTTTCTTTATAGTCCAACTCTCACATCCATACATGACCACTGGAAAAACCATAGCTTTGACTAGATGGACCTTTGTTGACAAAGTAATGTCTCTGCTTTTTAATATGCTGTCTAGGTTGGTCATAGCTTTCCTTCCAAGGAAGGAAATTAATTTCATGACTGCAGTCACCATCTGCAGTGATTTTGGAGCCCAAGAAAATGAAGTCTGTCACTGTTTCCATTGTTTCCCCATCTATTTGCCATGAAGTGATGGGATCGGATGCCATGATCTTAGTTTTCTGAATGTTGAGCTGTAAGCCACCTTTTTCACTCTCCTCTTTCACTTTCATCACGAGGCTCTCTAGTTCTTCTTCGCTTTCTGCGATAAGGGTGGTGTCATCTGCATATCTGCGGTTATTGATATTTCTCCCAGCAATCTTAATTCCAGCTTGTGCTTCATCCAGCCCAGCGTTTCTCATGATATACTCTGCATATAAGTTAAATAAACAGGATGACAATATACAGCCTTGATGTACTCCTTTTCCTATTTGGAAACAATCTGTTGTTCCATGTCCAGTTCTAACTGTTGCTTCCTGACCTGCTTACAGATTTCTCAAAAGGCAGCTCCTACAGTCAGCAAACCCTGAAATCTCAGTAGCTTAACCCAATGCTTTTGAACTGTGATGTTGGAGAAGACTCTTGAGAGTCCCTTGGACTGCAAGGAGATCCAACCAGTCCATCATAAAGGAGATCTGTCCTGGGTGTTCATTGGAAGAACTGATGTTGAAGCTGAAACTCCAATACTCTGGCCACCTGATGAGAAGAGCTGACTCATTGGAAAAGACCCTGATGCTGGGAGAGATTGAAGGCAGGAGGAAAAGGGGACAGAGGATGAGATGGTTGGATGGCATCACCAACTCAGTGGACAGGGGTTTGGATAAACTCTGGGAGTTGGTGATGGACAGGGAGGCCTGGCGTGCTGTGGTTCATGGGGTCGCAGAGAGTCAGACACGACTGAGCGACTGAACTGAACTGAACTGAACCCAATACCAGTTTATGGTCACGATCTGGTCCCAGATGGACATGTGGCCTCTGAGGTCACCTCGGCAAGGAGATAGAAGGGAGGAGGAAGAGAGAAGGGAGGAGGGAGAGTGAAGGCAGGAGGGAGAGTGAGGGAGGAGGGAGAGTGAGGGAGGAGGGAGAGAGAGGGGGGGGGGGAGAGGGAAGGGGGGAGGGAGGGAGAAGGGAGGGGGGAGGGAGAAGGGAGGAGGGAGAGGGAAGGGAGGAGGGAGAGTGAAGGGAGGAGGGGGAGTGAAGGGAGGAGGGAGAGAGAAGGGAGGAGGGAGAGAGAAGGGAGGAGGGAGAGTGAAGGGAGGAGGGAGAGAGAAGGGAGGAGGGAGAGAGAAGGGAGGAGGGAGAGTGAAGGGAGGAGGGAGAGAGAAGGGAGGAGGGAGAGAGAAGGGAGGAGGGAGAGTGAAGGGAGGAGGGAGAGAGAAGGGAGGAGGGAGAGAGAAGGGAGGAGGGAGAGTGAAGGGAGGAGGGAGAGAGAAGGGAGGAGGGAGAGAGAAGGGAGGAGGGAGAGTGAAGGGAGGAGGGAGAGAGAAGGGAGGAGGGAGAGAGAAGGGAGGAGGGAGAGTGAAGGGAGGAGGGAGAGAGAAGGGAGGAGGGAGAGAGAAGGGAGGAGGGAGAGTGAAGGGAGGAGGGAGAGAGAAGGGAGGAGGGAGAGAGAAGGGAGGAGGGAGAGTGAAGGGAGGAGGGAGAGAGAAGGGAGGAGGGAGAGAGAAGGGAGGAGGGAGAGTGAAGGGAGGAGGGAGAGAGAAGGGAGGAGGGAGAGAGAAGGGAGGAGGGAGAGTGAAGGGAGGAGGGAGAGAGAAGGGAGGAGGGAGAGAGAAGGGAGGAGGGAGAGTGAAGGGAGGAGGGAGAGAGAAGGGAGGAGGGAGAGAGAAGGGAGGAGGGAGAGTGAAGGGAGGAGGGAGAGAGAAGGGAGGAGGGAGAGAGAAGGGAGGAGGGAGAGTGAAGGGAGGAGGGAGAGAGAAGGGAGGAGGGAGAGAGAAGGGAGGAGGGAGAGTGAAGGGAGGAGGGAGAGAGAAGGGAGGAGGGAGAGAGAAGGGAGGAGGGAGAGTGAAGGGAGGAGGGAGAGAGAAGGGAGGAGGGAGAGAGAAGGGAGGAGGGAGAGTGAAGGGAGGAGGGAGAGAGAAGGGAGGAGGGAGAGAGAAGGGAGGAGGGAGAGTGAAGGGAGGAGGGAGAGAGAAGGGAGGAGGGAGAGAGAAGGGAGGAGGGAGAGTGAAGGGAGGAGGGAGAGAGAAGGGAGGAGGGAGAGAGAAGGGAGGAGGGAGAGAGAAGGGAGGAGGGAGAGAGAAGGGAGGAGGGAGAGAGAAGGGAGGAGGGAGAGAGAAGGGAGGAGGGAGAGAGAAGGGAGGAGGGAGAGAGAAGGGAGGAGGGAGAGAGAAGGGAGGAGGGAGAGAGAAGGGAGGAGGGAGAGAGAAGGGAGGAGGGAGAGAGAAGGGAGGAGGGAGAGAGAAGGGAGGAGGGAGAGAGAAGGGAGGAGGGAGAGAGAAGGGAGGAGGGAGAGAGAAGGGAGGAGGGAGAGAGAAGGGAGGAGGGAGAGAGAAGGGAGGAGGGAGAGAGAAGGGAGGAGGGAGAGAGAAGGGAGGAGGGAGAGAGAAGGGAGGAGGGAGAGAGAAGGGAGGAGGGAGAGAGAAGGGAGGAGGGAGAGAGAAGGGAGGAGGGAGAGAGAAGGGAGGAGGGAGAGAGAAGGGAGGAGGGAGAGAGAAGGGAGGAGGGAGAGAGAAGGGAGGAGGGAGAGAGAAGGGAGGAGGGAGAGAGAAGGGAGGAGGGAGAGAGAAGGGAGGAGGGAGAGAGAAGGGAGGAGGGAGAGAGAAGGGAGGAGGGAGAGAGAAGGGAGGAGGGAGAGAGAAGGGAGGAGGGAGAGAGAAGGGAGGAGGGAGAGAGAAGGGAGGAGGGAGAGAGAAGGGAGGAGGGAGAGAGAAGGGAGGAGGGAGAGAGAAGGGAGGAGGGAGAGAGAAGGGAGGAGGGAGAGAGAAGGGAGGAGGGAGAGAGAAGGGAGGAGGGAGAGAGAAGGGAGGAGGGAGAGAGAAGGGAGGAGGGAGAGAGAAGGGAGGAGGGAGAGAGAAGGGAGGAGGGAGAGAGAAGGGAGGAGGGAGAGAGAAGGGAGGAGGGAGAGTGAAGGGCCAAGGGAGAGTGAAGGGCCAAGGGAGAGGAAAGGGAGGAGGCCGCCCACAGCTTCTTCACTGCCTCAACCCGGAAGCCACTCAGGTCATGCCCACTTGCTCTTTCTAGGCCATAACTCCATCCAATGCCCCTGCCACTACAGAGGGGCTGGGAAATGTAGTTTTCCTGGGTGCCCAGGAAAGGGAACCTGAACCAGGACTTAGCCTGGCTGGACTTAGCCTATGGTGGACACATAGCCTGTCTCCATGTATGGATGAGAATGAAATGACCAAGAATGTGGGGCTGCTAGTGCGGAGGCTGGCACATAGTAGGTGCTCCATGAAGCTGCTGCTCATCCTCAGCGCAGCCCAGCATCGGCCCCCGCGGAGGTCAGGTGGGTGCTTCGGCTCCCCTGGCCGCCCTCCCGCAGCCTCCCCTTCCGCCTGCGCCCTCAGCTTGCCTGGGGCTGCCGTCTCCCCCTCCTGCACCTGGACCACTGTCTCTTTTCAGAGCACTGATTGCAATCGGCCAGAGCAGCTCTAATGGGCCAGTGAGGCCCCTGGCTGTGCTGAGTTAGCTCCATTTAGAGGCTCGGGGCTGTGGAACGCAAACCTGCTCTGCCTCTCCGGGGCCAACACCACCTCCCTAGTCCCTGAGAGACGCAAGA
This sequence comes from Cephalophus harveyi, assembly GCA_006410635.1. NCBI lineage: Eukaryota > Metazoa > Chordata > Mammalia > Artiodactyla > Bovidae > Cephalophus > Cephalophus harveyi. Next base: position 198,658 of record SJYT01073685.1, on the reverse strand, counting down.
GCCAGGTCCAGACTCGGGGCTGCACGGCTGCTTTCCTAAGCAGGGCTAGACTCGCTCTCTCCCACACGTCCTTCTGCTGGCTTAGGGATGTAGCCGGGAGCCATGGCCAGGCTCATCAGGTTCTCCCACCCACTGCGGGTGGGCAGGAGAGGGTCTCTGCTTCTCCCCTTCCTGATAGTCTCTTGAAAAGTACATAAGATTCAGGGCCTAAAGGGAGGGTGGTCCTTGACATACCGCAAAGCAACTCATCCAATCACCATGACAACTTATATAAAAGCAGGTTTTATTGGCCCCAGTTTACAAGTGAAGAAATTGAGCTCAGAGGTCACCAAGCACTGTTTTCCAAACTTATCTGGCCAGAAAACCTTTTTTCCTGCATGGAGTAAATGCAAAACACTTTAAAATATGCCCCCTGAGCTGGCCTATTTCTTACCCTAAAGGCCGATTTGACACATCCATTCAAAAGCTTAGCATGCACTTCCCCTAGCTCAGGGGTTCTTAACCAGGACTCCAAGAGTCTGGGGCCTTCCAGAATTTGCATGTGAAGTACTGTGTGTAGCTGGACTCTTCCAGTAGGGTCTATAACTTACAGTAGGTCTCCAGAGGGCTCTGGGACCCAGGAGGAGTCAAAAACCGCTGCCCTGGTTTGGGTCCCTATAGAGAAGGCCCAGTTCTGATCTGGGGTTTTGCAAAAGTGAACAGAACAGCAGAGATGTGGGGGGAGCACCGGGAGCGGGAGAAATGGCCCGTGCGACAGCAGGGACGAGGGGACAGTCAGCAGACGAGCTTGGCTGGAGCAGAACGCGCACTTGAGAACAGTGACAAATGAGGTCGGGACACCGAAAGGACCTCGGAGAACAGGCCGAGGCGTTTCGATTTGACAGGGGAGGCCGTGGGGAGCATAGGACATCTTGGGGCCCGCGGTGGTGGCGGCTCGGAGCATGGCTTGCGGAAGAGGAAGGAAGAGCGGAGGGGGGAGATGAGCTGCCCCGACAGGGCCCCGAGGACGGCCAGCTCCAGGGAGCGTGCCACCCCCGGAAGGGCGCGTGGGGCTGCCGACAGCCTGGAGCATTGCAGGAGGCTTGAGCAATGACACGAGGGGACACAGCCTGGTTTCAGATCTAAAGGGACCTGGTTTGAATTTCAGGGCTGCCATTCCCTAGCTGTATGGCTTTGGGCAAAGAACTTAACCTTTCTGAGTTTCTTCCTGGTAAAACAGGGATAACCATACCTATTTGGTGAGACTGTGAACATTCATTTTAATGAGAAACTATCTCTGAAGCATTTAGCCCGGGACAAGCCCCACCACCAGCTCTTGACAGTAACGGGTTCCAGCACGATCCATCGGGGCTTTCTGTATACACTGGCCAGCCCTGCAGAGCGCCTGCCCTTCCCAGGCAGCCTATTGTTTCCTGACAACAACCCCAGAGGGATGACCTCATGCCTGTTTGACAGATGAGAAAACAAAGTCACAGAGATTTTCAGAATCAGCAGTGATGAACTGTGGTGTTGGAGAAGACTCTTGAGAGTCCCTTGGACAGCAAGGAGATCCAACCAGTCCATTCTGAAGGAGATCAGCCCTGGGTGTTCATTGGAAGGACTAATGCTGAAGCTGAAACTCCAATACTTTGGCCACCTGATGCGATAGAGTTGACTCATTGGAAAAGACCCTGATGCTGGGAAAGACTGAAGACAGGAGGAGAAGGGGATGACAGAGGATGAGACGGTTGGATGGCATCACCGACTCAATGGACGTGAGTTTGAGTAACTCTGGGAGTTGTTGATGGACAGGGAGGCCCCCATGGGGGGTCGCAAAGAGTCGGACTCAACTGAGCGACTGAACTGAACTGATATTAAGGTTGTTGTATATTAAGTGATGTATATTAAGGTAGTTGTCAAGGGATCAGGGACAAAGGTGTTACCTCTCTCGGACTCAGGGCAGGAGAAGACCCATGCTCCTGATGGTATTCAAAGTCATACAGTTGATTGGTTCTTGGGATTATGGGCATGTTTATAGAGCTTCACATAGGGATGTGGTTAACAGGAGAATTCTGATTTTCTGAAGCTAGGGTGAGCCTGAGATCCTGCATGCAGACAGGGTTTCTCCAGAATGGCGTTGGTGTAAAAGTGACTCGACCTTGGCTGAGAAGCTAAGCCTGTTTCCTCATCCATGGAATGGGTCTTGCCTCCCCTGTAGGGCTCGGTGAAGACTAGAGGAGACAGCTCCTGCCGCCCTGGCAGAGTACAGAGCCCGACACAGAGTGGGCACCCAGTAAATATTAGCTGTGATCATAATTATTGCCATTATTACTCTCACTCTTGGCTCTGAGCTCTCTGGGAAAACTTTACCTCCCCGTAGGCAGGCAGAGGGTTATGCCCCATATTCAAACCTCACGATGTTCCCTTCGCTTCAATTCTTTCCACCCCAGGAGGAAAAATCAGGATGCGATCTGCCATTTCAAACAGCACAGCACCCATGAATCGTTTCACATTCAATTTCCCCATCAAATCCACAGGCACGCATCACACACCATTGTTCTATTTCCTAATGGTCTGTGCAGCGGAAATTGTAAGCAGGACCTTTCTGCATGCCCTTGGCATTCCCAGCTCTTTGAAATCCCCTTTCCAGGCCAGACCCCCTTTTTTGATGGCTCTAACACGCCTTGTCCTCTCCAAAATCCTGGCCTCACTCGCCCCTCATCCCTGCTCATCCCAGAGTGTCCAGGCACTGTGGTGATGAGGCCCCTTGGAGGGCAGTGTTGGTCCTACTCGGGTTCCTGTGGAGGTGAACTGTGGTAGCCGGAACCAGAGTGGGCTGGGCGGATGCTGGGTCCAGGGTCAGCGAGGAGACTATTCGAGCCCCACCTGTGTACCACTCACAAACTGTGGGCCTTGGGTGAGTGTCGAGAACTGTCACACCGCCTTCAAATACTAAACACTCTTCACACAAGTGGCAATTTACCCTTGACTTGTCTGGCCTGGAAAGGGGATTTCAAAGAGCTGGGAACGCCAAGGGCACGAAGAAAGGTCCTGCTTACAATTTCCGCTGCCCAGACCACTAGGAAATAGGACAATGGTGTGTGATGCCAGTTCAATTGCCCAGGTCAATGTCCTGTGCTCTAGGCCCAGCTGGATAGACAGCTAGGACTTAGTTTCCCCATTGGGTGAGATCCATTTATGGATGACCCTTCTGGATTCAATAAGTCTATGTTCTCATTCAAGTGTATATGTGTGCGTGCATGTGTGCATACGTGTGCATTCATATACAGGCATATACACATGTGTGTTTATATGTGCATGCATGTGCATTCATATGCATGCATATATAGATACACGTATGTTCATGTGTGTATGTGTGTAAAAGGCCACAGAATTCCCCAACTTCTTCTCTGACATCTCCACCCCCTCTCTGCACACACAAACTTTACCTCCCAAAGTGCCCACGCCCAGCTCCTCCCAACCTCGGACCCTCCACTCAGACCCTCACCCACCTGGGATCAACTTCCACCTAGGAACACACAGACCCGTCAGACTGAGGGGACCAGAGGAGGCGCTGGCAGGGGGGAACGCAAAGCTAATCACTGGAAGATGGGTCTGTTTATTTGCATGGCACGCATTTGTCTCTGACTGTTTCATCCACCCCCTGAGCCAGCCGAAGAGTTCTCAATTTATCCTGCCCGCACAGAGAGAGCAGATTGGCGGCGTGCACGCACATCCACAGAAGCCTGATACAGACTTCCAATTATCTTTTAATTTCGCTCCTGTCTTCATTTGTTCATTTCACTTTTTCCAAATGGACTGGAGGGGAAAAAAAAGCTGTAATTTATGGAGTTTGAAGTCTGCTGGCAGGAACGCCGTGTCCACCTGCCGGATGGGATTAGACTTCAGGTTAGAGCCTGAAGCTCACTCCCCACCGCCCTTGGGGGAGCCAGCTGCCTCTGAGAGGCCCCCAAGCCCCTACTCTCCCACCTCTGGTTCCGACTCCCTGTAGTAACTATATCCTCTTATTTTCTATATTTTCCACCTTCTGTCATCTGGGCCATCTGAGCTGACTGTGAGCTCCCAAGTCTAGCTAGTTCCTAGCAATGGCAAGTGACTCACCCAGGAGCACACTTATCATATGCAACTGAACCCAGAGGCTTCCTCCAACCACCTCCTTCTAGGCTCTCACGGGGCTCTCATGCCCCGGGGCCAATATTCCCCTGCCCTAAGCATGCCAGGAGAAGGCTGAGCGCCAAAGAATTGACGCTTTTGAACTGCGGTGTTGGATAAGACTCTTGAGAGTCCCTTGGACTGCAAGGAGATCCAACCAGTCCATCATAAAGGAGATCAGTCCTGAATGTTCATTGGAAGGACTGATGCTGAAGCTCAAACTCCAGTACTTTGGCCACCTGATGCGAATTACTGACTCATTGGAAAAGACCCCGATGCTGGGAAAGATTGAAGGTGGGAGAAGGGGGCAACAGAGGATGAGATGGTTGGATGGCATCACTGACTCAATGAACATGAGTTTGAGTAAACTCTGGGGATTGGCGATGGACAGGGAGGCCAGGCGTGCTGCAGTCCATGGGGTTGCAAAGAGTCGGACATGACTGAGCTCCTGAACTGAGCCGCTGCAGGACTGGGGAGGTGGCAAACTAACACAGCCTCAGGACCCCTGCACTTGGAAGCCTGCTTACCCTGTCTCCCCAGCCCTTCTCATGAAAAACATAGCAAATCTCTGTTCCCTCTTTCCCCTCCCCACTCTGCCTGCTGGAGACCCTGGTGCTTCCTCATATGGCCCTGGACGGCACTTGGATGGGGCTCCTCTAGAGAACTGGGAACAACAAGCCCTCTCTCCAGCAGCAGCATCTCCCACTCTGTTGACCTCACCGTGTCACTGTTCAGGCACTAAGTCGTGTCCACTCTCTGCTACCCCGTGGATGGCAGCACACCAGGCTTCCCTGTCCTTTGCCACCTCCTGGAGTTTGTTCAGACTCTGTCCATTGAGCCAGTGATGTCATCCGACCATCTCATCGTCTGTCGCCCCCTTCTCGTCCAGCCCAAATAATAATAAAGTCTATACTTTATAACAACCTCAGGCGGCGGTGGTCACTGAGGACCGAAATGGAGGGCGTGCAGGGGGAAGCCTCCGTTAACGAAGGTCTCCTGCGTGCTCAGATCTTTCACAGGTGTTACCTCCACCCTCCAACGAAGGAATTGCCAAGCCGGCGTTCACGCCAGCGCCACCTTCCCTCCACCCTCATGCTCCTTCACCCAGGTCCCTGCACCCCAGCATAAGGGCCTGGTATACGGCCAACATCTGGTAAATATCAGTCACGTCAATAAGCAGTCCAGGCCTCCCAGGTGGCTCAGTAGGTTAAGAATCCACCTAAAATGCAGGATACCTGCGTTCCATCCCTGTGTTGGGAAGATCCCTCGGAGGAGGTCACAGCATCCCACTCTAGTATTCTTGCCTGAAGAATTCCATGGACAGAGGAGCTTGGCAGAAACGGTCCACAGGGCTGCACAGAGTTGAACATGACTGAAATGACATAGCACATATGCACACAGTCAATCCGTCTATGCCCCCTCTTTCTTTGTATGCATACTCAAGGCTAAACACCTTTCTGGAATTCTCTCCTGACCTCTCTTCTGATGCCCCTTGCTCCACACTCCCTGGCCATCCAGTCTAGTCTGGTTTACTTTGCCATGAACACCTGTTGACAAGTCACCTTGTTAATATTTCCGTGGTGATACACTGTGGCTTGACGGCATCGCAGGCGTGTGCACCAGCTTCCAGATCTGCAGGGAGGTCCTTCCCCGGGGCTGGGACTGTGTCTCTGCTCCCAGGGGCCCTTTCACTTTCCCCTGGCCACCCAGGGGTCTGGTCTGGCTACATCTAATACTCGGGAGCACAGTTTCAAATGGAAAGAGCAACTGCCTGACTTAAAGGCTTGAAGGCGGAGCTGTAGGGGTGGCACTCCAGGACGCATGAAGCCTTCCTTGGGTGGGAAGCAGCCCCCCTAAGGGGCTGAGGCCCTGCGCGCTTGGTGGCGGCGCCTGAGAGGTCAATGCCAGGCTGCAGCACACCAGGGGGGTATGCAGTCTCCTCTCTTCGGAGGGAGATGTGCAGAGCTCCCTGAGTGCGGAAATGGCAGCTTGGCTCCTGGGGGGACCCCAAGCCAGTCTCCAAAGCCCTGATTTCACCACTGGACAAATCATTTTTATTCTCCTTTATCATTCATCCTCTCTGTCCCAGAGGAAGACAAATGGGCCTTGCAGTTGGAGACACCTGGCTATAAATCGACTCTGCCACTGACAACCTCTGCTGACATTGGTGCATAATCTCTCTGAGCCTCCATTTCCCCACCTGTAAAATGAGGTGATGACAATACCCACCTCTGTGGATGCCCAGGAAGACCTCACTCATGCAAAATACCCAGGACTCATTCCCCTTCCCCGATACTCACCTGGTCGGTATAGAGGGCAACCGTTCCCCCATCACCCAGCAGACGAGTAAACAAAACTGACTGACTTTTCATTCCTCTACCCACTGGAATCTCCTCAGATGATTTTAAAAATGAGGATTTCCTGGAAGCCACCCTGAACCCACTGAATCGTAAAATCTGGGGGCGGAGCTTGGCAATCTGTGTTTCTAACAATCACAGTGAATCACTATTCTGACAGAGAGGGAAAGAGAGGAAACAACACTCTCTCAGAGAGGTCACCAGGCGGACAGGCTGAAAACGTCTGACTCCCAGAGCAGTCACACCTGCTGCACGCACTTGGGTCTGTAAAAGTCTGGAGTCTGGAAACAAAAGGTAGAAGTTCTCATTTGCAGGCAAATTGACATGCCCTTGGAACCGCCATAAAAAGAGGATCACAATTCTCCCCCAAACGGGATAGCGGATCACAGACCCGAGTCGTCCAGAGCGCCCCCCACATCCTCCCCGTGGAAAGGCACCATCAGCTTGGCTTTTGCCCCAGTGGTGCCTCAGGCCCCAAGGCTGAGCTTCCCCGGAGACGCAGAATCCAGCAAGCAGAGCGGAGCGTACTTGGAGCCACAGCCCACGCGATGAAGGCCGAAAGGGGTGGGTGGAAGAACAGGAGAACAAGAAGGAAAGAAAAGATGCTGCCGGAAGGATGGAGGCGCCGGGAGGGAGGCCCAGGAGGCAGCCTTTGATCTGACCCCGAGGGTCGGACCAGCAAAGACAGGGGAAGGCGGCCCGCGCCCCAGCCCAGATCGTGCATGCACGCGGCCGTCAGGAGATGACCGTGGAAGGTAAACAGGCGGGAGCACGGGGGAGTTGTGAACAGCCTCGTAAGGAATCACGATTTTCTCCTCAAGTCAAGGCTTCGGAGCCAAATTCCTCCAAACACGCGCCTGTTCCACGGAGTGGTTCTTATTCTCATTCTTAAGCTAAATGCCGGCGCTCGCAAGTGGAGAGTGTCAGCGTCTCTGGAGTGGGGGCCAGGCAGGGGCACGCCCACCCACCTGGCACCCTCAGCGCCCACAGGCAGCATGACGCTGAGACCCCCGTCCTGGCCTCTGGGGACCCCGAAAGGCCCTGAGTCTGGGGGGGTCAGAGTCACACCGGCGCCTCCAAAGGTCCAGCCGATGACGATGGAGCCGACGGTGAGAAAGAGGGGGAGGGGCTGACGTTGACCAAGCCTTTACACGGGAGCCGGCCCTGCGCCCTTTACACACGCCAACCCGTCCTGCTCTCACCACGCCCTTATGAGGGGCTGGGTCCCCTATCTTTCCAGATGGAGAAGCGGAGGCAGAGAGAGGTGGACTCACTTGCCTGAGGTCACACAGCTTAGCAGCAGGGCCAGGCGCTGCTGAGACGGGAGGCGAGTGAGACTCTGCGGCCTCTGACTGTCTGAGGCTGTCTGGTTCCAAGGGTGAGCATGCGCCCCATGTTTGTCCCTGATCTAGGTACGAATGCCGTGTTTTCCCCCAACTCCAACCCCAAGGCCGGTTTTCTCAGGCACCTCATCGGGCAGGGAAAGAGGGCAGAGTCATTCAGGAGCCAGGTCGGGGGCTTGACCCATCTCCCGGCTCAGCCTCCCCGGCTGCTGACTGCAGACCGATCCCGCCGTGGGGACCCACCGACCTCAACAGGAAGAGCGCAGACCCAGAAGGATTTCTCACCACACCTGCTGTGGCTCCACCTGCTCCGCAGCTCGCCACACCCAACCTCCCAGCCCAGCGGATTTGCAAAAGAGAAAACAGGACGTACACAAGCAACCTCCCACCCGGAGCGTTCCCTAGCATCGGGTGACTGTTTGACCGAGAGCTTCCTCCCTCTTCGAGGGCCCGCTGGATGTGCCCAGCCCCCTCCGGCCGCGGCTGGCGTGGGTGGTGATCACAAGCTCAGCCTCCTCCGGGCAGATGCCTCCCACCCCCAGGGAAAAGCACCGAAGGATCCCAGGGAGGCCAGCCACTGCACTCTGCCAGCCCCGGGCCTCGGTGGCCAACTCTGCCAGCTCAAAAGTCACCTTTGCTTCAACTCTTCACCGGCCCAGCCAGAGCTCGCCCCAAACCCCCTCCCGCTCAGCCCGGCAGGAACCAGGAACCGTCCCCTATTGGGCAATCATTAATCGGATTCTTGACATTCCTCTGCCCCAGGTCGGCTTGGGAACATGCTCCCCAGAGGAGGAGGAGCAGAGGCCCAGGACTGGCATCTGGACATGCAGCTGACGGGCCAGCTGGTGCTGTCCGCTGCTGCCCTGCTCCTGCTGACTGCAGCCTACAGGCTGTACAAGTCCAGGCCAGCCCGGGCCCCGCCACGGAGCGCGGACACCAAGGCCGAAGCCGAGGGGGAGGCAGGGGGCTCGGGGCAGCCTGCCGCCCAGGAGACTGTTCCTGGGGCGCCACGGTGGGACCTGAGACGCCGAAGGGGAAGCAAGGGGGCCACAGGACTGCCAGGCTGCAGCTGGGAGGACACGGAGGCCTCCAGAGTCCCGGCCGCCGGAGCTTCATCCGCAGTCTCAGAAGCTGGAGAGGCTGGGAAAGCTGGCGGGAAACGCGCTGGAGAGGAGCGCGCTGGGCAGCGCCCGGACTCTGACCTGCCAGCTCCTCGGTGCGGAGCCCAGGAAGCCGGAACAGCTGTGGACGGTAAGCCCGAGCTGCCCCATTGCCCCGGTCAATGCAGCAGACCCCCAAACTCCCCAGCTGGCCTCCCCGCCGTGGAGAGCGGCCGTGTGGGCGGTGAGCTCGCTCCCGGGCAGGACGGTGGACCCCCCAAGCATCCAGGGAGCGGGGAGCAGGAATCCCCCTATGAAGGTCAGGCGGCCCACTGTGAAGGCCAGTGTGACATGAACAACAGCTGGGTCTTTACCCACGCGTCAGGGGTCCACAGGGAGGAGGCAGGGGCCCTCCAGGCTGCCTCGGACCTGGGCCTGGCCCTGCGTCAGCAGGAGGGCGCCTCCGACGCCTCCTACACCTTCTCGTCTGTGGCCCGGGTTCGAGTAGAGGAGAATTTCATACCAGAGAAGTTGGAGGGGATCAGGCCCAGGCTGAAGGGCAAGGTGTACGATTACTATGTGGAGTCCACCTCTCAGGCCACCTCCAGGAGCAGGCTGGCCCCCGGAACAGCTGCCCCGGCGGGGGCTCCAGCCCCTGAGTCAGTGTCAGGCCCCCTGGGAACAAGGACAGCGTCTGGATGGCCCGCCGATGACGGAGAAGGCGGACCGGAGACGGCTGCCTCCCCCCAGTCTGACCCCTCCCGCTCCACGCGAGGCTTCAGCCGCAAGGAGAGCCTCCTTCAGATCGTGGAGAACCCAGAGCTTCAGCTGCAGCTCGACGGCTTTGGGGAGGCTGCTCCATCCTGCCCAGACCAGCGATCCGCGCCCACCTGCCCCACGTCCCAGGATTCTCCTGAGTCCAGCTCAGCCGGAAGCCGCGGGAAGCCCCACGTGCACTCTGTGGCTGGCACCGATTTCTTCCACCCCCCGCTCAGCCCTGGATCAGCCCCAGAGGTCCACCTGGATCTGGGCAATTGCTACGAGGCGCTGACCTTCGCCAAGAGGAGGAAACTGGAACCCCTGAAGGAGGCCGCCTACAAGGTGATCAGCGACAACTACCTCCAGGTCCTGCGGAGCCCCGACGTCTACGGGCGCCTGAGCGCGGCAGAGCGGGAGCTGGTCCTCCAGCGCCGGCTCCGGGGGCGCAAGCACCTAGTGGTGGCCGACGTGTGCCCCCAGGAAGGCTCCGGCCGCCTCTGCTGCTACGACGACGAGCGGGATGTCTGGCGCCCGCTGGCCCGCCTGCCGCCTGAGGCAGTGTCCCGGGGCTGTGCCGTCTGCAGTCTCTTCAATTACCTCTTCCTGGTGTCCGGTTGCCAGGGCTCGGGGCGCCAGCCCTCCAAGCGCGTCTTCTGCTACAACCCGCTGACGGACATCTGGAGCGAGGTGTGCCCCCTGAACCAGGCGCGGCCGCACTGCCGGCTGGTGGCCCTGGACGGACAGCTGTACGCCGTCGGGGGCGAGTGTCTGAACACGGTGGAACGCTACGACCCTCGCCTGGACCGCTGGACCTTTGCGCCGCCGCTGCCCAACGACACCTTCGCCCTGGCGCACACGGCGGCGGCGAGCGGGGGCGAGCTCTTCGTCACGGGGGGTTCGCTACGCTACCTGCTGCTGCGCTTCTCCGCCCGGGAGCAGCGCTGGCGCGCCGCGCCCACCGGGGGAGGCAGGGACCGCACGGCCGAGATGGTGGCGGTCAGAGGCTTCCTCTATCGCTTCGACCTCAACCGCAGCCTGGGCATCAGCGTGTACCGCTGCAGCGCCAGCGCCCGCCTCTGGTACGAGTGCGCCACGTACCGGACGCCGTACCCCGACGCCTTCCAGTGCGCCGCGGTGGACGAGCTGGTCTACTGCGTGGGGCGCCGGCGCACGCTGCGCTTCCTGGCCGACTGCATCTCGCCCAGGTTTGTGCCCGAAATGCAGGCCTTCCCCTCCCCGCAGGGCACCCTCCTGCCCACCGTCCTGACCTTGCCCGGTCCTGATGTGCCCCAGACCAGGGTCTAGCAGCCCATCTGCTGGGCTCCTTCTGCAAGACTAGACGTTGAGACACCCCCTACCCATCGCGGCATGGGCCATTTCCGGGAGATCGGGGCGCAGGGGAATCTGGCCGACAAGAGGTGAGTTTCAGTCCCACCTGCTCCACGGCCTGGGCTTCTTAGCTGCGCCTTTGCCCTCTTTGGGCAGCAGCCCTGGTGTGAAAATGAAACTGAGGGCCGATGCTCTGAGGCCCATGGCGCCCACATCTGCAGGGTTGACCACCTCCTTGCTTGAGGTCTGAATTTGGTGGGGAGGGGGTTCCAGGACCCCAGCAAGTTCAGGGGCACAGCCTTATCACAGTCACGGTTCCAGAGGTTTTTTGACTCCCAGTGACCCCTCAAGCTGAGCCTGCTGGATCTGGGCCAGCCCTCTCTAAGCCAGCAGAGCCTCTTCCTAACCACTGGCCACTGTGCCCCAACCTCCAGAAGCAGCTGGGACACACACAGCTGGAGAAAGTTGAGGGGGCTGTTCAGCAGGACTAGGACAAGCCCGGGGAGCCCCAGGGGCCCAGCCAGAGGGAGCGACGGCTGCGGGAGCAGCAGAGTGCCAGCTGAAGCCGCCCACGGGAGCTCCTGCCTGCAGAGGGAGCTGACCAAAGCCTGCTTTGCTTCTTCTCATTACACGGAATTCCAGTACACTGGAAAGGGGAGAAGCCTCCATGTTTAGCACCCGTTTATAAAGGCACATCCGTTTGCAGGGTCTACTGAGAACACAGTTGATGGCAAGGAAAAAAAATGTGATGTGGTCCAAGGGCCACCCTCCTGCTGGGCCCGTTGCTATTTGACCACCCAGTCTCCCCCCAGATCTCAGGACCCCTCACAGTACAGCCGCTCGTGCAACCCAGCCCTCACCCTGCGAGCGGGGGCAGCCCTTCCGGGGGTGAGAGGGCATGGCACCCTGTGCCTTCCCTGTGCCTGTGGTCACCTGGTCTGCCTCATCAGACAGGAGCGGGCCGGGAGGGGCGGGCCCACGGTGGAGCTGAGGCACCAGCAAGTTCTCCGGCTGCACCGGGAGGCTGGGCCTCCTTTCACATCAGGTTTGGCAAATTCTCAGAGGGAGGAAAGCTTCCGCCCTTGGGAAGTTACCTCTTCTTCCCAGAAGGAGGGGAGAGAGACCAGTCCAGTCTATTACCGTGGCCCTGTTCCATCTCCGAGGGAGATGCACATACCGGCAGGAAAGCAGCTGTGCGCTTGGTGCCAGCCGGCAGCCGGGAGAGCCGGGACTACTTCTAAAGTGAGCGGCGGCATCAGGAAAGACGAGAAGGCAGGTGCGCCACGGCGGGCCTGACAGGTGGGGAGATGGGAGTGCTCAGACTTCGGCATCCCTGTCTTGAAAATGGGAAGGGCAATCCGTGTCCTTCTCTGCCTGGGGGATAAAGGTGAGCACCTGTAGAAAGCGCTTCCCAGTCCCAGGGGGTCCTGGCAGGAGCCTGCGTCACTGCAGCTGCCGGGGCTGAGCTGGGGGTCTTTCTGGAAGAGGCGGGATTGGAACAAAGAACCAGAGCAGGTTGGTGTAGAGATGAAGCCTTTCCTTGGACCACAGAAGCCCACCTTCCCTATTCTAGGGCCTGGGAGGTGAGGCAGCTTAGTTTATTTCTAGGCTGGAAGCTGGGGGAGGAAAGATAGCTGGGACTATGGCTGGAGCCTGGGAGAGTGACCTCCTCTCCAAACCCCCTCCACCACCAAGGCCATGCTCAAGTTCAGAGTCAGCACGCGGTCATGGACCTCCGGGGACGCGGGGGGAGGGGAGACGTGATGCCCGGCAGGGGAAAGGGTGGAGAGCCCCATCTGGGAGCCGGAGCAGGTAGAGCTGATCGAGGCCAGGGGCAGGCCTCTGATAAGGAGCCAGGCAGAGGACAAGACCTCAGCCGAGCTGGGTAGGGTGTGGGGGAAGGCTCCACGCCAAGGGTGAGAGCTAGGGCTCGCTCTGGGAAAACCTTCAGAAGCCCGTCACATACTTACGGCAGGGACTAGGGAAGCGGCCAAGGGGTAAAGCAGCGAAGCTGGTTCTAGACCCAGTGGTGCTGGCTGTGTTCTTCGTGGCCAAGGGGGAGCTGAGACTCGGGCCGAGGCTGAGACAGAGCGGTGCCACGCGTCTCGTCTGCCTCCTGCGCTCCCACGGCAGACATTGCTGACGATTGCCGTGTCCTTTCTTGTGGAGCTCTTTCCATGGCCTCAGAGCTATTTCAGCACAGGGCCCCAGGAAGTCATCACCGGCAGATCAGGGCGAGTGCGTTCCTGGCCGGGGCCTCCAGAGCTGGATGTAGGGATGCAAGCCATCAGGGCCATAGTGCCAGGGCAGGTAGCTCGGGGGCTACGAAGACCCCGGGGCTGTGACAGGCAGGGTTCATTTTGTCGGTGTTCAGTCGTGTCTGACTCTTTGTGACCCTGTGGACTGCAGCCCGCCAGGCTCCTCTGTCCGTGGGATTTCCCAGGCAGGAATACTGGAGTGGGTTGACATGCCCTCCTCCAGAGGATCTTCCCCACCCAGGATTGAACCCGCGTCTCCTGCATTGCAGGCAGATTCTTTACCACTGAGCGACCGGGGAAGCCCCAGGGTTCATTTACAGAACGTTTAGACCAGGCGGTACTCCAGGTACTAGAGACGCAGCGCGTCCCTGTCCTCGTGGAGCTCACACTCGAGCTATAGAAAACAGGCAGTATATATATAAGAAAAAAGCAAGCACATAAGCAAAGAGCACCCATGCTGCACACAGTCTGCAGAGGGAGGGAGGAGGGGCGGGGGTGGTGTGATCAGGCTCCCTGGCGACTGGAGGCTGTGCAGAGCCCTGAGGGGGCATCCTGGAGGTGCAGGGACCCGGGCTCCGGCGGGAGGGCTGGCCTGCCTCCCGAAGGGCTTCGCCTCGCCAGCGGGGGCGGGGAGCAGGGCTGCCTCCCAGGAGCTCCATCTTGGCGTGCGGAGAGGGCAGGAGCCCCGCTCTTCTGCTTCCGCCTTTACCTATAAAGGCGAGACTCCCGTTACACCGACATTCATGAGAGAGGGGCCTTGGCTGGAGGTAAGCTGCATTCCCCAGGGAGAAGCAGAGTTTGCACATTTAGGTACTGAAGTCGCTCAGTCGTGTCCGACTCTTTGCGACCCCATGGACTGCAGCCCACCAAGGCTCCTCCGCCCATGGAGTTTCCAAGCAAGAGTACTGGAGCAGGTTGTCATTTCCTTCTCCAGGGGATCTTCCCAACCCAGGGATCGAACCCAGGTCTCCCGCATTGTAGGCGGACGCTTTACCTTCTGAGCCCCCAGGGAAGTATGCACATTTAGGAGGAGGGTCAGCATAACCTGCAGATGCCCCGTCTGAGTCCGTGCTGGGCGTCAGCCGGCCCGTGTGGCTCCGTGCTGGCCGAGTCCAGGATCTCCGCTGGCCTCTAACAGCCGCGTCCGTTGTCCTCTCGCCCTCGGCCTCAGACTGGCCTGTGTGTTGCTTGCCTTCTCCATGGGTCATCTGTCCTTCTCTCCTAATGTGAGTTTGTTCTTCTTTAGGAAAACAAAAACAAAAACTTTGAGTTGTTTTGCACATTAAGCCAACCATGCCATTATAGAAAAAAATTGGAAAATAGAGAAAGGTATTAAAAAATCTCCCCAATTTTCTCCCAAAGACAAACCCCCGCTGTGGTGTGGGTCCCTCCGGTCTGTTTTCCTGTGTGTGATTTTTCTTTGGCTTGATTTTTGCCTCGGTGTGATTATGCTGAATATACAATTCAGTTGCTTCCTATTTTTTTTAACTTAGCTTTATAGAATAAGCGTTTTCCTGTGTTATTACAAACCCTCGGTAAACATCATTTCAATAGTTGCACAATATTCCATCCAGTGGACCTGCCATGGTTTATTTAAACATTCCCCCTCCGTCAGGCCTGTAGATATTTTTTTTCCTGTTGGTTTCTTTTTCTGTCATAAATAAAGCGCCCTTTGTTTTCGCATTCCACTCTGTCTGAGGCCTCCATCAATATTAACAAGAAAAGCAGTTCTGTCTGGAAGAACCAGGTTGCTGAAACAACCATAGCAACCGCAGCGGTTGCCTGCCTGGGGCCTGAGCTCCGCTCTTACTGCAGGGCACAGAGCTGCCCTTGAAGACGGCCAGTGGGAAGGGCAAAGCCGGAGGCCCTGCTGCCCAGGGGGATTCCTGGAGCTAGACTGTAAGACAAGGGTTCCCGCCCTGCACGCCAGGCACTGAGCGCTCGCTTTTTACGCCTCCCCTCACAAGCCCAGTTTACAAGTAAGAAGAGTGAGGCTCAGTGAGCACAGGACACTTGCTAAAGACCCCCAGTCTCCTGAAAAGCATCCTTGACCCTGGTCTGCCCACTCAGCATGGCGTTCTTTCCCCTCCTCTGCTGTGAAGCACGGAGCCGAGGACGTGGCATCCGCTGTCTCCTGCCCCTCATCCCTGTCCATCCCCCACCGGCTGATGATGCTCTCTCCTTGAAACTGGAACTCAGAAGAAACCGTCTTAAGCTCTCCGATCCTCCACACCTGCATCTACTGAAAGGGTTTGCCACTGCCAGCCTCCAGCGGAGCTGTAAACACCGGTCCAGGGGCTGCTTCACGGTCGGTCCCAGGGGCAGCCTCGTCTTCTGCAGGGAGGCTGCTGTGAGCCAGCTCAGGGGAGGGATCCCTCATACTCCCACTGCCGCTTCTCAGTGGCCTGGTCCCACAAAAGGAGGTCGCCTGCCATTTAGGCTCCAGACGCCCCATCTTGCTGGACAAGGTCTAGGGACTGGGGAAGGAGGCTCAAGCTATGCATAGACCGTCCAGGCTTTGAGAGGAACCTCTGCAGTCCTTTAACAGGGTGAATGACTGGCTGACCTGAGTTTCCCAGACTCGAAGCACTAGGCATTTCCCCAGGGCATCCGACAGCAGTGAAGAGCTTCAGAGGCTGCTCGGAGCCCCTGGAAACCTTGAGAAGGTGCCAGACGGTACAGATGGGAGGGCAGGAGCCCTCAGAGTGCCTGGGAGGCCCATCCGCTGTGTCTGGCCTGCAGATAATCAGAGCCAGTCAGGTGCCCGGCACTTCCCATCTTTGTCATCCTTCCTGGAAGGCACTTGTGGCCCCAGGGTTGCCCTCGGAGTCCCCTGAGGCTGTAGCTCCAGCCAGGAGGAGCCCCCCAGGCAGACAGGAGGCTGTGGTGGAGGAGGGATGGACAAAGGGTACGGTGGGCAAAGGGAGGTGGTGCCCCCAGGGGTAGGAGATGAGGGGACAGGCAGCTGGGGAACCAGAAGAGAGGACCGCCGCAGGGCGTCTCTACAAACAGCTCCCAGGCAGACTCAGGTTTGTTGACAAGTGGGATGTGGGTCAAAATAAAACAAAAATGAAAAAGTGATCAAGTCTTGGTCGCCTTTTTCTGTGTGTGCAGGGAGGCCGTGGAGACACGGATCTTGTACCAATAATGATGACAACCATATTCCCCCACTCCGGGCTCTGCGCAAACCCTTAACCATCATTCCCTCATCAAATCCTTCTTGGAACGTCTCTGCCTGGAAGTGATTATCCTCATAATGAGTGAAGTCGCTCAGTCGTGTCCAACTCTTTGTGACCCCATGGACTGAAGCCCACCAGGCTTCTCCGTCCATGGGATTCTCTATGCAAGAATACTGGAATGAGTTGCCATTTCCTTCTCCAGAGGATCTTCCCAACCCAGGGATCAAACCCAGGTCTCCTGCATTAGAGGCAGATACTTTAACCTCTTAGCCACCAAGGAAGAGGTTAATAATACAGGGGAGGAAATGGAGGCAGGACATTTCACAAAATTGAAAGTTATTATTTGAGACCTATTCTGCCTTTGTTATTAAAAAATTGGAGGAGAGAAATCAATCATTGTCAATACATTTATTGAGTGCTAATGGCGCTGGGGGTAAAGAACCCACCTGCCAATGCAGGGGCATAAGAGATGTGGATTCGATATCTAGTTTGTGAAGATCCCCTTGAGGAGGGCATGGCAACCAACTCCAGAATTCTTGCCTGGAGAATCCCGTGGACAGAGGAGCCTGGTGGGCTCCAGTCATAGGGTCACGTAGAGTTGGACACGACTGGAGTGACTTGGCATGCACGCACACGCAAGCACTGTGCTTATATGATTTCATTTTATGCTCAAAACAACCTAGCAGATGGCAAAACGGGCCAAATTCTCCCCTTTCCATCAATTTCTCCACCCTTGACCTGGCCATGAGACTTCCTTTTTTTTTTTTTTTATACGTATATATTCTTTTCCATTTAATATAATATTCTCCTATGTTTTAGCTGCACCATACAGCTTCTGGAATTCTAGTTCCCTGACTAGAGATTGAACCTGGGCCACCGCAATGGAAACGCTGAGTTTTAACCACTGGACTGCCAGGGAGTCCCTGATGCTTGCTTCAATAGCGTGGATGCTGGGTTTACTCTCTTGCTCTTAACAACCCTGAGATTTCCACCGCGGGCACAAGGCTGGGCTGGCCTCCTGGACACGTGGGAGATGCGTGGTCTGCTTCTCCGTCCCCCCAGTCCACAGTCGGCCAAACGCAAGAGCCACTGAGCACAGGCACCCGGCAAGCAAGCCCAGCCGAGACCCGCAGGCCGCCTGCCTGACCCCGCCCGGGGCGCCGTGAGCGAAGAGTACACACCGCCGCCCTGTGTGCAAGCAAAGGGCGCTGCCGCCCTCAAACCATCACACTGTAGCCCCTGGACCGTGAGCCCTGAGGGAGCACCGGAGGAGGCAGGATGCTCCGCATCCAGCAGTCAGCCCCTGCAGCCACCCACAGCGGTGCGCACAGAGGAGACGCAGGGCAGGACACCAAGAGAGTGGCCCCGGGCAGCGGAGGCACGTATCAAAGAGATGACCATGAGCCCGACTCTAAAGCACCAAAGGCCGTCACTTGAGATAGCTAATGTTCCTTAATTAGCAGTAATCTTTTGCTGTTGTGACTACCTGGCTTTTGTTGCAAAACCTCCTATACTTCCTGAACTCCCTCCCTTACCTCTTGGGAGCAGTCCCTCGGAGTTATCTGAGATGCTGTGTCCTGGGCTTACGTCCTCAGTTTGCCCATTGAATGAAACATAACAGGCTTCTCAGGTGGCTCACCTGCCAATGCAAGAGACGTAGGAGATGCAGGTTCGATCCCTGGGTTGGAAAGATCCCCTGGAGTGGGAAACGGCAACCCACTCTAGTTTTCTTGCCTGGAAAATTCCATGGACAGAGGAGTCTAGCAGAATGCAGTCCTTGAGGTGGGAAGACTCAGACACAGCTGAGCAGAGCAGAGCTTAGCCTCAACTTTCAGGCTTTTCGTTTTTCTTTTAGACAACAGGGCCGATTCACTGATGCGTGAACGAAACAGCAGGCTACGGGCTTAAGCCACTACATACTCGAGTGGTTAGGAACTCTGCAATACGCAAGCGACACAGCGCTGCTTGAGATCCACACTATCATCACTATTTTATAGCAAAGGAAGCTGAAGTTCAGGAGAATGACCTAACTTTCCCACGTAGACTTTAAAAAATCGTGCAATATGAGAGTTGCCAGTTAAGTTTTATTGGACAAAGCGAGGACTTCAGTGTGGGCGACAGCTTTTCGGATAGCTCTGAGGAGTTGCTCCCAGGAGGGGGGGAGGGGAGCTAGAATATACGTAGGAGTTTTGCCACAAAGGGCAGGTAGTTGGGAACAACAAAGGAATGTTGTTAAAGAAGCCAGATATCTCAAGTTACAATTAGCACTTTGCCAACAAAGGTCCATCTAGTCAGAGCTATGGCTTTTTCAGTAGTCATGTATGGATGTGAGAGTTGGACTGTGAAGAAAGCTGAGTGCCAAAGAATTGATGCTTTTGAACTGTGGTGTTGGAGAAGACTCTTGAGAGTCCCATGGACTACAAGGAGATCCAACCAGTGCATCCTAAAGGAAATCAGTCCTGAATATTCATTGGAAGGACTGATGCTGAAGCTGAAACTCCAAATACTTTGGCCACCTGATAGGAAGAACTGACTCATTGGAAAAGACCCTGATGCGGGGAAATATTGAAGGTGGGAGGAGAAGGGGACGACAGAGGATGAGATGGTTGGGTGGCATGAGTCTGAGTAGGCTCTGGGAGTTGGTGATGGACAGGGAGGCCTGGCGTGCTGCAGTCCACGGGGTCGCAAAGAGTTGGACATGACTGCGCGCCTGACCTGCACTATGCATGAGATGATGGAAGATTCCGGCTCACTGAAGTCATTGCTTTGATACACACCCTAGCTATCTGCAGCCAGTGTCCTGTGTTCTCACACCCTGAGTGGCCTCAGGGCTCCCCGGGGGGCGTGGCTGCAGCCTGATGGGCGCTGGATGGCAGGTATCCTTTCCTTCCCGAGTTTCCCCAGGGCTCGCCAGCTCAGCATCCACGGTGGCTGCAATTGCTGGTGACTGTGACATCCTAGTTTACTTATATGGCAGGAAACAGTCCATTTCTCAGCTTGCACGTGTGGTCTCAGCATCCCTGGCCAGGTTGTTCCACACACCTCAGTCAGGGCACCTCACGCCACACGCTTAACCCTCCAACACTTCAGCCTTGGTCTCCAGGTCCTCTGGCCCCAGTGAGCTCCCCACGGGTAGCGAGAATGTCTCATCTGCCTCCATCCTTGGCACCAGCATGGAGCAGCCACACCGCTCAGCTCAGAGGAAGCTGAGCTGTGTCCTGGTTTGAAATGCACCGTCAAGTCCTGTGGCTGGCTGAGCAGCACTGCCCAGGTGGGTTGATCTGCTCTCTCCAGGAAGGACTGTGTCATACCTTCTGCCCTTTCCTTAAACACCCTTCCTGTTGGCATGCAATATCAGGGCAGAAGGGGCCCCTCAGCTCCCACAGGCCGGAGCACGGTGGTCCTGCTGCAGCTGTCAGCTGCTGTCCTCTGCCCACAGGAAGGGCAAGCCGCACCGCCTGGGCAGGCACCACTCCCCCAACCCCGGAGGGCCTGGCTGGCAGGAGGTGGTATATAAACACCCCGGCTCCCTCAGCTCCAGGCGGGAGCTCAGGCTCGGTCTCTACACTGGCTCCTAGATAACACCCCTTAACGAAGTCACTCCTGTCCACTGTATTCACGTTGCCACCTGCTCCTCCGGCCTCCCAGGGACTGTAGCGGAGGCACACCCTCCTTCCCCCTCCACTCCCTCTTGCCTTCTTTAGGCCTTCACAGCCCTGGCACCAGCCACCACCCCTATTTCAAACAAGCTCTGGCATCTCTCATCTAAAAGGAAAAGCCACTTTTACACCACTTGCTGGATAGTGCAATAAATTAGAAGCATGAATACACTCTAGAAGGTTAAAAACACTACACAAATATAATGTGTCCTGATTTGAAATGAGTGTCACAGCGATGTGGCAGCTCTGCATTCCTGGAAACAGTTTATGTTCTGAAGATTTGTGATTGTTTCTCATGCAATCATGTTAATACTATCTCCCTTAGCGACCTTGACTTTGTAGAAAATAGGAGGCTTAGCTTTAACTTGCCCTCAATTTAAATCATAACAAATTCTGAGTGAACTCTTTAAAAAAACAAAAATGCCTTCTCTTACAGATGCTTTCTGTCTTATCTGAAGGAGCCAAAATGTTGGATTGTACATAGACCCCTTTAAACCCCTGCCTGGTATCTTTCAGCCCCCTGATGTCACTTTCCAAGCCTGGTCTGTCTCCCCTGGACTATACAACGGGGTGGGTTTGTGAGGAATGATGGCAAATTAGGGCAATATCAACCTCAAGAAAACCCAGGAACATCATATCTTTAAGCTGTCTTTTTAAAAAAGCATTTTAACTGGGGTAAAATATACACACAACCACTTGAAAGTGTGCGATCCAACGGCTTCAAGTACTTTCTCGGTGTTGTGTGTCTATGTTGTATCTGGTTACAAAAGATACACAAACATTTATTGTTCTGACAAACAGGCACGGGCTTCCCTGGAGGTCCAGTAGTTAAGAATCCACCTGCCAGGGGCGGGGACATGGGTCTGACCCCTGGTCCGGGAGGTTTCCACGTGCCGCGGAGCTTCTAAGCCGCAAGTACTGAGCCGCCACTCCAGAGCCTGTGCTCGGAAGCGAGGGAGGCCACCGCAGTGAGAAGCCTGTGCTCCCGAAGCGGAGCACAGCCCCTGCCCGTCGCAACTAGGGAAGCCCACGCGTAGCAACGAAGGCCCAGTGCAGCCAGAAATAAACCAATGTACACACTTTTTAATTCTTCAAAAGCAAACAAAAAAAGTTATTGCAGAATATATGAATGGGAAAACACAGAGAAGCCCAAAGAAGGCAGTAGAAGTCACTCCCACTCCAAAATAATCCATCACTGTTTTTGACATCTTTATTCCTAGTCTCTTATTACCCATAATTAAAAAAAATTAAAAGCAGAATCTTACTCTGTATTTACTGTATAATTGACCTTTCCTGCTATCAGAATATCGTGACTACTTTCAAGCTTGAAGGATGTATCACTGGATTTCTTTTCATTGTGGTAAAATACACATAACCTAAAACTCACCGATTTAGCCATTTTTTCAAGTGTGCCATTCAGAGGCAGTAAGTATGCCTCTATGGTTTGCACCCATCCCCATCATCCATCCCCTGAACTTCTTCATCATCCCAAACCAAAACTCCACGCTTGTTAAACCCTAGGGCCCATTCCTCGCTCCCCACCCCGCCTCTGGTAAGTAAAAGGTGTCTTTGACTTTGGAAAATGTCCCTTACAAGAATAAGGAAGTTCTCTGCTCCATCAGCACAGATGATTAGAAATGTGCCTTAAGCACAAAAACACACTGGGCTTGATTCATTCTGGAAAGTTCCACAAACTACGCAGAGCCCAGCTCAGTGGGATACTCTGGGGCAAAATAATCAATAGCTTATTTATCAACGATGTTATGGCCCCTTCCTCATTTCCATGGGGAAAGACAAAGCAAAAGTGAGCTCTCTGTTCCCTATGAACTTGCTCCTTCCTCACACTACACTCATTACGCTGAGTGTTTTAACAGAAATATAGTTGGGAGAAAGTCAAGGTATAAAACATATTAACTATTGTGTTATGTTGTGGGTCCTAATTATGCAATTATGTGCCCTTAAGATGGATGCTTATTCCCACTGCTGGGCATACACACCAAGGAAACCAGAATTGAAAGAGGCACATGTACCCCAAAGTTCATTGCAGCATTGCTTACAATAGCTTGGACATGGAAGCGACCTAGATGCCCATCGGCAGATGAATGGATAAGAAAGCTGTGGTACATATGCTGCTAAGTCGCTTCAGTCGTGTCCGACTCTGTGCGACCCCACAGATGGCAGCCCACTGGGCTCCGCCATCCCTGGGATTCTCCAGGCAAGAACACCGGAGTGGGTTGCCATTTCCTTCTCCAATGCATGAAAGTGAAAAGTCAAAGTGAAGTCGCTCAGTCGTGTCTGACTCAGCGACCCCATGGACTGCAGCCTACCAGGCTGCTCTGTCCATGGGATTTTCCAGGCAAGAGTACTGGAGTGGGGTGCCATTGCCTTCTTACACAATGTGATATTACTCAGCCATTAAAAAGAATGCATTTGAATCAGTTCTAATGAGGTGGATGCAACTGGAGCCTATTATACAGAGTGAAGTAAGTCAGAAAGAAAAACACCCATACAGTATATTAACGCATATAAATGGAATTTAGAAAGATGGTAACAATAACCCTATATGCGAGACAGCAAAAGAAACACAGATGTAAAGAATAGACTTTTGGACTCTGTGGGAGAGGGGGAGGGTGGGATGATCTGAGAGAATAGCATTGAAACATGGATATTACCATATGTGAAACAGATCACCAGTCCAGGTTCCATGCATGAGACAGGGCGCTCAGGGCCAGTGCACTGGGACGACCCTGAGGGATGGGATGGGGAGGGAGGTGGGAGGGGGTTCAGGATGGGGGACACACGTACACCCATGGCTGATTCATGTCAGTGTATGGCAACAACCACCACAATATTGTAAAGTAGTTCAGTTCAGTCGTTCAGTCGCTCAGTCATGTCCGACTTTGTGACTCCATGAATCACAGCACACCAGGCCTCCCTGTCCATCACCATCTCCCGGAGTTCACTCAGACTTACGTCCATTGAGTCTGTGATGCCATCCAGCCATCTCATCCTCGGTCGTCCCCTTCTCCCGCCTCCAATCCCTCCCCGCATCAGGGTCTTTTCCAATGAGTCAACTCTTTGCATGAGGTGGCCAAAGTACTGGAGTTTCAGCTTTAGCATCATTCCTTCCAAAGAAATCCCAGGGTTGATCTCCTTCAGAATGGACTGGTTGGATCTCCTTGCAGTCCAAGGGACTCTCAAGAGTCTTCTCCAACACCTATGTTGAGCTTTAAGCCAACTTTTTCGCTCTCCTCTTTCACTTTCATCAAGAGGCTTTTTAGCTCCTCTTCACTTTCTGCCATAAGGGTGGTGTCATCTGCACATCTGAGGTTATTGATATTTCTCCTGGCAGTCTTGATTCCAGCTTGTGTTTCTTCCAGCCCAGCGTTTCTCATGATGTACTCTGCATAGAAGTTAAATAAGCAGAGTGACAATATACAGCCTTGACGGACTCCTTTTCCTATTTGGAACCAGTCTGTTGTTCCATGTCCCATTCTAACTGTTGCTTCCTGACCTGCATACAGATTTCTCAAGAGGCAGGTTAGGTGATCTGGTATTCCCATCTCTTTCAGAATTTTCCACAGTTTATAGTGATCCACACAGTCAAAGGCTTTGGCATAGTCAATAAAGCAGAAATTGATGTTTTTCTGGAACTCTCTTGCTTTTTCCATGATCTGGTGGATGTTGGCAATTTGATCTCTGGTTCCTCTGACTTTTCTAAAACCAGCTTGAACATCAGGGAGTTCACGGTTCACGTATTGCTGAAGCGTGGCTTGGAGAATTTTGAGCATTACTTTACTAGCATGTGAGATGAGTGCAATTGTGTGGTAGTTTGAGCATTCTTTGGCATTGCGTTTCTTTGGGATTGGAATGAAAACTGACCTTTTCCAGTCCTGTGGCCACTGCTGTGTTTTCCAAATTTGCTGGCATATTGAGTGCAGCACTTTCACAGCATCATCTTACTAGCCTCCAATTAAAATAAATAAATAAAGTAAAAAAAAAAATTAATAAAGCATGGATGCTTATTAAACGTCCGTTCCCTGCAAGGTGCTGGGGTCCTGGTTGTGAACAGGTTGGCTACATTCTCCTGGGGTAGCCAGGAGTGCACAGGTGAGCAACTACATGAAGTGGAGGCAAGCCGGCGCACGCTCAGCGCAGGAAGTGAACGGAGAGAGCCGCAGAGTGGCCGGAGAGACGGGGCGCGCTGCGCTCCGGGTGGCTTCTCAGAGGAGGTGGCCGTGAAGCTGTGACATGACAGATGAGAAGGGCTTAGCCCGGAGGGCGGCAGGCAAGCAAGGACCGGGAGAAGAGGAGGGGCGGCCAGGAACTAGGGCCCTGCGTCCCAGCCGAGGGCGGGCCGGTGGGGCTGCGGAGATGCGGGAGGCAGGGCAGCCTGGCCACGGGGAGCGCCGGCACCTGGCAGCTGGAGAAAGAAGGCTGGATTTTATCTTCAGCCCAATGAGAAAGCTTCAGATAATTTTTATTTTTGTTTGTCAATACGCTTTTTATTTCAGGAGAGTGTTTAGACATCAGGTTGCCAGGATAATAGGGAGGATCCCCATATATGCACTGCTGTTAAGATCTTACATTAACACGGTCCTTTCATCACAGCTAAGGAGCCAACGCTGATCCACTGTCACTAACATAAGTCTATCCTTCATTCGGGCTTCTTGTATTTTTCCTCCATGTCTTCTTTCTGTTCCAGGCTTCCACCCAAGACGCTAAAAACTAAAAGATTATTTTTTATCTTTTTTTCACGTTGAAGTGTAGTTGATTTACCATGCTGTGCTAACTTCCGCTGTGTCGCTAAGAGGCTCGGTCACACACACATGTACATTCTTTTCTATGTTCTTTCTCATTAGGGTTGACCCCAGGGTACTGAATGCAGCTCCCGGTGGTGTGCAGCACGACCTCGCTGCTCACCCGCTCTCTATAATAGCTGCGCCTGCTAACCCCGCCCCCACCCGTCCCTCTCCCGCCCTCCTCTCCTCCGCGGCAAGCACAAGTCTGTTCTCCGGCTCTGAGCTCGTTTCTGTCTTGCAGATACATGTCAGTCAGTCAGTCAGTCAGTTCAGTCGCTCAGTCGTGTCCGACTCTTTGCGACCCCATGAATCGCAGCACGCCAGGCTTCCCTGTTCATCACCATCTCCCGGAGTTCACTCAGACTCGCGTCCACCGAGTCCGTGATGCCATCCAGCCATCTCATCCTCGGTCGTCCCCTTCTCCTCCTGCCCCCAATCCCTCCCAGCATCAGAGTCTTTTCCAATGAGTCAGCTCTTCGCAGGAGGTGACCAAAGTACTGGAGTTTCAGCTTTAGCATCAGTCCTTCCAAAGAAATCCCAGGGTTGATCTCCTTCAGAATGGACTGGTTGGATCTTCTTGCAGTCCAAGGGACTCTCAAGAGTCTTCTCCAACACCACACTTCAAAAGCATCAATTCTTCGGCGCTCAGCCTTCTTCACAGTCCAACTCTCACATCCATATATGACCACAGGAAAAACCATAGCCTTGACTAGACGGACGTTAGTCGGCAAAGTAATGTCTCTGCTTTTGAATATGCTATCTAGGTTGGACATAACTTTTCTTCCAAGGAGGAAGCGTCTTCTAATTTCATGGCTGCAGTCGCCATCTGCGGTGCTCTAGGCCCACCCACACTGCTGCAGATGGCATTCTTTCGTTCTTTTTTCGTGGCTGAGCGTGCCCCAGGGTAGAATGTGGCCACATCTTTGTCCGTGCGTCTGCAGATGGGCATTTGGCTTGTTTCTGTGTCCTGGCCATTGAGAACAGCGCTGCTATGAACGTGGAGGTGCGGAAGACGCGGTGTTGCTTCTAGACGGCCCATCTCCCGAGGGTCCTCTGAGTAGTGACGGTTTCCCAGACCGTCCTTGCTTGGGCTGACCTTGACAGTTTGGAGACTGGTCAGGGATTCCGTAGGCCGTCCTTCAGTTTGGTCTTGTCTGGTGCTTTTCTCCGGGGTTGTGGGTTGCTCACCTGGGGTTGCGGGCTGTGGGAGGAAGACCCCAGAGGTAAAGCCCACATTCATCACATCACCTCAAGGGCACGTGCAAAGATATGTGGGTCACTGTTGGCGCTCTCCTTGGCCGCCTGGCTGAGGGGGCATCTGTCCGGCTTCTCTGCTGTCAAGTCTCTCTTCCTTCCTTTCATATTCTGCTCTTCAGAAGGAGTCACTGCGTGCCGCCGCACTCACAGGACAGGAAGCCACGCTGCGCCTCCCTGAAGGGAGGCTCCAAAAACTGTTTGGAATTCTTCTATACATTCTTCTTCCCCATTTATTTACTTATTCAATTATCTATGTCAGTATAGACTCAGAGGCTCTTTTTTATTTTGTATTGTGGGTTATATTTTAAAGCTATGTTTCTTTTCTTTTTTCATTTATTTTTTAATTGGAATGTCATTGCTTTGGGGGCTTCCCAGGTGGTACTGTGAGGAAGTAACCTGTAAGATTAGGGACTTTCCAGACCAACTAAAAGGTTATCTCTGTTATTTGTGACTCACAGACCCTGACCTGGAGGGTTTGTGACTCACAGACCCTGACCTGGAGGGTTTTTAACTTACAGACCCTGACCTGGAAGGTTTGACTTTCCAGAGAGTCAGAAAAACAAGTTGTGTAAACTGTGTTATCCGCAGAATTATATCGCCAGACCCTCACGAGCCTATCCTTGTAAAGGCCAGCGGTATTGTGACCAATCATGATGTATCTATGCCTCCCCGCCCAGTGTGGTTTTTTGTGCTTAAAAACTGTCCTGTAACTGTCATCGGGGTTTGCTCCTTGCTTGAGGAGGACAGAGCCCCGGCGCGCCGGTTCAATCAATCCTCTTGCTATTTGCATCGATCCTGTGTCTTGGTGGTCTTGGGCGACGGACTCCAGGGCGGAACCTTGCGGTTCAACAGTACAGTGGGTGAAGAATCTGCCTGCCACTGCAGGAGATGCAGGCTCAATCCCTGAATTGGGAAGATCCCCTGGAGTAGGAAATGGCAATCCACTGCAGTATTCTTACCGGAAAAATTCCATGGGCAGAGGAGCCTAGTGGGCAACAGCCCAGGGGGTCGCAAAAGAGACAGACACACCTTAGCGACTAAAGAACAATAATTACTTTACAAGACATGTTTACTTTCTTACACAAATTAGTCCAGCTTTCGCTGCTAGGAGCTCTTTCAGCTGACCCTGTGTCCCTTCAATGCATCCCCATTATTTTGATTCATGAGCATTTCCTTATTTTCTGTCACTACAAGATGCTTCACGCACATCTAATATTTTCCCTGCCCAATCCTCTCGCTTGGAGAATCCGCCATTTCTCCAAGGAGCCCTAGTTCCTTTTATTAGAGAATGATATTAGAAGCCAACATCTGGGCACTGGGTCACAGAGGTTTTTAGGCGCCAGGGTGACATTATCTGATTCATGGTGAGAGAGAGCCTCTTGGTGGCGGCCAGAGAGAAACTGTGATTCCGGTTAGGAGAACATCACAGTCATTCTGGTGAGACGTGTGGGGACCCACTGGAGCCTCAGAGTTAATATGGAGGCTGAAAGAAAGCGTTGGTTGCTCAGTCGTGTCCAACTCTTCACGACCCCATGGACTGTAGCCCTCCAGACTCCTCTGTCCATGGGATTCTCCAGGCAAGAATACTGGAGTGGGTTGCCATTCCCTTCTCCAGGGGATCCTCCCCACCCAGGTACCAAACCCAGATCTCCTGCATTGTAGGCAGATTCTTTATTGTCTGAGCCACCAGGGAAGCCCCAGTATGGAGATTATGTTAAACTAAAGACAGGAGATGAACAGATGCGGGAGAAGACTTCTCGGAACTTCCTTGATCTCTCTGAAAGCAAAACATTCTGAGTGAAACTATCATAAACTCCCTCCTCTGAAGGAATTACATGGCCTTGAAAAAGAAGGAAAAGGTCACTCGCACCTGCATACACAAACATTGTCACCAAATTTCTTATCTCCTGTGGTTCCCCTAGAAACTCATTTGTTCGTATAGAAGCCTCCGTTCTCTCCTCTTTTTCCTAAACTTTAGCAATTGGGCAAACTATTTGTTTTGTTAGCACCGTATACATATGAATCAATTTGGTTGTTTTTTTTTTTTCTTGCTAATCTAGCATTGTGAGTTTAATTTGCACACCCTCAGGGACTGAGCCTAAGAGTTTTTCCTCCCAGTTGGAGACAATGGCCTGAGCTACACAGGGATTCGAGGTCAGCTAGAGATGGTTTCCTGTGATGGCTGTCTAGTCAAGGCTACGGTTCTCCAGCGGGCATGTGTGGGTGTGAGAGTCGGACTATAAAGAAAGCTCAGCGCCAAAGAATTGATGCTTTTGAGCTGTGGTGTTGGAGAAGACTCCTGAGAGTCCCTTGGACTGCAAGGAGATCCAACCAGTCCATCCTAAAGGAGATCAGTCCTGAATATTTATTGGAAGGCCTGATGCTGGAGCTGAAACTCCAATCCTTTTGCCACCTGATGTGAAGAGCTGACTCACTGGAAAAGACCCTGATGCTGGGAAGGCCTGAAGGCGGGAGGAGAAGGGGAGGACAGAGGATGAGAGGGTTGGATGGCATCACTGGACTCGATGGCCATGAGTGTGAGTGAGCGCCGGGAGCTGGTGATGGACAGGGAGGCCTGCTGCGCTGCAGTCCAGGGGGTCTGAAAGAATCGGGCCCAACTGAGCGACTGAACCGACTGGCTGATGACAATGCGCACCAGCTTGCTCCTCTGGGCAGCCCTCTTCCGCCCCCAGCCCAGCCTACCTCTACCCGACAACCCTTCCAATGCGTGTCCTTCCTCTTCCCTTTTCCTGAACGGGTTTCTATTGCTTACAACCAGGAACCCTAACCCACAGAGCCTAGCAAGCTCCCCCTTTGGCCTTGTCGACTTAAAAAAAATGCATAGAATGAGAGCTGCAAGTTAAGTTTTATTTGGGGCAAAACCCAGGAGGCAGCGCCGCAGAGAGCTCTGAGAACCCGCCCCAAGGAGGCAGGGGAGAAAGCTCGGTATATATGTGATTTTTGGTGAATGGAAAATACAGACAATCAAGGACATATTTTTTTCCAGAAGGTTTCTACTAGTCTTGTAAAACCTTTGCTAGTCATGAGGAAAAGCGTCACCATGAAGAAGCTTAGTGCTTTTCTAGACATGAGGAGATACAAGAACTGGGCTCATAAAATCAGCTCCTGAGAATACCTCACCATCTGAAGACCTGTCCTGCCAATTGTCCCAGAGCTCAGAGCTCCTCTTTCCCGCTCTCCACCCTGCACTCCTTCAGGGGGTGTTGAAGGTCAGCAGCGCGTGATTTAATCCATGTAGAGGCAGATGGCAAGCCCCCACGGCACGTGCCGATTTGTAGCTGACAACCTGTATACTGGACTCTGGAGGAAACCATTTCACCACCCTCTGACCCTCACACGGAGCCTAGCACACGCTTGCTGAGCCAGATTTGTGCTACCGAGTAAACAAAACAGTTGGCTGTGTCATGGGACACAGCGGGGGGCCTCTGGGGTGCCCCTTGGAAACCCACTTGAGAAAATAAATGGTTGCAAGTTCTTTCCCCACATCGGTTTGTGCGGAAACAATTAGTGTGCTAATTAAAACTGAGTCTTATCTGTTCACAAAGTAAGCCCAGCAGGCTCTCTAATTGGCAAGACGGGGTTGGCAGAAACTTGGAGGTTCTCTGGTACTAGAAAAGAAAGCATTTTCATTTCCCATCAAATGTTTAATAATTCAGGTGACTGCAGAATTTGGCTGGGCCTCCATGCAATAGGCTTGAAATAGTGAGCTTGGCAAGCACAGGGCCATCCACATCCATATCCCAGCTCTCACGAGTGAGAATTTGTCATCTTTCTCCCTGCCTGGCCTGGCTGGAGCGTGCCTTGCTCCGTAAAGGAAAGGTCTGTTGCTCAAATTAATAGTACAAACAAGATTTCAGAAGGGAATGTTTAACCTACTTAAGAGAACACGCTGTATTCAAGCAATTAGTACTATTTGCACACAATGAATGAGCTAATTGCAGATAAGCCTTATT
This sequence comes from Cephalophus harveyi, assembly GCA_006410635.1. Classification (NCBI taxonomy): domain Eukaryota; kingdom Metazoa; phylum Chordata; class Mammalia; order Artiodactyla; family Bovidae; genus Cephalophus; species Cephalophus harveyi. Next base: position 168,489 of record SJYT01073685.1, on the reverse strand, counting down.
TCTGCTTTGAAGAGGGATCCAGCAGGACCGATACTTAGCAACACTTTGCCAACGGTTAGTTAGTATCACCACATGTTCCTGCAAGGAATAATGTCACAATTCACTGAAAGCAATCCCCTCTATTCAGATTTCCAAGTCATTCTCGGTAACAGTCACCAAGCCTTAATGTTGGCATCTATAAAATGGGGGTGAGGGCTTCCCTGGTGGCTCAGATGGTAAAGCATCCGCCTGCAATGTAGCAGACCTGGGTTCAATCTCTGGCTTGGGAAGATCCCCTGGAGGAGGGCATGGCAACCCACTCCAGTACTCTTGCCTGGAGAATCCCATGGACAGAGGATGGCATCTATAAAATGGGGGTGAGGGCTTCCCTGGTGGCTCAGATGGTAAAGCATCCGCCTGCAATGTAGCAGACCTGGGTTCAATCTCTGGCTTGGGAAGATCCCCTGGAGGAGGGCATGGCAACCCACTCCAGTACTCTTGCCTGGAGAATCCCATGGACAGAGGAGCCTGGTGGGCTACAGTTCATGGGGTCGCAAAGAGTCGGACATGACTGAAGCAACTTAGCACACACACATCACTTACTCATAGGGTTGTTGTGAGGAGTTGTTGAGTGCATTTATGCCCATAAATAGCAGCTAAATTCCCTCTGGCCTTTCCCCAAATTTGGTCAAATGAGCAGACAGGTTCCTGGCTCAGGTGCTCATGGGGACCACCAGGCAACCTGCTGGCTCTCGATTCAGCAGACTTTGTGTTTACAAGAAGAAAACAGCGTCAACCTTCAGTCCGAGCTCCACCACCAACCGGCTGGGCCCCTCGGGACCAAACCTTTCTCCTCTGTCAAAGGAAGTAGATGAATTAGCTTTGTGGTTTTAAACTCTAAAAAACAATAAATAAATAAATATCTTTGCTTGCTTATATTCTGTCAGGGAGGAAACACTTTTCCTCTGTCCTTTTAGGGGTGTTCCTGAGGATCCACAAATTAAACTAACAGAAAACATTAACAGAATAAAAGGCAGACAGTCTTTATTAATATATATGAAGGTGCCTGGGAGTTCATAGGAAAGAACCAAGACTCAAAGAGGCAGGTGGACTCAGACCGTTTGATGTTCTCTTAACAAAGGAAGAGGGCTTAGTCTCCAAGGGACAATGAACTGTGGGAGAGTGACTAAGAAACACGTGGGGAAACTGATGGGAAATGAGAGCTGTGTTAATAAGGTGTGTTGACAGAAGCTGACCTTGGTGTCCGTTAGCCATCTTTGAGAGTTGCTCCTCCCTCCTTGGTACTGATGGGAGGAGAGATCTTCCCAAAGGGGAGTTCATATCCAATTTTTAGGCAGATAAAGGGAGGGCAGAGAACTGTTCTTGCATCTGGTGATCCTCAACTGCCTCCAGTGCAAAACAACCGCATGTCAAAGCGGCATACTTCAGAGGCGTGTTCTGCTCCCCTTCGGTTCCAAGTGGAACCATAGCAAGAATGGACTCAGACGCGTCTGTGGTGTTGAGGGGCTCCATCCCAGAGAGTCCTCCAGCTGAGCTCTCCTAGCCATGGGACCTTGAAGCAGGGGACATCTGAGAAGCCAGATGGAAAAGCATCCCCTCCTCCTTCATTCCTTCCACGAATATTTGCTGAGCACACGTGCAAGATCCTGTCTTGTGCGTTTCTGCTGTTCGGCCGCTGAGCTGTGTCTGACTCTGCAACCCCACGGACTGCAGCACGCCGGGCTCCTCCGTCCTCCCCTATCTCCCGTGCGTGTGCTTAGTCACTCCATCACGTCTGACTCTTTGTGATCCATGAACTGTAGCCTGCCACGCTCCTTTGTCCATGGAGATTCTCCAGGCCAGAATACTGGAGTGGGTTGCCATGCCCTCCTCCATGGGATCTTCCCAACCCAGGGATCGAACCCCCGTCTCCAGCATCACAGGTGGATTCTTTACCATCTGAGCCACCAGGGAAGCCCCACTATCTCCCAAAGTTTGCTCAAATTCGTGTCCATGGAGTTGGTGATGCTATCTAACCATCTCATCCTCTGCCGCCCCTTCTCCTTTTGCCTTCAACCTTCCCTAGCATCGGGGGCTTTTCCAGAGAGTCGGCTTTTTGCATCAGGTGGCCAAAGTATTGGAGCTTCAGTTTCAGCATCAGTCCTTCCAATGAACATTGTCTTAGGCATGGCAGATAAATAACTAAATGAACAGGACGAATTCAGATGGTAAGAACTGCTATGAGGTCAATAAAATAGGGTGCTGTGATAGAAAGGGTCTTTGTGTTTCTGAGAAGTCTTTTCAGAGGAAAGGGTTTTAGCACAAATAAGTTCATTAAAGAAGTAATTCCTGGAAACATGGATAGGGGAGTGAGCCAGGGAACGGAAGAAATCAGTAAAGGGGTTGGACAAGGCTCAATCCTGTCGGCAAATGCAGAGCCATTCAGGGCACGCCTCAGCGCTGTTCTGCCTGAAAGGAGAGGAGACTGGGGTGTTTATCCACCGACTCTTATCAGTCACTGTTTGGGGGTTGCTTTCAGGGAAGAACCTGGTGGCTCAGATGGTAAGAATCTGCCTATAGTGCAGGAGACTTGGGTTCAGTTCCCGAGTCAGGAAGATCCCCTGGAGAAGAGAATGGCCACCCACTCCAGTATTCTTGCCTGGAGAATCCCATGGACAGAGGAGCCTGGCGGGCGACAGTCCAGGGGGTCGCAAAGAGTCAGACGTGACTGAGCGGCTTTCACTTTCGGGGAAGAAGACAAGGAGCAGTGATTCCCTGACACTGCCAACTGCACGTGGACAGCGCTGCGTGGCTCACAGACAGAGCCTCAGGCGGCCAAAGGCGCGGGCAGCTGGCGGTCAGATCAACACACAGCGGAGTGGCTGAAACGCAAGGGCTCTGTGCAGAGAAGCCACGGCGTCCTGCAGAGAAGCCACGGTGTCGTGCAGAGAGCAGGCGGGTTGCCCACTCGGCGGTTTTCAGCTACTAAATGCACTGGAATTTGTTTTAGGGGGTGAGGGTGAGGGTGAGCCATAGGATTCTATTTTCTCTTTTTCTTTCAAAGAAATTTCAGATTTACAGAAGACTTGCAAGAATAGTATGAAATGCTTTTTCCCTCCTTGAACTTTTATTCTAGAATAGCTTGGTGACAGGATGCTTCATCTCTCCCAAATTCTTTAGTATTTATTTCCTGCAAAGAAAGGCATTCTCCTGTCTAACCACAATGAAACTGAAAGTCACTCAGTCGTGTCCAACTCTGCGACCCCATAGACTATACAGTCCACGGACTTCTCCAGACCAGAATACTGGAGTGGGTAGCCTTTCCCTTCTCCAGGGGATCTTCCCAACCCAGGAATCGAACCAGGTCTCCTGCACTGCAGGCAGATTCTTTACCAAATGAGCTATCAGGGAAGCCCAACCTAACTGCAATACCACTACCCAAATCAGGGAATTAATACAGATACATCACAGCCGTCCAGCCACAGAGCCCCACAGTCTTAATGATGTCCCTTATGGCAGAGAGATCTAACAAGGATCCCACGTCACTGAAGCTCTCTTGACCCTTTTGACAATTTCAAGTCAGTTATTTCATAGAATGCCCCTCATTTGGGGCTTGTCTGACGTTTCCCAGTAATTAAAGTTATGCATTTTGGCAGGAATGTCTCAGGAGTGCGATGATGTTTTTCTCATTGCATCCTATCAGTGGTACACAATTCTGATTTGTTTCATTTCCGGTGATTTCATCATTTGATTAAGGTGGTGGCTGACAAGTTTCTCCATGTAAAGTTGCTCTTTTTCCCTTTGTAATTAATAAATATGCTGTGGTGAGGCACTTTTGAGCCTATGTAAATGTCCTTTTCATCATCAAACTTTCACCCACTAGATTTTACATTCATTGATATTTCTTGGCAGAATTAGTTATTACTATAACAGTGGCCAAATGGTGATTTTCTAATCTCATCATTCCTTCGACATTTATTAGCTGGCTTTCTACTGTAAGACCTTTCTCCTCTCCCCACTTATTTATTCATTCACTTATTTACTTCAATGGAGACTCATGGATTCCTGTTTAATTCAGTGGATTGTAATCTGTTACTAACAGCACCTATTCTGATGCTCAAATTGTCCCAAATCTGGACAATGGGAGCCCCTTCAAGCTAGCTTCTGCGTCCTTTTTGACACTTTCTCATCCTTCTTTGAGAAATCCTGACTTCCTAGCACAAAACGATATGCCAGCTTATCTTGTACATGCTCTGCTCCAGCTTGGAACCCACCATTTCTTCAAGGACTCCTTATTCCTTTTAGTGGAGAAACATATTTGCAAATAAAGATCTGGGTGTTAAAGGTGTTTATTGCTTTGGGGTGTTCGTGCTTCCAAACCATCTCAGTGATCACATACAATTACTTCTGTATCTATTTTTCATCTCCCTCTACCTATGAAAAATATGAGTTCACACTGATACCTCCAAATCCAATCCAATAACCCAGAATTTATTCTAGTTTTTCTCCCTTTCCATATTTATAACCCCTGTTACAATTATGAGACAATGAGAAACCTGGTTCCCATTATCCTCGATGTAGTTAGTGGCTGGATCAGTCCTCCCCACGTAATAATCTCCCATTGCCACTGCTGCAAGCAGGCAGTCGTCCTCTGCATCCTGCCAGGCCGCTGATCCCCGCCAAGCCCCCTCCCCGCATCCTCTCCCACGCAGACACCCTCTCCTCTGCTCCAGCCCGAGCACCTCCCACCAGCGGCCAGACCACAAGCCCCTGACCCTCATTGCAAATGTCTACCTTGCTCGTCTCACCCCGACGGCATTCGAGCTCTGTTTCTCAGGAGGACAGATAGGAAGAAGGAAGGCACGAGCTGGGACTCGTGGCACAGTGATGGCTAATTTTGTGCCTGCAAATTGTAGTTGTTTAAGCAAGCCCCAGTCTGGATGTTGCTGTGCAGGCATTCTGTAGATGTATTGAGCATCCATAATCAGTTAACTTTAGTTAAAGGAGAGTACCCTCCTCAATGTGGGTAAGCCTCATCCGATTAGCTGAAGGCCATAGAGCAAAACCTGAGGTTTCTGGGGAAAAAGAAATTCTGCCTCAAGAATACATTATCTATCCTGTCTGACTTTCCAGCCTGAAGTGCTGCCCTGTGAATTTCAGGCTTGTCAGGTCCCACGATTTCATGAGCCAGTTTCTCAAAATAAATATCTTTTTTGTTGCTTTTACTGCTTCTGCTTCTCTGGATAACTCTGACTGATATAGACACTATCAAGATAGTACAGAATGGGGCTGAATCACATATCTGAGAAGGGTCTAGTAGCCTGAATATATAAAGAACTCTTACATCTCAACAATAAAAAGTGAAATAACCTAATTTAAGAATGGGCAAAGATTTCCAATAAACCTTTCTCCAAAGGAAATATATAAATAACCAACAGGCACATGAATAGATGTTTAGTATCATTAGTCCTCAAGGAAATGTGCTTTCCTTCAGGGAAAGCTTATTGAGCTTTTTGAAACTGTGGGTTTATAGTTTTCACCAACTTTGAGAGCATTTTGGCTGTTGTTTCCTTAAATTTTTTTTATCCTCATCCCCTCCTTCTGGGTCTCAGATGTTGGATCATTTGATATTGTCCCAAAGGTCAAAGGTTTTTTTTTCTAGTATTTTTTCTGTGTGTATATTTTGTTATCGACAGCTTCAACTGATGTTTTCAAATCCATTGATCTTTTCTTCTGTAGGATTTATAGGCATGCATGCTAAGTCTTGTCAGTCGTGTCCAACTCTTTGTGATCCCATGGACTGTAGCCCGCAAAGCTCCTCTGTCCGTGGGATTCTCCAGACAAGAATACTTGAGTGGGTTGCCATGCCCTCCTCCAGGGGGTCTTCCTGACCCAGGGATCAAATCCAGGTATCTTGTATCTCCTGCGTTGGCAGGTGGGTTCTTTACCTCTAGCACCACTTGGGAAGCCTCGCCTGTAGGCGCTAATCTGCTTTAATCTCATCCAGTATCATTTTTCGTTTCAGATACTGTAAGGCTCACCTCACTGATTTCCCTTCCCTCCAGGGGTGGTCCACGCCACCTTTCTCTGTACCTGAAAAACCATCGCTTCCTGTGTTTCTCTGACTCTCTAGTTGTTTAAGATGGGAGGGTAACTTCATTCTTATTTCTGCATTATGGCCAGAAGCAGAATTCAAACACATTTCAAAGCCAGTACAGTTTTTACTTTCTCTTTCTGACAGTTATTCTGAGTGCAAAGGAACGCGACAGATTTCTGTGGGTTAACCTTATATCTTGCTACCTTCCTGCATTCATTTATTAATTCTAACCATTTCTGAGTGGAGTCTTGTGGAGTTGGACTGTGAAGAAGGCTGAGCGTTGAAGAATTGATGCTTTTGAACTGTGGTGCTGGAGAAGACTCTTGAGAGTCCCTTGGACTGCAAGGAGATCCAACCAGTCCATTCTGAAGGAGATCAGCCCTGGGATTTCTTCGGAGGGAATGATGCTGAAGCTGAAACTCCAGTACTTTGGCCACCTCATGCAAAGAGTTGACTCACTGGAAAAGACTCTGATGCTGGGAGGGATTGGGGGCAGGAGGAGAAGGGGACGACCGAGGATGAGATGGCTGGATGGCATCACCGACTCGATGGATGTGAGTCTGAGTGAACTCTGGGAGTTGGTGATGGACAGGGAGGCCTGGAGTGCTGCGATTCATGGGGTCGCAAAGAGTCGGACACGACTGAGCGACTGAACTGAGCTGCTATAGAGTATCATCTGCATATAGTGACAGCCTCACCTCATCCCTTTAAATTTGAATCTCTTTTTCTTGTCTGATGGCTATGGCTAGGACTTCGAATATTTTGTTGAATAGAAGCGGTGAGAGTGGGCATCCTTGTCTTGCTCCCAATTGTAGCAGAAATGCTTTCAGCTTTTTACCATTGAGTATTATATTCGCTGTGGCTTTGTCATAAATAACTTTTGTTATATTGACGTATGTTCTCTCTAAAGCCGCTTTGGTAAGAGCTTTCGTGCTGAAATTTTATGAAATGTTTTCCTGTCTGTGGAGATGATCGCATAGCTTTCGCATTTTGCTGTGCTGCATCACATTGATCGACTGGTGTCTGTTCAGTCATCCTTGGTGACTCTGGAATGACTGCAACTTGATCGTGGTGTGTGATTTGTTTTGATTCAGTTTGCTACTATCTTGCTGAGAATTTTTGCGTCTATATTAATCAAAGATGTTGGCCTGTAATTTTCTTTTTTGGTAGTGTCTGCATCTGGTTTTGCTATCAGGGTGATGGCGACTTCATAGAATGACTTTGGGAGTGTTCCCGCCTCTTCAGTCTTTTGGGGGAGTTTGAGAAGAATCAGTGTAAGTTATTCTGTTTGGTAGAATTCCCATGTCGTCATCCAAGCCTGGAACTGTTTTGCAGAGAGTTTTTTTATTACAGATTCTGTTTCATTTTTAGTGATCTGTCTGTTCAAATTATCTGTTTTTTCTTCATTCAGTTTCGGCAGGCAGTGTGTCCTGAAAGCTTGTCCTTTTCTTCTGGGTTGTCCATTTTGTTGGCATGTAAGCGTCCATAGTATTTTCTTACATCACTTATATCTGGAATTTTAGAACAATGCAAATAAAGTTATTCAAAAAGCAGGAACAGACTCACAGAAAAAGAAGAAGAAGAAGAAAACTATGGTTACCAAAGGGGAGGGGCGTATGCTCGCTTGTGTCCAACTCTTTGTGGTCCTGTGGACTGTAGCCCACCGTGTGTCTCTGCCCGTGGAGTTTTTCAAGCAAGAACACTGGAGTGGGGTGCCATTTCCTACTTCAGGGGATCTTCCTGACCCAGAAATTGAGCCCACCACTCTTGCATTAGCAGGCAGATTCTTTACCACAACAGCCTCCTGGGAAGCCCCACCAAGGGGATAGGCAAATCGGGAGTATGGGATTAACAGAGACACACCGCTGCCTGTACAGCAGATAGATAACGAGGATTTAGTGTGTAGCACAGGGACTTATATTTAATACCTTGTAATAACCTATAATGGAAAATAATCTGAAAAGGAGTGTGTGTGTATGTATAAATATGTATATTTATATATTTCTGAATCACTTCGCTATATACCTAAAATTAACACAATATTGTAAATCAACTGCAGTTCAATTTTTTAAAAAACCCCAGCACAATAAACTTTTCTGGGCCAAGTCGCATGGCATGCAGGATCTTAGTTCCCCAACCAGGGACCGAACCCACACCCTCTGCATCGGTAGCACGGAGTCTTAACCGCTGGACCCCCAGGGAAGTTCCCACAACGAACTATCTAAATTTGCAGATGAAGACCCAAGAAGCAGATTCCGGTAAGTGAGCTGACTGCGATCTGCTCCTAAGAAGGTGGGCTTGTTCTGCATGACTTTGGCTTTGCTGAACGGGCTTTGCAAATCGGAGGCCCGAGCCGGTTGTTCAGTACACAGACCGAGCTCCTCCACCAGGAATCGTCTTCTGCCTCCCCTAGAGTTCGGCTGCTCTCTGAAAGAAAGCGTGAACAGATTTCGAACTAACTGCCCTTAAAAGGGCACAAACTATTAGCCTACACAAGACACACTCATGTCTCCCCCTGCCCTGTTGGGAACAACAGGACGGGGGAAAGACTGGTCTCTAGGGAATCGGAAGCGAGAATTCTCACTTGACAGTGGCCGCTCTGCATGCCAGTCTAAGCACGGCACAGCGACCGCGGCCGCTTTCAGGGCAGTCAGTCTTCTGCCCGGCCTCCAGGGAGTGGCCTTTGAGAGCTGGCACGCCGGTGGCTCTCCCGGGTCCTCGCGCGTGCCACCCGTCTCGTGTGACCAGCCTCCGTTGGCATGGCTTCTTCCCCATTCAACCTAAGCTGCCTTCTCCCTTCATAGCTGCCTAGAATAAAAGTAACAACACTTCCTTCCTTATCATTAAAACAAGGCAGGGGCAGGGAGGGAGCTTAGACTTAGGCCCGAAATGCTCTCGCAAGAGGGACATTCACAGTCAAGGCGTTTCCGCTCAGCAGGCCTGACTCTGGGGGACTTGGGCCCCTGCCGTTGCCTCGGGTCGGGCCAGGCAGCTGGGCTCCTTGGCCCCCAAGTCCTGCAAGAAGACAGATCAGGTGTTAAATCTCAGCCGGATGAGGATAATATGAGCCTCAACGCTTCCAACACTTCACTCCTGAAATAATCAGTCTGTTACAGGCTAAGTCCGAGGGTCCGAGTAAACCTAGATTCAAATTTTGGCTTCTTCATTCTCTGGCTTTGTAACTTCAGATAAGTTTCTCTCTCTCTCTCTTCTCTGAGCTTTAGAGATTTGTCTGAGACAGAAATGAAGATGACCCCTCCAAAGGCTGTTGTAAGATTAAATGAGATGGTGACTATGAACTCAGACCCGTGTCCAGCACATGAACAGCCTTCACTGAACATTATCAGTTGTACAAATAGGAAGGGCCAGTCTGGCCCTTGGCACATGAAATGTACCGAGGGAACATTTCATGCAAAGATGGGCTCCATAAAGGACAGAAATGGTATGGACCTAACAGAAGCAGAAGGTATTAAGAANTAAGATCATGGCATCCGGTCCCATCACTTCATGGGAAATATATGGGAAAACAGTGGAAACAGTGACAGACTTTATTTTTCTGGGCTCCAAAATCACTGTAGATGGTGACTGCAGTCATGAAATTAAAAGACGCTTACTCCTTGGAAGGAAAGTCATGATCAACCTAGAGAGCATATTAAAAAGCAGAGATGTTACTTTGTCAACAAAAGTCAAGGTTACGGTTTTTCCAGTAGTCATGTTTGAATGTGAGAGTTGGACTATAAAGAAAGCTGAGCACCGAGGAATTGATGCTTTTGAACTGTGATGTTGGAGAAGACTCTTGAGAGTCCCTTGGACTGCAAGGAGATCCAACCAGTCCATCCTAAAGGAGATCAGTCCTGGGTGTTCATTGAAAGGACTGATGTTGAAGCTGAAGCTCCAATATTTTAGCCACCTGATGTGAAGAACTGACTCATTTGAAAAGACCCTGATGTTCGGAAAGGTTGAAGGCAGGAGGAGAAAGGGAGGACAGAGGATGAGATGGTTGGATGGCATCACCAACTCAATGGACATGAGTTTGAGCAAGCTCTGGGAGTTGGTGATGGACAGGGAGGCCTGGCGTGCTGCAGTCCATGGGGTCGCAGAGTCGGACGCGACTGAGCAACTGAACTGAGCTGAGCCTGGCCACTAGGCTGAGGCTTTACTGCTGACCTGCTGGAGAACTTGTCATCGCTGAGGCCTCAGCAGGACCTTCTGTTTTTGGCCCTTCTGGGCACAGTTGATATTATCAGACCAGCAATTCCAGTTTCTCTTTGGCACCCGGCACATGAATTAATTGCTACACGGACTCTGTGACGCGGAACACTTTCTCTGATCAAATAAAGAAAGGGAAGCTCCTCCGGCTGCCTGGTTTGTTGGCTGATTTTTTTGCAAGTAACTCTCACAAACAAAGAAAGGGGAAAATCTATATCTGAACTGACTTCGATATAGTGCAGCCAGCTGGGACGCTGGCCAAATTTTCGGGGCTAGAAATGAAAAAGGAATATTTTTTTTCATTTCTCTGCAGAAGCCAGTCCACCTTTAAGGCTATGTATTTCATACAGGCCACTGCTGGCTCTCACACTTTGTGGGTTGGGGGAGTCTCAGTCATAATTCCAAATCTTTTTCTCAATGCTGTTAAAATTATCGTCTGTGTAAATAAAGAATTTATTTTACAATTCCTGTTGAAATGACTAATTCAGATGACAACTGGTCCTTACCACTGGCTGGTCTAGATTTGTGATATGTTCCCCCTGCCCCCAAACCTAATAAGCAAGAAGCTAGATGATGTTGGATACTGGTGGTTTCATAGTTCCTGGACAAAAAGCAGGAGGTTGGCAACTGGCTTCTCCTTGTGGCTTTGGTCACACTAAGAACAAAAACAATATTTTTGGAAGAGCAAAAAATAAAATGTTATTCACTCTCCCATTGGCCAGGATTTATGGATGATCAAGGGGCTGTGGTACATATACGCCTCTCCGTGCTTTCTTTGGTCAGCTGCCCACCTGGCTCCTTTGGGACTGGGATTAGGACCAAGGTATAGATGTGCCTGTCAAAAGGCAAAACTTACCCGCTCAGAAGTAGCATCAGAAAGTCTGGAAAGCAATGTCGCACCTGTTTCTGCACTCTGCTGCATAGAGCTTTTATCTCATAGAGGGTCACATACTTCCCTGCTTTGTGTAGAATTTGGGGCTTCCCAGATGGGTCAGTTGGTAAAGAATCGCCTGCAATGCTGGAGACCCCAGTTTGAGTCCTGGGTTGGAAAGATCCAAGAGAGAAGGAATTTAGTAAACAAAACCCTTCTCAAAATCTCTGTGCCCAGTCCACTCAGTGTGACTCCCGGGCTCAGAATGCAGCATGAGCGCCGTGTTAAAGAACCTGCGAACAATTCGTTCTCTTAAGGAGATCAATCACCAGCCCCCGGCCTTTGGCCCATGCCACTGGTACATGAATGGTGCGGTTAAATTCCACATACGCTGCCTAAGAGCCTTCAACGGCTAGGGCTGGGCGGGCAATGTGCATTCATGCGCGCGTGTGTGTGTGCTTGGTGGGGGAAGAGGTTCAGGGATAATAAATAAAATACAGTGACTGCCCTCTAAAACTCACCTTTGGACACCACAAAGTGCCTTCAAGATACTCAAGGTTGAGACAACCAGCAAATTGACAACAGATCCCTCCTGGCATCCCCAGAGGGGTTTTGCCACACTGTGGAAGCACAAGAGGCCTGGGGGAGAGAGGACACGTGGTCTGGGGGCCTATTTCAGATGCCATTCACGCCTCCCACCTCCCCCTCTGTCACTTTCCTATGTAACCAGGGTGACCAACACTATGGCCCCCAGCCCCCGCGGGCACAGCAGACAGGCCACTGGAAGGGCAGCGCTAATGAAAGACGCCATCTGGAAAACCAGTGCCAAGCCAAGCTGACATAATTAGCTGTATTTGCAGTCCCTGGGGTTTGGCAAGCAAGGATGGGGTGGGAGGACAGTTGGGGAAGGAGGGGGACATCCTCTTCCGAAGCTTCTGGAGCAAAGAAAGCAATTTGGGTGGCATCCAGTTAGGGGAAGTCACTTTCCAAGTGGCCATCTAATTAGTGCCTTCCCAGCTTCCTAGAGACGGCTGCACACAGCAAACAACAGGATGCTCAGCCTCCCCGTGCCTCCAGCTCGTGGACTTTCAGGTTGTCGACAGCTTCAGATTCAACCTTCATTGCTGCTATTCTGATGCCAAAGGGTATTTTTTCCCCAAAAAAAGTGCCATTTGCATCACAGCATTTGGACCGCAGCTTAATGATGTTGTTGACATCCCAAATACCCCCAGAGCCACTTTAAAAGAGCCCTTAGTTCTCTGAGGCTGATGGGAAAAGGAAAAGCATGCGTGCAGCAGCAAATACCCTTTTTATCTGACTCTCAGTTTCCCAGTAAGCCGGCTTCCCTTCTCTATGATCTTCTCTACGAGCAAAGAGAGTAACCAGGACTATCCTTGTTCTCCTCGCTGTGAAAGAGTGCTAATAACACAAGCATCCTGAAAGCTCGTTGTGAGAATCTTTGACGAGGATGCGGCCTGCAGATGCTCAGTGGTATGGGGTGATGGCGACAATCACCACGACAACGATGGCGATGCTGACGACAGTGGTGGTGACGATGAAGGTGACGATGATGTTTGCTCCTCTCTCGGTCATATTGTTTCCCAGAGCAGGGAGGATGAAACAGCAGAACGTAAGAGGAGCTGCTGGCTGAGGCACTCCTGCGCTGATGGTAACTGCACAGCGACGCCAGATGATGGTGAGCACCGTGAGCCGGGGATGCGCTTTCAAAGGATCGCGACACGTGTTACCTCGCGTGCCCTGTTTCACTGCTCTGTGAGGAAGTTACTGTTGCTGCCCTCAGTTTACTGATGAAAGTGCTTCCCTGGGGGCTCAGACGGTAAAGCGTCCGCCTGCAATGAGGGAGACCTGGGTTCGATCCCTAGGTTGGGAAGATCCGCTGGAGAAGGGAACGGCTGCCCACTCCAGTACTCTGGCCTGGAGAATCCCCTGGACTGTGTATAGTCCACGGGGTCGCAAAGAGTCGGACACGACTGAGCGACTTTCACTTTTGGGGCCTCCCTGGCGGCTCAGATGGTAAAGAATCCACCTGCAGTGCAGAAGACCCGGTTTCGATCCCTGGGTCGGGAAGACCCCCTGGAGAGGGAAATGGCACCCCACTCCAGTATTCTTGCCTGGAAAATCCCATGCACAGAGGAGCCTGGAGGGCTACAGTCCCACGGGATTGCAAAGAGTCAGACATGACTGAGCAACTTCACTTACCAGTGGGAAAAAGAATGGGACCCAAAAGATTAAGAACCTTGCCTAAGGTCCCACAATTGCTTAGTGAAACAGCCAGGTCTTGAACTTGAGCCTTAACGACTGCAAATCTGCTATTCTTCCTGTGCAGAAATATTTCCTCCCAAGCACTCCAGGGAGTGTGGAGAGAAGCTGACGACATTGACTGGGGGCAGTTTCAGCACATGGACTCTATCAGTGAAAGACATCAGGAGACAGAGATTTGAGACAGAAAGAGAGTGGGCTGGTGACGCCTCGTGCTCACTTCATCAGCCTGCAGGAGAGATGGGAAGCTGACACGAGCTCAATGAAAATGCAGAATACGTTTAAAGAAACGGTTTCTGTCATCACTTGCTATATGATAAACTAGCCCAGCATTTAATGGCTCAAAATAACCACCGTTTTATTGTTTCTCACAATTGGGGAAGTCGGGAGGACAAAGGCAATTCTTCTGCCCTAAGCCACGTCCACCGGGCTGCAGTCCTCTGGGGGCAGACTAAGAAGAAATATCCAAGATGGAGCACTCCACAGCTGGCTGCTGATGCTGGCTGTTGGCTGGGATGTCAGCTGGAGAGCCTTGGGTCTCCTCTTCGTGGCCTCTCGAAGAAGCCTGGCCTTCTTTCTCACAGTGGGGCAGCTGGGTTCTAAAAGGGAGACTCTCAAAGGCAAGCATTACAGAAGATAGAAAGAAGAGGCGGCCAGTTTCTTAATACCTGGACTCAGAAGTCATAGAACACCACGTCTACCACATTCTATTGATCAAAGTGGTCCCAAAGTCAGCCCACGTACATTCAAAGAGAAGGGGAGTAAGCTTCACCTTTTGATGTGAGAGGAGGCATGTGCTGGAGGGGAGGAACTGATGATAGCCATCTTGGAGACGAGAAGCTGAGCTGTATTGGTTTCAAGTAGTATTACCTCATTAGAGCAATACAAGCAGGAATAACCGTCATTTTCTGAGTGAATGCGTGCACAGGTGTTGGGTCACTCTATTCTCACCACGGGTAGGGATCTTAAAGATTACTTGCTTTGTCCAAGGCATCGCACCTAGACACAACACTCAGAGGAAGCAAAAGGGCCGCCACCGCCTGGATGTGCTTTTTGAAGAATGAAACCTTTTCCCGGCAGCCTCCTCTCTGCCCAACAGATTTCCACTCGCTTTCACTTTACTTTGGCCGGGATTGAACTGTCTGTCCACTCCTAAGGACGTCACTGGTGAAGGCACCTCGTATAAGCTGGGGCTTCTGCACACAAAAATTGGAATTTGTGCCCCCTCTAGGGAGCCATCCTGGGAGCACTGACGACCCCACCCAGGGTAGCCACCTCGAGGGCCAAAGGGGTTGGTCACTCAGCTTGAACAATGTCTCGGGTGGTGGTGGAGGCATGGATGCTGGAGAGGCAACCCCAGAGACCATTCTGGGTAGAAAGGGGCAAAACCGGGCCCAAAGCCCCATGTCTTTCATCCCAAAGCCCATGCCTCCATTACTTCCTACCTTTCCATTGTCGTCTGTTCTCAGAACAGCTGGGCTGGGAAAGGAAGCTCAGGCTCCCACCTTTGCTGCCCATGCGGATGACCCAGGAATGCTCCTCAGACCCTTGAGTGGGATGTGTTCCCTGTTTCTTTGTCTCCAAAGGTCCCTTCCACTACAGTGGGTAATTGAGAGCCACACTCCCAGCACAGCCGCTTCAGAGGCCAGGAGAAACTGTTCTCCTGCTGGCTGGGGCTCTGAGTGGGTTTGGGCCGCATAGAGACAGGTGGGCTCTGATGGGCACCAGATGCTCCGAATCCCTCTGCCGGAATCTGTCCCATCCACAGCTTTGCTGTGTCGTGTCTGAGTAACGATGCGTGCATATCTTAAAGGACATGCCTCCTCCCTCCATCAGACCAAATTCGGACCTCCCAGTTATAGCTCTTGGGAGAGAAGTCTCAGTCTGGGAGGGGTGGTGGCTAACCAGACCGCACGTATGTGGGCTGCGACATCCAAGTTGGCTTCTTCATGCGCGTGCCTGGCACATCAAATTCCTCATGCGACCTCTCTCTCCAGCTACTTGGGGCTCAAAAAGTACAAACGCAAACGCTTCCTGTCCTTCTGTTGGCTAAAGTCAGTCACTGGGATGGCCTCAAACTCACATGGAATGAGATCACACAAGGCTGTGGATACGGGAGCCGTGGTTCATGGCGGCCATCTTCACAGACTGTTGCCCACACACACAAAATAGTAAGAAGACCCAGCTGGTCAAGCTAGTCCTTTGATTCCAAACTCTGTGGTGAGTTCACCTCAATGCAGTTAATCCACTATTAAGTCAGAAATGTGATTTAAAGTTACACTTCTCCCTCCCTGGTTTGATGCCTTCAGAGCCCATGCCCACTCATCTCCACACTTTCTGCTATTGTGAATTTCTAAACGTTTCCATTCTTCGGGTGCATGAGATGCTCAGCTCTAACTTTAATCACCACCCTCGAGGCAGCGGTGCGATGAAGGCAGTCAGGAGGAAACATGCCTTCCCTTTGTGAAGTGGAGGTCCTTCCACAATTTCCAAACAAGGCAGGATTCACTGACAGGGTATATTCAGGGAATTTCAGGGTAGAAGATATATCAGTCCTTAAAAGCCACTTAAAAAGAAAAAAACAACTCAATTCCAGGACTCTTTTAAGACTGAGAAATCTCAATCCCCACTCTTTTAAACATGTCCCAGCTCTCCCTTAGAGAACCTATTGAGGCTGTGAATTCACCCCGGATGAGTTGTAGTTCAAAGGCCTGCAGGTTTAAGCAGCGCAACTGCTTTCAGCTACGCTTCACCTGTGGCCAACAGGGACGAGCAATTACTTTTAAGGCAGCCATACAAGGTCCCTCGTCCTCTCACCAGACTTGGAGACATACGTGCAGAACCGTGAGCTTCTCATCTTCTCTGTTTAAACTGTACTGTTACACAGTTAGAAATAGTTAACACAACTCACAATGCTCATTTTCCTCACTCTTGCTGGGTTGTCACAGCAGACTGCTGGTCTGCCAAGACTTGCCGTTAGTAGACCATTCATTCCCCATCCTGTCCTTCTTGCCAACTGGGTCCTCACTGCCTGCAAATACAACCGTGTCAGGCAGCCCGCCACCAAGATTCCATTTCCGTGACAATCTGCAGTGTACAACCTAGGACTGCACACTAGGATTCAGTTACAGATGCTATTGATAGGAATTACACACGCTTAGGGTAGGCAGGAGGAGATCTATCGTCAAGTACTAAGAGGCTCATGGAGCACTGGAAGAGCAGGAGAAGCAGGCTCGGAGCTGAGCTCAGAGGGAAAAAACCCTCCAGTTTCCAGAATCCTTCTATCTCTGCTGTGATCAGAAAAGCTTCCTCCTCCACTGCCAAGGAAACCAACAATTTAGGCAGCTGTTTAATGGCGCTATCTTTTCATGAGCCATGCCAACAAAACGAGACATCTCGTGCCCTACCCCTTTCCCTTTAACTCAGTTCCAAATCCAAGTCTTGCACAGGAGATTTTGATGGATGGCGCCTAAATCACATCTGAAACACTGGCTGCAAGGGAGTCTGGGAAATTAATTTTTATTTTCCCAGCCTCCGTAGTTCAGGAACACACTCAAAGGATGCTAGAATAGATGTTGAACAAATAAATCCATATCATCCATGCCACAGCCAATATTTTCAGACCTGAGTAATTCTTTTCCTGAAAGCCTCGCTCAGAAATATGCGTTTGACTCACTGAGGGAGCGTTTCTCTCCATGTCAGTTCAGTCTCACCAAGAACCGCTCTGTGCTAGCCCCGCGACAAGAGTTGTGTCTATGGAGAGGAGTAAAGCCAGGCTCCCATCCTCTCTGAGCTCATAGTCTACAGAAGGATGCAGGGACTTCCCTGGAGGTCCAGTGGATAGACTCCACGCTCCCAATGCAGGTGGCCCGGGTCTGATCCCTGCCCAGGGCACCAGCTCCCACGTGCCCCTGCTAAGCCCGCACGCCACAGCTACACAGCTGGCGTGCTCCGGAGCCCACACGCCAGGACTAGGGAAGCCCGTGTGCCACAGTGAGGGCCTAGCTCAGCCAGAATAGTGATACTGAAGAAACTCACCTCCTAAAAAGCAGAGATGGGTGGAAACAGGCCGAAAATAAGCTGTTTGAAAAGACAACAGAGACAGTGGGAATGAAGCTGATTCCATATGATATGCTACAGCCTTTGTATCTTTATAAATCAGAAAACCCTTTTCAAATCTCTACGCTGCTGGGTGGGCAAGAAATACAATTTCAACTATTTTTGAGACCTATTGTTTGTCCCCAAGGGTTCAGTCAAGGTCCCAGGGTCTTAACACCCCAGAACTTTGTAGAGGAAGTGACTGATTGCATTTGTTGCTGTTACTCTTGAGTCTCTAAGCTGTGCCCGAGTCTTCGTGGCCCGATGGACTGCAGCGTCCCAGGCTTCCCTACTTTTCTTTCAGGCCACTATCTCCACACCACACCTGGGCACGGTGGCCTTGAGGAAGCGGGTAAGAAGGATGCTCTGGGCAGCCACCCTCTACGTGTCTGCCTTCTTGCTGAGGTGATTGTAAGAGGCTGAGGTTCTGGTACTTACTCCTTGGGTTTCCATAACAACCTCTGTGCCATTCCCAGCCCTGAGGGAAATTCTCCAAACTTCTCCTAACAAGCCATTGCCACCTCCTCTCTCTTATCTACTGATTGCCTTTCCCTTGAAGATATCTCCACAATGGGGCGTTAGAAATACAATGCACCCAACTGTTTCACTGAGGCAAGAATAACCCTGATTTCTCTCTACATATGAGAGCACAGCAAGAAGGTAGCCATCTGAGAACCAGGAGGAGAGTCCTCACCAGGAAACTAAATTGGCTGGTACTTTGATTTTGGACTTCTCAACCTCCAGAACTGTGAAAAATGAATTCCTAATGTTTAAGTAAATAAATAAATATATATGTAAACCTGACACCCAAACCAGACAAGGACAGTAAAAGATAGGAAACTTTAAACCAATCTCACATTTACGATCATGGACACAAGAAAGTCTAAGTAAAATGTTGGCCAACGGAATTTAGCAATATGTCTAAAATGGCAGTACACCATAAACTGAACTGAACTGATAATTAAGCAGGCTTTATCTCTGAAATGTCAAGACAATAATAAAAGCTGACCTTCATTAAAGGTTCACTACAGGGAAAGGGTGGGGAAAGAAGGGTAGATTAGGAATTTGGGATTGACATGTACACGCTACTATGTTAAAGTAACCAGCAAGGATCTAGCATATCGCACAGGGGATTCTGCTCAATAGTCTGTCATAGGAAATAGGAAAATAATTCAAAACTGAATAACTGAACGACTTTGCTGCACGCCTGAACCTAACACAACACTGCTCATCAACTCTGCTCCAACGTAAAATAATCTTTTTAAAAAGCTTATTACATGCCTTTCTAATATGAATACTAGAATCGATGAGAATATACTCTCATGTTCTCCAGTTTGAAAGGAAATTGAAATACAGGGAATGTAAGTAACTTGTCACTAATCTAGAGCCAGACATCTTGGAATGTGAAGTCAAGTGGGCCTTAGAAAACATCACTAGGAACAAAGCTAGTGGAGGTGATGGAATTCCAGTTGAGCTGTTTCAAATCCTGAAAGATGATGCTGTGAAAGTGCTGCACTCAATCTGCCAGCAAATTTGGAAAACTCAGCAGTGGCCACAGGACTGGAAAAGGTCAGTTTTCATTCCAATTCCAAAGAAAGGCAATGCCAAAGAACGCTCCAACTACCGCACAATTGCACTCATCTCACATGCTAGTAAAGTAATGCTCAAAATCCTCCAAGCCAGGCTTCAGCAATACGTGAACCGTGAACTCCCTGATGTTCAAGCTGGCTTTAGAAAAGGCAGAGGAACCAGAGATCAAATTGCCAACATCCGCTGGATCATGGAAAAAGCAAGAGAGTTCCAGAAAAACATCTACTTCTGCTTTATCGACTATGCCAAAGCCTTTGACTGTGTGGATCACAATAAACTGTGGAAAATTCTGAAAGAGATGGGAATACCAGACCACCTAACCTGCCTCTTGAGAAATCTGTATGCAGGTCAGGAAGCAACAGTTAGGACTGGACATGGAACAACAGACTGGTTCCAAATAGGAAAAGGAGTGCGTCAAGGCTGTATATTGTCACCCTGCTTATTTAACTTATATGCAGAGTACATCATGAGAAACGCTGGACTGGAAGAAACACAAGCTGGAATCAAGATTGCTGTTATGTCCAACCTAGATAGTATTTTCAAAAGCAGAGACATTACTTTGCCGACTAAGGTCCGTTTAGTCAAGGCTATAGTTTTTCCTGTGGTCATGTATGGATGTGAGAGTTGGACTGTGAAGAAGGATGAGTGCCAAAGAATTGATGCTTTTGAACTGTGGTGTTGGAGAAGACTCTTGAGAGTCCCTTGAACTGCAAGGAGATCCAACCAGTCCATTCTGAAGGAGATCAACCCTGGGATTTCTTTGGAAGGAATGATGCTAAAGCTGAAACTCCAGTACTTTGGCCACCTCATGAAAAGAGTTGACTCATTGGAAAAGACTCTGATGCTGGGAGGGATTGGGGGCAGGAGGAGAAGGGGACGACCGAGGATGAGATGGCTGGATGGCATCACTGACTTGATGGATGTGAGTCTGAGTGAACTCCGGGAGATGGTGATGAACAGGGAGGCCTGGCGTGCTGCGATTCATGGGGTCGCAAAGAGTCGGACACGACTGAGCGACTGAACTGAACTGAACTGAAGTAACTTGTCCTAGAAAGTCAGATAGTTCAACAATAGAAAACCTGTCCAAGAATTTGTCACAATAACAGTCTAAGAAAAATAATCATTTCTCATCCTAATAGTTGCATAAATCATCTGAAAAAATTTTGTAACTAATCTATTATTTGAAAACAAAACCTGGTTCTAACCTCTGAGAATCCACTTGTCCATAAAGCAATGGTAACACTGGCAAAAAGTTATCCAAATCAACTTTTTCAGAGCTATAAATTAAATAAAGCTATGATAATCCAAGGAGCATTTATTTAAGAAAAAGAGCTGACTCTTGAAAATATCAGTGAGGCTCACGGCATTTTAGCTTTCTCTGTTCCGATGTTTTTCTTCCTAGTTCCATATCTTTGAAAACCAGCAGCCATAGAACCACAGTAGCTATAAAAATCAGTCACCGCAGGAGGCACCGTGGGTTTGGATCTCCTCAGAAAGCTCCGATCCCCAGAAAAGTGTTACTGTTTCACTTGTCTTACAGCTCCCTGCAAAAGTCCTATTTTCAAGACGTGTTATTATTTGACCTGACTCGAAGCCTGCTCAGTGGAAAGAGCCCTAAGCCAGAGCATTTGTCGAAAATGTTTAGTGGCAATTGTTTAACATCACAGACGCCTGAGGTAGTGACACCAAGTGAAGCAGATAAAAGCCTGGTCAAAAATCTTAAAATGAAAATCTGAGGAGTGAGGTGCCTATATGGGGCCTCAAAAGCCTCCAGTGTATCCCTAGGAATCTGTAATACCACACACATGTGCATGACTGTGCACATCATCAGATGAGACCGGAGAAGGTCCTTCTCTCTCACTCTGGATGACCTTGGAACCCTGAACAAGCAGAAAGTCAAGGCTAATGCAGAGCTATGAAAGGCCAGAGCACTGAAGACACCCAAAGAGTCTGTTGGCAAAGGGTAGATTTATTGATCCAAGGCATTTAAGAAAATCCCTGCCCAATTATTATCTGAGCACAAAGATAAACAAGGAAAGCCTCGAGTGGCTGCACATGACAGGGAACAGATGTTAAACAGTTTAGTCCAGGAAAGTCACTAAATAAACAAATGGGAGAATGGGGGAGTGAGAACAATAACAATAAACTCGGGAAGGAGGGGGAATCTGATTTCTAAAGATGCCACATTATGTTATTAAAAATGTCCAGCATTCAACAAAAAATTTCAAGACACACAAAGAAACTGGGAAGTATGGACTATACACAGGAAAAAAAAATCAATAGGAACTATCTTTGATGATACCTAGATGTTGGGCTTACTAGGAAAAAAATAATCTTTAAATTAGCCTACATAAATATGTTTTGAAAGTTAAATGAAATTATGTCCAAACAATTAAAGAAGGAGATTGGGAGCAAGATGGTAGAAAAGGTAGGCACTGAGCTCACCTCCTCCCACACAGACAACAAAACTACAGCTGTGTGCAGAGCAGCTACCTCTGAGAGCAACCGAAGACCGGCAGAGAAGCCTTCCCAGGGCTAAATGTCAAGAAGGAACCACAGTGAGACAAGCGGTGGTGAGGGGCGTGGGGGGCGGGGCAGAGATGTGGTCTAATCGGGATCCACACCCTGTGTGTGGCAACCTACAAGTGGGAGGGAAATCACAAGGGTGAAGCTTCTCCCAAAAGAGCAAGGAGTCTGAGCTTTGCATCAGGACCCCCAGCCTGGGGGTCCTGCACTGAGAAGAAAAACCCCTCAAGTGTCTGCCTTTGAAAACCAGTGGGGCTTATGTTCAGGACAGCCAGAGGGCTATAAAGAACTGAGACTGTGCTCTTAAAGGGTACGTGTGAAACCTCACTTGCTTTAAGTCCTGGCACAGAGGCCGCAGTTTGCAGTTTGAAGGGCACCTGGAGCAGACCTACTTGCTGATCTTGGAGAGCCAGCTGGTGAGCAGGAGACAACTGGGATTCCCTTCAGGGACTGAGACGCTGGTCACAGCCATTTTGCCATCTTGATCCACATGCTGGCACTGGCACTGGCAGGCACCACTGGGGGATCCTTCCTCTGGTCTATTGGTGCCAGGGGCCTGCCCTGCCCCCTAGAACACCTACAGCAATCACTCTCACTACAAGAAAAGGGCACACACAGCCCACATAGAAAAGTTTACTAGAAAGGGTTAGTAGCAGATTTGCATTGACAGAGGAAAGAATCAGCAAACTTGAAGACAGGTCAATTGAATTTACCTCTTCTATGGAATAGAAAGGGAAAAAGTAGATGTATAAGCAGAGCATCTGAGACCTACAGGACACCACCAAATATATCAGTGCCTGAGTAATAGGAATCTGAAAGACAAACGCAGAGAAAGGAGCAGACACACTGCTTAAAGAAATAATGGTAGAAAAGCTCTCACATCTGACTTTTTTAAAGACAGCTGCATACACACTTAAGAAGTTCAGCAACTCCAAACAGTATAAACTCAAACAGATCCACAGTTAAAGGCATCATCAGTCCAGTTCAGTTCAGTTCAGTCACTCATTCATGTCCAACTCTTTGCAACCCCATGAACTCTTTGCAACCCCATGGACTCCAGCACACCAGGCTGCCCTGTCCATCACCAACTGCCCATCACCAACTCCCAGAGCTTATTCAAACTCATGTCCATTGAGTTGGTGATGCCATCCAACCATCTCATCCTCTGTGGTCCCCTTCTCCTCCTGCCTTCA
The DNA here is from genome assembly GCA_006410635.1 of Cephalophus harveyi. Lineage (NCBI taxonomy): Eukaryota > Metazoa > Chordata > Mammalia > Artiodactyla > Bovidae > Cephalophus > Cephalophus harveyi. Next base: position 145,646 of record SJYT01073685.1, on the reverse strand, counting down.
ATCTTTCCCAGCATCAGGGTCTTTTCCAATGAGCCAGTTCTTCTCATCAGACGGCCAAAGTATTGGAGTTTCAGCTCCAGCATCAGTCCTTCCAAGGACTGATCGCCTTTAGGATGGACCGGTTGGATCTCCTTGCAGTCCAATGGACTCTCAAGAGTCTTCTCCAGCACCACAGTTCAAAGCATCAATTCTTTGGCGCTCAGCTTTCTTTATAGTCCAACTCTCACATCCATACATGACTACTGGAAAAACCATTGCTTTGACTAGATGGACCTTTGTTGGCAAAGTAATGTCTCTGCTTTTAAATATGCTATCCAGGTTGGTCATAACTTTCCTTCCAAGGAGTAAGTGTCTTTCAATTTCATGGCTGCAGTCACCATCTGCAGGGATTTTGGAGCCCAGAGAAATAAAGTCAGCCACTGTTTCCACTGTTTCCCCATATATTTCCCATGAAGTGATGGGACCAGATGCCATGATCTTGGTTTTCTGAATGTTAAGCTTTAAGCCAACCTTTTCACTCTTCTCTTTCACTTTTATCAAGAGGCTCTTTAGTTCTTCTTCACTTTCTGCCATAAGGGTGGTGTCATCTGCATATCTGAGGTTATTGATATTTCTCCCGGCAATCTTGATTCCAGCTTATGCTTCCTCCATACTCTCAAGAGTCTTCTCCAGCACCACAGTTCAAAGCATCAATTCTTTGGCGCTCAGCTTTCTTTATAGTCCAACTCTCACATCCATACATGACTACTGGAAAAACCATTGCTTTGACTAGATGGACCTTTGTTGGCAAAGTAATGTCTCTGCTTTTAAATATGCTATCCAGGTTGGTCATAACTTTCCTTCCAAGGAGTAAGTGTCTTTCAATTTCATGGCTGCAGTCACCATCTGCAGGGATTTTGGAGCCCAGAGAAATAAAGTCAGCCACTGTTTCCACTGTTTCCCCATATATTTCCCATGAAGTGATGGGACCAGATGCCATGATCTTGGTTTTCTGAATGTTAAGCTTTAAGCCAACCTTTTCACTCTTCTCTTTCACTTTTATCAAGAGGCTCTTTAGTTCTTCTTCACTTTCTGCCATAAGGGTGGTGTCATCTGCATATCTGAGGTTATTGATATTTCTCCCGGCAATCTTGATTCCAGCTTATGCTTCCTCCAGCCCAGCGTTTCTCATGATGTACTCTGCATATAAGTTAAATAAGCAGAGTGACAATACACAGTCTTGACGTACTCCATTTCCTGTTTGGAACCAGTCTGTTGTTCCATGTCCAGTTCTAACTGCTGCTTCCTGACCTGCATACAGGTTTCTCAAGAGGCAGGTCAGGTGGTCTGGTATTCCCATCTTTTTGAGAATTTACCAGTTTATTGTGATCCACACAGTCAAAGGCTTTATCATTGTGGAAGTATGTTAAAAATCCATATCAAAAGATATTTGAAAATAACCTACATATTTTCAAGTGTAATGTGACACTGATCAAGAGAGATCTTCAACTTAACCCCCGAAAGCCTCAGTAAAGTTAGACTGAAAAAACACAGAGGGTGATTGCAGAGAAGAAAGCATCTAAATGAGAAATTAATATCAAATATATATATTTTTAAATCCCATGTATTTGGAAATTAAATGTCCACTTTTAAATGATGGCCCACTCCAGTATTCTTGCCTGGAGAATCCCACGGACAGAGGAGCCTGGTGGGCTACAGTCCAAGGGATCTCAAAGAGTCGGACATGCCTGAGCAACTAAGTATAGCTTATCTATTCAGGCAGCAGTGTGCTAGAGACCCTAGCTAGCAAAATAAAACAAGAAAAATTAGATAAGGAACAAGAGGGAAGGAAAGAGGAAAGAAGGAAGGAAGCATTTTTTGTGGATGGTATGATTGTTTACACAGAAAATCCAAAATAATCTCCAAAAAATTGGAACTAGAAAGACAACACAAGTTTCTGGATTCAAAATTCAATAGTGTGCCTATATGTCTCCAAAAGTCAACTAGAAAATGTAACGGGGAGAAAGTTCCCAGTCATAAAGGTAAGAAAAACTGCGAGTTACTTGAGAATAAATCTAACAAAAAGATGAGAGAGACCTTTAAGGACAAAATTATAAAAAGTTACTGAAGGACATAAGAGAAGATCTGAAAAAAAGGAGAAATATAAGATGTTCATGCATGGGAAGATGCAGTTTTGTACAGAAGTCAGCTCTCCCCAAAATTAATCTATAAATTCATTGCAATTCCAAGTCAAAACCCAAGGGAGCTTTTCTCAGCACTTGACGAACTGATCCTAACATTAATCAGAAATGGTTAGGGGCAAAGAAGAGCCCAGATGAAGAGCATGGGTTGGAACTTTCCCAAGTAGATATGAGGACTAACTGTTAATATAACGCCATGTGAAATTAAAATAATGGGAGAGGCAAGCAGGATAGACAACTTATCAGGGGAACAGACCAGAGTTCTGAAGCAGTTCTCTGTATTTATGAGGAGTTAGTCTATGTCAGAGGTAGCTTTATACATGTATACATCATTGAGGAAAGAAGGATTATTCCACAGATGGTATCAGACAATTGGTTCCTTTACATGGAACTTTTTAATTGGATCCTTACCCCATACCACATTAAAAATAAAGCATGAATGGATCAAAAACAAAACTCTAAAACTAGTATGAGGAAATACAGTTGAGTGTCTTCATGATATGGAGCTAGGAAAAGATTTCCTAAACCAATAGCAAAAGATAGAGATTATAATGAAAAAAATTAAATTTGACTCTATCACTCAAATTTCCAATACGCTAAAACCATACAAAACAAAATTTGAAACCCAGCAACACATTTGAAGAAGATGGTTGCAAAAGGATAGAAATGGTATTCAGAATACATAATATTCCTAACATTCAAAAAGCAAAAGGCAAACAATCGCCTCTTTAAAAACTGAATAAAAGAAAATGCCAAAGCAATACAAATAGAAAATACAGAAGAAAACTCAAAGGGCTGAAAAACATATGCTAAATAGGCAACTTCACTACTAACCTGAGAAATAGAATTTTAAAAATAAAATTGAATTCAATGCATACAGATTATACCGCCCCTGCCCCATCCTTCAAAAAATGTAGGCCTTGTCCTCCTCGTCCAAGCAGGATCTCTCATGCACTTGGGACTGTGCCTGGGAAAATCACCCTGGAAAACATTGTTGCTGTACCTGATAAAGTCAAACATTCACCTGTCCTATGACCCAGCACCTCTCCTGCGAGGTGTGTATAGACCTAGAAATCCATGCACAGTGCTGACCGAAAGTGAAGAGAAAAGGCAGCAGAGTGCTCTTCAGTGGGGGAGCACCCTCACCTGCCTCGTGTTGTACACATGGGGTGGAGAATAAACACGGATGAGCGAGGCCTGTGGGTATCTGCATACGCAGCACACACAAGGTGTTGGGTGAACATAGCAAATTCCAGAAGCTTCAATACAACATGGCACTCACGCACTGTCTTTAAACACATGAAATCCACTACCTATTGTTTTAATGACAGACACGTACAGAAACCGTTCATGTAAAATCATGAACAGCAAGGACTGAAAACAAGTTCTGATCATGACTGCCTCTGGAATGAGGAAGAATTGGGACTAGGAGGGGGACAAGGGGACTTCAGCTTTATTCGTCTTTTTTTAAATTCTCTTCTTTTACAAATGGACGTGAATCACATAGAACAAGGTTAACATTCACAAACTCAGAGATGTGCGTAGAAGGAAGACTCTCCCTTCCCTCTCTCCCTTCCACCTTTTCTTTCTAATACAAATAGATACTACCAGCTTCTCCATCCTCCAGGTGGGGGAGGAGAATTAAGAGCTAAAAGTAAGCTATTTTTTCTGAACTCCTTCTCTTACATATCCCAATATTTTGAAAGAAGGATAAGGAGGCTCCAGAAAGCCTTCCATGAAGAGGTGACACTTTAATGGGGTTTTGATGGGTGAGTGGGCGTTCCCCTCTGTGGACCAGGAAGAAAGGTGGACAGTGGACCTCCAGGCAGAGAGGAGAGTGTGTGCAAAAGCTCAGCAACTTTAAGTGGCCAGCACATTCAGGACTGATCAGCAAAATAGGCAAGGGGGTAGAGGAGAGAAGCAAGAATAGTGTCCAGGGCCAGATCCTGGAGGGACTGGCGAGCCAGACTAAGGGGCACAGATCTGACCAGGTGGGCACCAGAGACTCAGGGTAAAAGCATCCTACAAGGCAGGACACTTTGGTCTCCGCCTGCCACTCACCAAGACAGAACAAATTCCACACCACTTGGAGTGAGTTAAGCCGGGTATGCCATTCCAGGGGAGGGATCCTCTTTCTTCTTAAAGTGCCAGCTTAAGAAACCATGTCAGTGGGGGTTACAATAGACCACTTGGCACTGAGCGACCCCATAGAGAAGCCAGCAACAGCAGGAGCTGACCAGGCTCACCAGCTACCCAGTGCCCGAAGACCGTAGTGACCCAGAGGGATTTCAGCTCCTCTGCCAAAAAGGAGAAAGTCCGTGGTCCCACGGAAAGCTGAGCTAAGGTGCAGACCTCCACCAGGAATAGTGGGCTGGGGACTCCGTCTTCTCCGGCTGACTGTGCGGCTAGCCCAGGGCCCGCCACCAGGGTCACTGTGGGTCATTCTGCAGACCACACTACAAGCAGCAAGGGGACATGGCCAGGATTCTTATTTTATTTCTTTGTTCTCTGGCCACACTGCATGGCTTGTGGGATCTTAGTTCCCCGACCAGGGATCAAACCTGTGTCCCCTGCAGTGGAAACGTGGAGTCTTAACCACTAGGAAGTCCAGGGAAGTCCCCAGGCTTGTATTTTTCAAGCCTGGAATGAGGTAAAAGATGGCCTGGGGGCAGGGAGCAGGGCCCAATTGCCACTCTTGCTCTTGCCTCATTGGCCCCTTCCTCCGCAAAGAATATTAAAAACTCTGTTTTACCACCATGTTGGTATAAAACCAGATGTGTTACTATTATATATTAAAACATTTTCTTTGACCTAAAAGTTAACTTTTTTCTTCTGATTTTGAAAGAAATTAAAGCATCTTCATGGGCCCCCTAGGAGTATCGTGAGTCAGTCCTAGGCACTGTGCCTAGTGGGAAAGTCAGCCCTGGGCAGGAGACACAGGGAGACTCCGCAGGAGGCATCACAACAGTCACCGGGGCAGGTACGGACACAGTTGCCGTGGTGATGGGAAGTCTGGGCCAGGTGAGAAGGACGTGGGGGAGCCAGGACCAGAGCAAACACAGGCAGTCCTCGTGGAAGAGAAGGACGCAGAGGAGGGAGGGGAGGAAGGAGCAGAGGCTGGGAAGCCAGGGAGGGCCTCTGCCTCCGCATCTCATGCAATATGAATGAAAACAGAGAGAAGGAAGCTAATTGGAACCGTTTGCAGCCTAAATGGAGCTGCTTTCTCATCCCGCCAACGGGACTGCCCCACTTGGGAACCAGGCCTCCTTAACACTTAGCATTTAGGAACTTGCTCTCTTCTGAGCACGAAGCTGCTAATGAGTTCCCGGGAGAGCCCTCCACACCAGAGCAGCGACCCAGGCATTCCGGAACTCCAGAGCCAGGCACGGGGCAGGGAGCTGGCCCCCAACAAGGATGTAAGGATCCTTACAGCTTCATTCATCAGTGGGCAGGCTGCCCAGCTGGCATCGATGTCCTACACACAGCCCGCGCCTCAACCAGAGGCGGCACAGGGCCCGGCAGGCCAGCTTCTGTCAGCGTGTCACTTCTCTGCTGAGCTGAGCCAGCAGTGCAGAGAGAGGAATGAGTCCCAATTAGGGGCTGCCTCAAGCTGTGGCAGGATGCCGGCGGGCCTCCCCAGCTGCCTCTGCAGGACACCCACACGCCCACATACCCCCCCAACACACACACACATTCCTTTCTCTTATTCTTTCTTAGAAAGCTGGATCAGCATTCGCTGGCTCAAGTTCTAGTCCAAACCCCTGGGCTCAGCTCCCTACACAGCAGAGAGAACACGGGGATATGGGCCTCATCTGGAAATTAGCTTAATACTCTCCTCAAGCTGCTGTGACTTCCTTACATCTACCTTGCTGTCCCCCCAGTAGAGGCTCTTTGCCAAGGCGGTGTTTGAGTGCCCACTTACTGACCATAGCCCAAGTCTTAACGCAACCCCAGCTGCTCTCGAACTTCAGCGTGCATCAGAGCCACCTGGAGAGCCTGTTAAAGCAGAGTGTGGGCCCCCACCCTCCGAGTCTGTGACTCAGCAGCTCTGGGGGTGGAGCCTGAGAACCTGCATTCCTAGAAAGTCCCCAGACGCTGTTGCAGTCCTGGGCCTTCACTTTGAGAGCCACTGCCTCTCCCTGTCTTCCAACCTTAACCTAGTCTACCTTGGATCTTCTTGGCTGTCCTCCAGTTCAGTTCAGTCGCTCAGTCGTGTCCGACTCTTTGGGACCCCATGAATCTCAGCATGCCAGGCCTCCCTGTCCATCACCATCTCTTGGAGTTCACTCAGACTCACGTCCATCGAGTCAGTGATGCCATCCAGCCATCTCATCCTCGGTCGTCCCCTTCTCCTCCTGCCCCCAATCCCTCCCAGCATCAGGGTCTTTTCCAATGAGTCAACTCTTTTCATGAGGTGGCCAAAGTACTGGAGTTTCAGCTTTAGCATCATTCCTTCCAAAGAAATCCCAGGGCTGATCTCCTTCAGAATGGACTGGTTGGATCTCCTTGCAGTCCAAGGGACTCTCAAGAGTCTTCTCCAAC
>SJYT01073685.1:92060-138817 GCA_006410635.1 Cephalophus harveyi | reverse complement strand
TGAAGATCTTTTTTGTACAGTTCTTCCGTGTATTCTTGCCACCTCTTCTTAATATCTTCTGCTTCTGTTAGGTCCAGACCATTTCTGTCCTTTATTGAGCCCATCCTTGCATGAAATGTTCCCTTGGTATCTCTAATTTTCTTGAAGAGATCTCTAGTCTTTCCCATTCTGTTGTTTTCCTCTATTTCTTTGCATTGATCGCTGAAGAAGGCTTTCTTATCTCTTCTTGCTATTCTTTGGAACTCTGCATTCAGGTGCTTATATCTTTCCTTTTCTCCTTTGCTTTTCACCTCTCTTCTTTTCACAGCTATTTGTAAGGCCTCCCCAGACAGCCATTTTGCTTTTTTGCATTTCTTTTCCATGGGGATGGTCTTGATCCCTGTCTCCCGTACAACGTCACAAGTCCTTTAATTTCTTTCTCCTAATTCTCCTACCTGGAATTTTGATCTAATCTTCCCACCCAAGCCCTTGGTTCCTCTGGGCTCCAGTACATCCTTGCCACCAGCAGCCCCTTAACTAATGGCTCTCCTTGATCCAGCCCTGCTCCGGGAGGATGGCCCTGCCTCTGGTTCGCATGGGTCCTTTTGCTTTTTAGAAGCTCCTTCAGAGCGTCCCTGGTGGTCCAGAGGTTAGCAGTGGGCCTTGCAGTGCAGGGGACAGTGGTTTGAGCCCTGCTCTGCGGAGATCTCACCTGCCTCAGAGCAACTAACCCTGGGTGCCACAGTGACTGAGCCCCTCGCGCTGCAAGTGCTGAAGCCCACGTGCCTGGAGCACATGCTCCACAGCAAGAGAGCCCGCGGCAACGCGAAGCCCCACTCTCCGCACCTAGAGACGGCCTGTGTAAAGCAACGAAGACCCAGCACAGCCAAAAGTAACTAAATAAATTATATTCCTTAAAAGCCATCATAGGCCTCATTTTCAATACTCGAAGGGGCCCTCTGTCCACACTAGGTTCTCATCAGATGACCAAACACAACCACGGGCCCCTTGGCACCCAGCTGGGGGACACCTGTGTTGGTCTTGCTGTGCCCTCACAACAAGCCCTCTTTTATGTATCAGGAAACCGAAATTCACATCACTTAATGACTAGCCCCAAAATGCTGGTCACATAATAGAGATGAGGGTCCAGCCAGGTCTTCTTATGTCTGATTCCCTGCTTTTCCCACTTCCAGGAAGCTTCTGTATCTGTTGGGAATGCTTTTGGCTGCAAGTAAGAGAACCTCCAACTAAGAGTGGCTGAGACCCATGAAGGTGTATTTTTCCCCTGCATTCTCACGTAGCGTCTCGGAACTCCGGAGGTGAGGCACTGTGGGATTGGGTTAGGAGTTCACTGAGAATCAAGGGGCGGGAAGTGCCATGGTCATTTGACCTGGCTCTTGGGGTCACAAGATGGCAGGCCTTACTCGGGAGTAAGACACCCATGGCCGTATTAAAGAGGCAGAGACCTTTTCTGGCTGGTTCCTCTCCAGTCAAAGGGGAAACTCTCTCCCCTTCAGACCTCCTCTTCCATCTCATTAGCCAGAACTAGACAGGCAGAGAAGTTCTGCTGCTGAAGAAGAAGGCAGTGATCGCTCTGGGGTGAGCAACCGTGACGGAGTGCCGCAGCACCCTCCAGAGATGAATGCCCGCTGCCACAGCACCCTCCAGAGATGAATGCCCGCTGCCGCAGCACCCTCCAGAGATGAATGCCCGCTGGATGCTGGGAGTATCTGAGTGGCCAACACATTCAAGCCGACTGGGCTGTGAGACCATTGATCCACATCCTATTCCCCTCCTATACTCAGTGTCTAACACAGTAAATCTCTTTGCTTAACACACACCTATTCCCTCCAAAGTGCCTGCTGTGTGTCACACTCGGCAGCAGACGCTGAACCAGCGCAGCCTGCTGAAAAGAGCGAGAGATTTGGAGCCAGTCCAAAGGCCTTCGAATCCTCTCACTTCCAAGCTGTGTCGCCCTGGGCCAGTCCCTTCACCTCTCTGGGCCTCACTTGTGTTTGCACAGAGGGACATGCAGACCTGATAAGATAGCATATAGGAACCACAGGGCACAGGCCATTCGACGGATGAGACTCGATGGTGATGCAGGAAGAGAGTACCAAGAGGGCACGAAGGGAGGGTGGCACGTGGACGCTTCCGTCAGCGGCTTTCCCTCGTGGCACGACAGCAGGTGGCTCGGATCTCACCCTTGGAGGGGAAAGGACCAAAGCAGTCATCGTCATTCAGAGCTTCAGTTCCTTCTGAAGGCCGTCATTAAGAATATAGAATGGGGACTTCCCCGGTGGTCCAAAGGGTAAGACTTTGAGCTTCTGATGCAGGGGGCACAAGCTCAATCCCTGGTGAGGGAATTAAGATCCCACATGCTATGCAGAGGAGCCAAAAAAAAGTTTTTAATTAAAAAAATATATAGAATGGTAATACTGCCTGCCATTTATTGAATGACTACTCTGGCTGGCACTGTGCCAGGACTTCATATTAACTCTTTACTCCTCATAGAAATCCTAGGAGATGGGTGATATTATTAACTCCATTTTTCAGTTGAAGAAACTGAGGCACAGGGAGCTTACAAACCGAGACCCCAGCGGCCCCTACCTCTGGTGCCCGAGCGCTCGCCACTGGGGCGCACGGCCCCCCAGGATAGACTAGAAGCGTCTCTGCCGTCCACACGGCCCCCCCCAGGATAGACTAGAAGCGTCTCTGCCGTCCACACGGCCCCCCCAGGATAGACTAGAAGCGTCTCTGCCGTCCACGGTCTCCATACGGCAGGTGCCGTCAGTCACCGGGGAATGTCCAGGTGAAGCTGAGTTTGGAGATAGTCCCACTGAGAGGAGCAGCCGGGAAAGCATCTCACGGCCCCGTGCCCGGGGCAGCCTCCCGGGCAGCCTCTCCCACGAGGGAGACGCTCCACTCTCTACTGTGGGGGGCTGCGGGCAGAAGCGCATGGGCTCCAGGGATGCCAGCGGTACCCTCCGCTCTTGGCTGTGTTTCTTCTTTATTGTTGTTGGCATCCTGCAACCCCAGGCCGTGCTGTGAGGCTGGGCACCAGACACACAGAGATGCACCAGACTCACCTCAGTCTGAAGCATTTCAGGGTCTAGGAGAGGACGCAGAAACAGCCAACAAAGACAGATGTTTGCAAGATTGGCTGCAGCAGCCCAGGGGGCACCTCTTGCTTAGCCTTGGGCAGGGGGTGGTCAGGGAGAGCTTCTGGAAGATGCTCGATGCTGGCAGAACAGACGCCAGTTAGGAAAAGCCTCCGGGAGAAATAATGGAGCAGCAGTGACCGCTGTGGCAGGGGCTTTGCTAAACAGTATCCAAGTTAACTCCCCGCTTTCACAAGCAACTCGATGAGGCAGCTCCCCCAGGCATCCCCAGCGAACAGTGAAGAATCTGGGGCAGAGGAAGGCTGAAGACCTTGTCCGAGTTCATGGAGACAGGAGCGGTGCGGCCAGGATCTGGTTCCAGTCTCTGGACTCACCGCCTCCACACGTGCTGCAGAACAGTCTCTGCTGCAGGCAGCGTGTGCAAAGGCCAGGGGCCAGCAGGGCCCACCCGGGGACAGCCAATCGACGGGGGCCGGGTTGCAGTCAGCAGAGTCAGTGGTGTTCACGGAGCAGGTGCGAGAGCGTCGTCAGCTCTCTGATCGACAGCTGGGCTCATAGACCTCACCCCCAAAGACCGGAGCTGGATGCCAACCCCAGCCTTCCCCCTAGCCCCAGCCTCTCCTAAAACTTCCCTCCCCAACCCACCAGGCAGGACTCCCCACCTGGAATCACCACTCACCACCAATCACCCCTCACTCACCACTCTGACCCCTGACTGCTCTGTTATCCATTACGCATTTGCCCAGCTTGCCTACGTCCTTTATGGGGTTCTTTTAATGTATGCCCTCAAGTCACTTCTGGCTGATTTGCTAAATGCTGGACAAAAATCCGAACTGGTTCAGCAGATAAATTAAGGGACAACTGTTCCTCTTGCAGGAGGATTAACCACAAAATTCTCCCAACAGAAACTCCTTTTTCAGTGCCAGTGCAATACAGAAATGGTCTGTTTTAAAATCAACCCACAATTGTCGGTTCTGTTGATTTTGCTGATTTGTTTTTATATATAGTCTCATTCTGCCAAAAAAAAAGGAGGGGGGGCTTGAGGCATTTTCTCAATACATGTAACCAGAAACGAAACATACATGTAAGTCTGGATAAAGGAAAAGCAAGAGCAAATGAGGGGGGCTACTAAGTTATAAAATGCCATGTCCTTTACAATCTGCTTGAGTTGGATCACTTTCTGAGTTCGAACTTCCTAGTAGCCAAAGCAAGAAGGGCAAATATACGCAATAGCCAGATTCCCAGGGTTTGTGCAGGTAAAACAAAACAGTTGCTCCGGGAAGGAGGAAGAAAAACAAAGAGGAGTGGGAGGAGAGGCAGAAGCATGAGGAGGAGGAGGAAGACGAGGAGAAGCAACAGCAGCCCCGGGTTCCTGGTCCTGGGATGCGTTAATCACACGCTGGATTTGGCCAAGGTTCGGGGGGAATGCAGAGGGGAGCCCTGAACCCAACCAGATCTGCTCTGTGCATAGCCCCCAAAGCAATGGACTTACTGGATAAAGACCATCCAAAGATCAGGTTCTGATGCTGCCTGAAAACACTGGTCCAGGCTGGCCCTGCCCCAGGTCACCCTCCTGAGTGAGCAGAATCAGCAGGGGTGAGTGGATGTTTATCCTTCAGAGCCCAGCGAACCCAGCCCATGAACATCTCTTTCCCCTTGAGGTCCAATCCAGTCACACGTGAGCCAGATTATTATTGTTCGGTCACTGGGTCGTGTCTGACTCTCTGCAACCCCATGGACTGAGGCATGCCAGGCTTTCCCATCCTTCACTATATTTCTCAGTGTTTGCTCAAACTCATATCCATTGAGACAGTGATGCCATCCAACCATCTCATCCTCTGCCGCCCCTTCTCCTTCTGCCCTCAGGCTTTCCCAGCATCAGGGTCTTAGGGTTGAACAAATTCCAGCTTTGTTGGGTTTCCACTAACAGCTGGTGGTCCTCCAGTTACCCAACCCTGACAGTAAGGCTGATCATCTCTGAGCTTGGATGGACAATGGTCCCCAAGGCCCACCAGGGTACCTCCCTAACCAGTGAGATACCTTCCCCTGGACTCCTGGAAGTTCTTACTCGTAAGATAAGAAGGAGGCGTCTATCCTCTTTCGAAGCCCTTCTAGATGCCAGGCATTGTGCAGAACACTCAAGGTCTGTCTTGCCTAATTCTCCCTCTATGAGGTCAGCATCTACACCCCCAATAACTTCTTGGCACCCAGACCATTCCAGAAGTTGCTGGATACTCAAACTCAACATTTTTGAGACGACCCTCACCACACTCTCCTTCATCCTCTCCTCCCACCCTCTGGCTGTGTTTCCTGTCTCAGGGAATGGCTGCTGCTGCTGCTGCTAAGTCACTTCAGTCGTGTCCGACTCTGTGAGACCCCGTAGATGGCAGCCCACCAGGCTCCCCCGTCCCTGGGATTCTCCAGCCAAGAACACTGGAGTGGGTTGCCATTTCCTTCTCCGATGCATGAAAGTGAAAAGTGAAAGGGAAGTCGCTCAGTCATGTCTGACTCTTCGCGACCCCTTGGACTGCAGCCTACCAGGCTCCCCCGTCCCTGGGCTTTTCCAGGCAAGAGCACTGGAGTGGGGTGCCATCGCCTTCTCCGCAGGGAATGGCAACACCATCCAACTGCTCAGTTCATAATCTCACGAGTCACTTTTACCCCTACCCCAAGCTCATTTCCATAACAAATCCATCACCAAGTGCTGTTAATTTACCTCCTAACCAGCTCTTGAAGCCCTCACATCTCTCTACTCCATCTTTCCTGATCAGCTTCTTCCTCCCATGTGGACCACTGCGAGAAATTCCGTTTCAGCTCCTCTCATCAGCTCTGGTTCTTCTAGCTTTCCTTTATCCTGCACAGAACAATCTTGCCAAGACACAAAGCACATCAGATCATGTCGGTCCCATTTAAAATCCCTCACTGGCTTCCCATTGCTCCTAAAACATAGCCTACAGTCCTCACGGTCGAGAACAGAGCTTGCCCCTCACCGCCTCCCAGCAGCCCCTTGAATCCCCCCAACCCCACCCGAGCCCTTCTCCACTCTCACGGACCACCGTGCCAGGCTGTCCCTCCCTGCCCAGCACACCCTGTGCACCATTCCACCCAGACAACTCCTGATATCCCAGCCATCACCTCCTCCAGGGAGCCTTCCCTGAACTCCCTCGCCAGTTGAATCCTCCTCACGCTATTGTGTCCCTTTTCTAGTGTCCCTTCCTCTCTCCTGAGGTCTATACCCCAGTTGGGAGGATGGAAGCCCAGCAGACTGGCTTCAGAGTCGGCACTACTGCCTTTGACTCTACTTGTTGAGTGTTTTATGAATAGTTAATAGGCTTCTAGGAGGCTGAATCATGGCCCCCAACGGTATCAGATCTTAATCTCTAAAACCTGTAAATGTTGCCTCTTTCAGTTCAGTTCAGTCACTCTGTTGTGTCTGATTCTCTGCGACCCCATTGTCCATCCCCAGCTCCCAGAGTTTACTCAGACTCATGTCCATCGAGTTGGTGATGCCCTCCAACCACCTCATCCTCTGTCGTCCCCTTCTCCTCCCCTCTTCTATCTTTCCCAGCATCAGGGTCTTTGCCAGTGAGTCAGTTCTTCCAATCAGGTGGCCAAAGTATTGGAGTTTCAGCTTCAGCATCAGTCCTTCCAATGAACACCCAGGACTGATTTCCTTTAGGATTGACTGGTTGGATCTCTTTGCAGTTCAAGGGACTCTCAAGAGTCTTCTCCAACACTATGGTTCAATTCTTTAATGCTCAGCTTTCTTTATGGTCCGACTCTCACATCTATATATGACTACTGGAAAAACCATAGCTTTGCCTATGTTGCCTTCTTTGGAAAAGGGTTTTTTTCACTGGTGTGACTAAGTTAAGGATTTTGAGATGGGCAGATTATCCTGGGTTATCTGGGTGGGACCTCCATGCCATCATGAGTATTCTTATAAGAGCTAGGGAGAGGAGGGGTTTGATACACAGAGGAGCAGGTAATATGAAGATGGAGCAGAGAGAGATTTAAAGATGCTGGCCTTGAAGACTGGACCGATGCAGTCACAAGGCGAGGAACACCCCCAGCTGCCAGGAACTGCAAGAGGCAAGGGACAGGTTCTCCCCTGGAGCCTCTGGAGGGAGTGCACCCTGGCGACACCTCGATTTCGGCTCTGAGGCACCAGTTCGGGGCTTTGGGACTCCAAAGCTGAGAGAGAATAAATGTGTGCCTTTCTAAGGCATGGGGTTTGTGGTGATTCATTACAGCAGTTGCGGGAACCTAGTACAGGTTCATCGGTGATGAAACTAGGCTCGGAGAAGAGGAGTAACTTGCCAAGGTCACATCACTCGCCCATCCCAGGCCCCAACCCTCTTCTGGAAGAGAAAGTCGATCCCCACAGTGAAAAGCCCGAGGAGGCTGAGGTCGTCTGGGAGCCATGAGGCTGCGCAGCCCCCGCGGTTGAGGGGAAACCAGTCCACCTGAGCGGGTTCCTGGCCTGGCCTGCCTACGCCTCTTGCTCGGGGCTGCAGAAGATCCTGGCACACCCCTTCTACCCCCTTGCAGGAGGGAAGCATGCCCAGGAGTGGCCTCTTCCCCAGCACATCCTCCTTGGAAAATCCAGCAAGCGGTGGCAGGGAGCTCTCCGAAAGCTCCCGGCTCCATGGCCCCGGTGCTCCTAGGCGTGTGGCCTGCCTGCTGACGGGTCGCTGCAGGAAGCTCCTGGCCCCTGCCTCTTCGTCTCCTCCTTCCCTTCCTGCTGCTTCCATAGGAGGTTTGTGAAGAGGGACAGTCCTGGGTCACGCAGAGGAGGACGCCAGAGAGGACATCACCCTGCCAGCTGGACTCACCAGGAGAAGCAAAGACAGGGAGGAGAGCATAACCGCCCCGCCACACCGCACACGCAGGCTGTGTGCTGTCCCTCGAGACATCCAGCAAGCCCCCAGCATCCCTCAGGACACGTGGTCCTATTCCCATTTTGCCGTGAAGGAAACTGAGGCTCAGAGAGGCAGAGCTGTGCTCAAGGTTATACAGCTAGAAGGCTTCCCTGGTGGCCCGGCAGTGAAGAATCCGCCTGCAGTGCGGAAGATGTAGGAGACATGGGGTCGATCCCTGGGTCAGGAAGATCCCCTGGAGGAGGGCATGGCAACCCTCTCCAGTATTCTTGCCTGGAGAATCCCATGGATGGAGGAGCCTGGCGGGCCACAGTCCATAGGGTCACAAAGAGTGGGACACGAATGAAGCGACTTAGCACGCACACATATAGCTAGCAGGCACTCAAGCTGGGATTCGACCAGACCTGCTTGTTGTAAGTCTATTGCCGTCTGCACTCACCTCTGACCCCCAGGCCTGGCCTGGGAAAGATTGCTTCTTCCTTTAATAAGGAGGGCTCCCCTGGGATCAGCCTTTGCAGCCTCTCCCCTACTCCATCTCCAGCCATCCTTCCACTCTGTCTGAGTTTCCATTTATCATGCCCAAAATGAAGAGGCCATCCAAACCAGCCCAAGCCCTCTCTCCAAGCACACTCGTGCACAGCAAATGCAAGACTAGATGAGGAGTTGTTTCACAAGTAAAATTGCCGTGCCCGGGATTATTATTGTAAATACTGTGCACGCAACTCCTGGTTTCCATGCTAATGGAATGGAGCAGTGGGGCACATAATTAAAAACGCATTTATATTTGGCTTCAGAACACGTTTTTGTTCTCATGAGGGGATATGGGAGGCTCTGATGCTCCAGGAATCCAGTGTGACTTCGTAATCCTTCTGCAAAAAGAGAGAGAGAAAATTAAAGACACCTGCCTTGAGAAAAACCAGACAGCCGTCCCACGCTCTGCCCATCCCACAGCTGCCGCTTCTGCTGACGATGAGAAATGTCCCTGCCATCGTGGACGCAAAAGTACCCAGCATAGCAGAGCTTCAAAATAAATGATTTTTGTCGTTTTAAGGCACTGAGTTGGGCGGGGAGGCGGGGCTGTTGTTTGTTACGCAGCAATAGATAACTGATACATGCTCCTAAGAAATCCGTGACCTCTCTCAGTTTCCTACGAATTCCTGTCCGCTTTGGGGTCCAACGTCCTGCTTCCTCTAACCCCTCCATCTGGCCCCCATTTTTCCCTCTTTTCCCCTCAGTGGGGGCACTGTTCCCTTCCCAGACCTGAAAGCCATCTTTTTCTCCTGGTATCCTCCAAATAGCTCTCAGGGCTTTGGTGTGTGGATCAGACCTTACTGAGGGCTTCCCCGGGGGCGCTAGTGGCAAAGAACCCACCTGCCAGTGCAGGAGACGCAAGAGACCTGGGTTCCATCCGCGGGTCGGGAAGACCCCCTGGAGAAGAAGCCCACGCCAGTACTCCTGCCTGGAGAATCCCATGGGCAGAGGAGCCTGGGGGCTACAGTCCATAGGGCTGCACAGTCGACAAGACTGAAACAGCTGCGCATGCACACATGCAGCTAGCAAGCGGTCAGGGTTAGGGTTGAGGAGGGTCTGAGGAGCTCTGGAGGCAGGGGCTTCCAATCACAGGATGTCAAAGGACTCAGGTTTGGGCGCTGGAAATCTCTGCTCTTAAATCATATTTGGTCGTCCCCCCGACAGCGCTCTTCTTCAATCTGCCGACTTCCCGCTCCCTTCCCCCGGCCTCTGTCCCCAATCCCCATGCCTCCGAGGTCCCCACGCAAATCCTGGACAGCTAGATTAGCTATTTGCCACTTCCAGACACTTCATGCTCTCTGAGCTTTATCTTCTACCCTCGGAAGATTGTCGAACGATCCTCCAAAACAAAAATCGTTTTTTTCCCTAAGGGAACTCCAAGGCCAGATGTTAAGCTGACAGTTGCACTTTTAAATTCCGCTATATAAGTGAGAGAGGACACCGCAAGCTGTCCATCCGAGTCCCTGCTTTGCTTTCTTCTTCGATTAATCAGGACAGTTAACTCTCCAGCCTCCTTTGCAACCCAAAGTGGACACGAGACATAATTATAGCCCGCAAGATGCAAGTAGAAGTCTGCTGGGAACTGACGGGAATGTTTATCCTTTCCTGACACAGGCACCGCTTCCCTTCCTCCTGTGTCTTCCTGCCCAGGAAGTGGACACAGTGTCTGGCGGTGCAGCAGCCACCTTGTAACCAAGAAGATGAGAGTCACGTGCCCAGGATGGCCGAGCGCAAAGCCGGATGGGCTGCACTCTCAACGGCTTGCCTAAGCTGCACCTGGCCTGCTGGATTCTGGACTCTACAGTCGTTGGGGAAAATAAACCCCTGTTTGTTGGGTTTCCCGTCTCTTGCATCTAAATGCAATCCTACCCATTTCAATAAGTAATGGCATCTTGATTTCAAAACCCCTTCCCTTTAATTGCTGCCTCTTCTGGTAAATGGACGATGATGTCAACCGCAGAGTAGATATTCAACAAAGTCGGCAATGATGTCAATTTAAAGTTTTCGAGCCATGTTACCTGCCACGGTAGAGAGCTGTCTGTTAGCGGAGTGCAGATGGGAACCTCAGGCCCATCTCCGTGTAGCCGGAGCCTCCTGAGGGTGGAGAGGGTGCCTCTGTGCAGGTCACACCCGGTGCTCATCAGTGGGACGAGCGTCTGACAGCTGAACACAGAGGCGGAGGAGTGAGCTGAGAGAAGGCTCACGGCCTCCTGAGCAGTCGCTTCGCTTTGGGATGGCCCGGGGAGGTGGGTTCATCTGGGTACTTGACCAACAGGTAAAGCCCTGGGGAAGCAGCCTGGCAGCTGTGGGTCCTCGCACCTGGCCACCGTCCCAGCCCAGCCACCGGGAAGGTGAGTAACCCAGGAGGGCACAGTATTTCCTCCACAGACCTCGGCTTTCTTGTTTATGAAACGACGACATTGATCGCTCCGTCTCACAGAGTCACGAGCATCGCCTGAGACAGGCACGGAGCGTGTGCTGTCCGCTCACAATAAGTGCTCAAGAAATGCTGGTGTCACTGCGGCTGCCCTCAAGGAGGGCATTTCGCTGAGCGAGTCAGGAGACCAACGCATGACAGCCACTTAGCACAGAGCACCCTGCCTGGGCTCTGGGGAGAGGTCGGCTGCGGCGGGGGGTGGGGGTGTGCAGAGAGGGACGTCCCTGCTCGGAGCTAACAGCACCCAGGTGTTCCCGACCCCTGCCCAGACCCTCCTCCTCACCCCAGTGTGTCAGAATTTGTCTACGTGTTCACCTGTCTCACCCGACTGGGAGTTTAGCTCAGTATCTCTAGCGTCTGGCCCAGACCAGGCAACAATGAATGGTCACAGAAGGAGGGACAGACAGAGACAGCCACAGTGACTGATCTGGTAGAAACTTGGGTGACTCTGAGCTGCCCCCAGCTCCCTAGAAAGAGGACTTGATGTTGGGGGACCCACCAAGCTGCAGAGGACTTCTGGGGTGTGGAGAAGGGTCATGTCAGTGGTAGACAGAGGCAGACAGATGTGGGAGAGGGCAGAGGGCAGGTCCAACAATTCTAGGGGATGTGAGAGCTGGACCTTAGAGAAGGCTGAGTGCCGAAGAACTGATGCTTTTGAATTACGGTGCTGAAGAAGACTCTTGAGAGTCCCTTGCACTGCAAGATCAAACCAGTCATTTCTAAAGGAAATCAACCCTGAATACTCATTGGAAGGACTGATGCTGAAGCTCCAATACTTTGGCCACCTGATGCAAAGAGCTGACTCACTGGAAAAGACCCTGATGCTCGGAAGAGGAGGCCAGGAAGAGAAAGGGGCAAAAGAGGATGAGACGGTTGGATGTCATCATCAACTCAACAGACATGAGTCTGAGCAAACTCCGGCACACAGTGAAGGACAGGGAAGTGGGTTATGCTGCCGTCCATGGGGCCACAGAGAGCTGGACGTGACTTAGCAACTGAGCAACAAAAAGCCAGAGGTGGCTGAGCCCACGTAAGACAGGCCCCATCAGCAGTGGGTGCGTCTGACTGCTCCCAGGAGCAGGGAGAGAGCAGGGGCTTGGAGGCTGGAGCCTCTGGTGGCCCCAAGTCCACCCTGTGCCTCAGTTTCCCCCTCTGCAGAATGGGTGGTTGAGCAGGATGACCTCTGAAGGCCTGTCCAGCTCTGACAGCTGGGATCCAGAAATGGGCTACACTCGGGGTCCAGACAGACTCCTGCTAGAGCCCAGGCCTGGCCCCCTCAGTGCCCTGAGACCCCCAGGGACGCTCTGGCCTTGAAGGGCACGTGGACCCCATCCCAAAAGGATGTGAGCAGAAAACACCCCAGAGCATCAGGAACAAGGGGAAGAAAACATCAACAAACGAAAATGAGAAGCTTTCCACCCTGAGATACTCAGGAGCTAGAAGGAGCTTCATCCCCTAACTCATTCCCTCCCTCCCTCACTCAGTCCTGCACTTCTGGCGAGTCAGGCAGGTAGGTGATAATTCATCAGACTTGAGTGCTCTGTGCCCGGCCCTGCACTGCCATGAATCAGCTCAGTTCAGTCGCTCAGTCGTGCCTGACTGTTTGCGACCCCATGAACCGCAGCACACCAGGCCACCCTGAACATCACCAGCTCCCAGAGTCCACCCAAACCCTTGTCCGTCGAGTCAGTGATGCCATCCAACCATTTCATCCTCTGTCGTCCCTTTCTCCTGCCCTCAACCTTTCCCAGCATCAGGGTCTTTCCAAATGAGTCAGTTCTTCACATCAGGTGGCCAAAGTATTGGAGTTTCAGCCCTTCCAATGAGCACGCAGGACTGATCTCCTTTAGGATGGACTGGTTGGATCTCCTTGCAGTCCAAGGGACTCTCAAGAGTCTTCTCCAGCACCACAGTTCAAAGCATCAATTCTTTGGCGCTCAGCTTTCTTTATAGTCCAACTCTCACGTCCATACATGACCACAGGAAAAACCAGAGCATGAATAAGCTGCTCCAAAAGCCCACTTTCTAAAAGCAAAACTGACCACTGAAACAAAGAATCTAGCCTGAAGCAGAAACGGGGGCCGAGAGGTGTGTTCTGGTGAATGGGGGCGAGGCCCTTCCTGCCCAGCCCTCAATCCAGTTTTCCCCAGACTGTTTGGCCATCAGAATTGTCCTGGAGGACTTGCCTGGCAGTGCAGGGGTCAAGACTCGGCGCTTCCAATGGAGGGGTGTGGGGTTCGATCCATGGTCGCGGAACGAAGATCCCACATCCCGGGCAGAGCAGCCACAAACCGACAGAGATGTAACGCTGTCCCGGAGCCGCCCCTGGTCCCAGGTATCCCAGGATGGTTGGGCACTGTCACTGGAGGGGGTGTCCCACACCTCAGAGCTTGTCATGGAGGAGGGGATGGGGGAGCCCTCAAGGGAGGCTTTGAGGGTGGGGGGTGCAGAAGTGGGATGAGGTCATCATTTCCTCCCCCACCTCCTGGGCTCTGCGTCTGGGTGGGGTCTCCCCACCCCTCTGAGCAGGACTGTGAGCTTCCCGCTGCTGCATCTGGGGACCAACAGGAAGCTCCAGTCTAAGCATCCTTCTCAGCTGAGAGCCCAGCGGGTGCTGAGAGCGTGTGCCGGCTTCACGCTCCCTCTCTGCCTTTCCTCGCGTTGGTCCCAGGGTGAGCGGGGTCTCAGGACCCAGAACCCCCCGGCTGGGTATGACAGCCCTCACAGGGCCAGCACCTCCACGCGCGGAGCCCTGCTGCACCAGCCCCAGATCCCTGGCCTCTCCCGGGGGGCGTGACCCACCTTGGCCCGTGTGCCAGCCATCAGCCTCCACTGCTGCACGTTGATACACTGGCCTAATGGTCCCGGAACTATGTTTCGCCCTGTCTTTTGGTTCGGGAACAGCCCCTGGGGGGCCTCATTGTTTCGCTTTGAGTGTGGAGCCCTACTGCTAGCTAGTCCCCCGATAACTCCAGCAGAGCCGGGACGACGCCCCGAGCGGACGGCCCGGAAGGACTCAGAGCCCAGGGCCAGCCGCCCTGAGAGCACTCAGCTGCGGCCCTCAGACACCTGGCCCGCCAGGGCGCCTGCACTCCTCAGCACCGCCTCCTTCATCCTGCTCCGGGAGCAGGGGTGCAGAGACCTGGCCTGGTCAAGCCAGGGGCCGGCTCTCCTCCTGACTTGATTGCCTTCTTCCTTTTTCCAGGGTCTCTGCTTTTAAAAATGCTTCTCCAAGGAAGCATTCTTGGAGAATGCTTTTATGCCCTTCTCCTTAACCCCCTCCACCCCCTGTTACGATGCCGTGCAGCCTGGTCAAGACGCCCCATCTTTCCGCATCTCACTTTGCTCCTCTTGGAAACGAGGGTGCAATCTCCTCCCTGCTTACTTCTTAGGTATTGAATATTTAATGAGCAGCTACTACGAGCTAGGCTTCATGCCAGGCTCCCACGCCTTAAGGCTGTTTTAAAAGAAGAGTAACAGTGATAATAACAAGCTACCATGTGCCAGCCACAGCGCTACCCGTTCCTCCTCCCCCTCCATCCCCTCCTCATCGTCCGCCTGGATGATGTGCTGACACCAGGTGCGCGCCACGTGCACGATGGGGGTTTGTTCTCTTTGGCTTCTTCGTTTGTCTCTGGCTGCGCTGCATGGCGAGTAGAAGTGCAGAGTCTTCATCGCCAGACCGCTGGGGAGGCCCCGGCACCACACTGCACTGGCCGCGGATCTTAGTTCTTCCATCCACACAGCAGAGCTGTGAGAGATAAACTATTAGGGTCCTTACATTGCAGAAGAGAAAGCTGAGCCTCAGCGAGGCCACGTGACTCCCCCCAGGGCATGCAGTTTCTGGGTATCAAGGCGCAGAAACCGGAAGATGCTTCGCGCAGCAGCAGGAGCTGGGGAGCTGCAGCAAGATGAGGCACGGAGCTGGACTCCCTCCGGGCCTGGCCACGCCAGACGGGACTGAGGCGCCCAGACCAAACCCCCAGGATGCTGAAAGGCAGTTCTGAGCCACGAGTGCCCTCTTAGGGAGGAAAAAGGCAAGAGCCTCGGACCCCCAAGCCTTCAGCCCCTTTCTGGGGCACTGCCAGTTCCCTGCCCCTGGGCCACCGTGGCACGTCCAGCGGCATCACTCCTGCCGACCCCATTCCCGTGGAGAGAGGCACACTGGGGGTCGTGCCGTGGGAGGCACCCTGGTCCTGGAGGTCTCAGGAGGCCCCAGGCCTGTGGGAGAGGGCTTCGCCTTCAGGAGGGAGTGGGGATGAGGAGTTAAGGTGGCCTGCTGTGGGGACTGACACCCCGGCCTGCAGCGCATCCCGCCACCTCCCTAACAAGGGGACCTGGGGAGAGCCGCACCCCAGGCTGCCACCTCAGGTAAGTCACCTCCCTCCCATCCATTCCCCACCACCGAGAGCCAGGTGGAGGCCTGGACCCTGAGCTGGGGAAGCAAGGTCCACACCAGGCCCTGCCCTCCGTGAGGTCAGCTGTGGTCAAGCCCGCTGGCCTTCCAGCATCTCGTTTTGCTCTTCATTAAAACAAGAGTGCAGGGATTTCCCTGGTGGCCCAGTGGCTAAGTCTCCCTGCTCCCGAGGCAGGGGGCCCGGGTTCACTCCCTGGTCAGGGAACTAGATCTCATGTGCCAGAGCTAAAGATCCTGTGAGCTGCAGCTAAGACCCAGCACAGCCAAACAAATAAATAAAATGAACATCTTTTTAAAAGAGTGCAATTCCACACCCTTCTTTCTTAAATACTTGCTTCTTTGGCCGCATCGGAGCTTCGTTACGGCGCAGGGACTCCCTGGCTGAGTCACGAGGGCTCAGCTCACGGGCTCAGCTGCTCTGCAGTTTGCAGGGTCTTTGCTCCCTGACCAGGGAGCAGACTCGTGTCCCCTGCACTGCAAGGTGGATTCTTAACCACTGGGCCCCCAGGGAAGTCCCCTCATCTTTCTTTATGTGTCCAGCAAACGCTTATTCAGCGCTCCCATGTGCCAGGCTCTGTGCTGAGTCTTCAGGCTATTATGGGAAACAAATAACAGTAACAATAACAACAACAGTGATAATAGCCCGCCTAGGATACTCCCTGGTGGCTCAGCTGGTAAAGAAGCCGCCTGCAATGCAGGAGACCTCGGTTTGATTTCTGAGTGGTGAAGATCCGCTGGAGAAGGGAAAGGCTACCCACTCCAGTATTCTTGGGCTTCCCTGGTGGCTCAGCTGGTAAAGAATCCACCTGTAACGCAGCAGACCAGGGTTTGATCCCTGGGTCGGGAAGATCCCCTGGAGAAGAGAAAGGCTACCGACTCCAGTATTCTGGCCTGGAGAATTCTGTGGACTGTATAGTCCATGGGATAGCAAAGAGTCAGACATGACTGAGCAACTTTCACTCACTTAGGATATGCTAAAAATGAGTTTCCTTCAGTAAAAGCGTGGGGGAGCGGTTAAAATCCAGGCATGAGGGTAAAGCCCTCTCTGCTACTGCCCTAACTGTGTGGCCTTGGGCAGATTGCCTACCCTCTCTGTGCCTCAATTTCCTCACTGTAAAATGAGCGTGATGGTAGTTCCTCCCCCGCCGGATTTGAGGGTCGCGCAGGTCAGGGTCCCAGCGCAGCACGTGGCAGCCCCTGCGATTGGCATGGCTTTTCTCTGAGTCCCGCAGGACAGGGCATTTAACAGCACTTAGAGGGGGGCAAGGAACCGGGGCGGCTTGCCCTCACCCTCTCTTCCATGCCCCCCTTGTGTTCCCGCCTCGGGCCTGTCTTCTCGCAGGTGGGATTGTGCCCCAGCCTCCTAACAGCGTCCTGGCCTCCAGCCTCATCCCCTCTGCTGTGGGCTGGACTGTTCCTCCTGCCCCCATTCATACCTTGAAGTCTCAACCCCAGGAGCTCAGAGTGTGACTGCAGTTGGAGACAGGATGCTGATGCAGCCTCACACACATCTCAGCCACTGCTCACGCTCCTGCCCCAGCAAGGCCCACTTCACGGCCTGGGGCCCCTGGAGAGGAAGAGGGCCAAGCTCCACCACCGTCTCAGGGAGCCGGGAGCCAGCTATGCGGATATGAGAAAGTTCCACCCTGGGGGGAACTGGGGTTGCACCAGGATGGGGGCACCCCATGACAAGTGGCAGCTTCCTCCTGGCTTCTGGTGGTGGCTGGCTTGTGGCCGTATCCTCTCAATCTTTATCTCCTTGGTCACAGAGCCTTCTTTCCTGTGTGGGTCTTCACACAGCATTCTTACAGACACAGTTCAGTTCAGTCGCTCAGTCTTGTCCAACACTTTGCGACCCCGTGGACTGCAGCACACCAGGCCTCCCTGTCCATCACCAATTCTCAGAGCTTACTCAAACTCGGGTCCATTGAGTCAATGATGCCATCCAACCATTCTCATCCTGTCGTCCCCTTCTCCTCCCGCCTTCAATCTTTCCCAGCATCAGGGTCTTTTCAAATGAGTCAGCTCTTCGTATCAGGTGGCCAAAGTATTGGAGTTTCGGCTTCAACATCAGTCCTTCCAATGAATGTTCAGGACTGGTTTCTTTTAGGATAGACTGGCTGGATCTCCTTGCAGTCCAAGGGGCTCTCAAGAGTCTTCTCCAAAACCACAGTTCAAAAGCATCAATTTTTCAGCGCTCAGCTTTCTTTATAGCCCAACTCTCACATCCATACATGACCACTGGAAAAACCATAGCTTTGACTAGACAGACCTTTGTTGGCAAAGTAATGTCTCTGCTTTTTAATATGCCATCTAGGTTGGTCATAGCTTTTCTTCCAAGGAGCAAGTGTCTTTTAATTTCATGGCTGCAGTCACCATCTGCCGTAATTTTGCAGAGACACAGGGCCCACCCAATCCGGTGTGACCTCCTCTGAACTAGATTACATCTGCAAAGGCATTATTTCCAAATAAAGCCACATCCTGAGCCTTCAGGGCACACACTAGTCAACCAAAGACAGCAAGTAATGTTTTCCCCATTCATCAAAGAGGAAACAGAGGCACGGAGAGTGACTTGCTTGAGGTCGCATAGCTACGCAGGGGCAGGTCCAGGGACTTCCCTGGTGGTCCAGGGGTTATTATGAATCTGCCTTTCCATGCAGGGGACTCCATACCCAGTTGGGGCACTGAGATCGCACATGCCACGGGGAACCTAAGCCCACTCACTCCAGCTAGAGTCCACACACCGTCCCACGTGATGCAATGAAGATTCCATGTGCTGCACCTAAGACTCAGTGCAGCCAAAAAATAAAAAACAAGACCACGGGGGCAGGCGCAGGAGCCAAGCCCTGGTCTGCCTGACTTCCAGGCCTCACCCGCGCCGTCCAGCACCTCAGCTCCCCTGGGGACTGTGGCTGCAGCTGTCACTGGTGGACCGCATCACCCCTGGCATTTCACTCCACCCTTGCACCAGCCTCAGGACTGGGGACACTGTGCTCATCTACAGACGAGGACACCAAGCTTAGAGAGGCTAAGGGACTCGCCCAAGGCCACACGGCAAGTTGGTGGAAAAGCCTGGATTAGAACTCGTGTTGGTCCGATTTCAACACGTGTGCTCAGCCAGTACTTGGAAACACCTCTCTGTGTCCTGTTCCTTCCTGACAACCTGAACCTGGACGCATCACAAACCCGAAACTCGGAGGCCTTCATCTGAAGCCAGAGACGCTCGCCCTCCAACCCTTGCTACAGGGGTTGCTCCCGTTCCTAAGGACCTAGGATAGTGGGGTGGAGAAACCAGGAGCTCCCCAACCTTCCCCCAGACACACACGTGCACACACGCACACTCCCACACACTCCCTAACAGCCCGCCATCTCCCAGAGCCAATTAGCGAAGTTGGGTGGTCTCAAGGGAGCCCCACGAGGTTGCTGGGTATGACAGCCCTCACAGGGCCAGCACCTCCACGCGCGGAGCCCTGCTGCACCAGCCCCAGATCCCTGGCCTCTCCCGGGGGGCGTGACCCACCTTGGCCCGTGTGCCAGCCATCAGCCTCCACTGCTGCACGTTGATACACTGGCCTAATGGTCCCGGAACTATGTTTCGCCCTGTCTTTTGGTTCGGGAACAGCCCCTGGGGGGCCTCATTGTTTCGCTTTGAGTGTGGAGCCCTACTGCTAGCTAGTCCCCCGATAACTCCAGCAGAGCCGGGACGACGCCCCGAGCGGACGGCCCGGAAGGACTCAGAGCCCAGGGCCAGCCGCCCTGAGAGCACTCAGCTGCGGCCCTCAGACACCTGGCCCGCCAGGGCGCCTGCACTCCTCAGCACCGCCTCCTTCATCCTGCTCCGGGAGCAGGGGTGCAGAGACCTGGCCTGGTCAAGCCAGGGGCCGGCTCTCCTCCTGACTTGATTGCCTTCTTCCTTTTTCCAGGGTCTCTGCTTTTAAAAATGCTTCTCCAAGGAAGCATTCTTGGAGAATGCTTTTATGCCCTTCTCCTTAACCCCCTCCACCCCCTGTTACGATGCCGTGCAGCCTGGTCAAGACGCCCCATCTTTCCGCATCTCACTTTGCTCCTCTTGGAAACGAGGGTGCAATCTCCTCCCTGCTTACTTCTTAGGTATTGAATATTTAATGAGCAGCTACTACGAGCTAGGCTTCATGCCAGGCTCCCACGCCTTAAGGCTGTTTTAAAAGAAGAGTAACAGTGATAATAACAAGCTACCATGTGCCAGCCACAGCGCTACCCGTTCCTCCTCCCCCTCCATCCCCTCCTCATCGTCCGCCTGGATGATGTGCTGACACCAGGTGCGCGCCACGTGCACGATGGGGGTTTGTTCTCTTTGGCTTCTTCGTTTGTCTCTGGCTGCGCTGCATGGCGAGTAGAAGTGCAGAGTCTTCATCGCCAGACCGCTGGGGAGGCCCCGGCACCACACTGCACTGGCCGCGGATCTTAGTTCTTCCATCCACACAGCAGAGCTGTGAGAGATAAACTATTAGGGTCCTTACATTGCAGAAGAGAAAGCTGAGCCTCAGCGAGGCCACGTGACTCCCCCCAGGGCATGCAGTTTCTGGGTATCAAGGCGCAGAAACCGGAAGATGCTTCGCGCAGCAGCAGGAGCTGGGGAGCTGCAGCAAGATGAGGCACGGAGCTGGACTCCCTCCGGGCCTGGCCACGCCAGACGGGACTGAGGCGCCCAGACCAAACCCCCAGGATGCTGAAAGGCAGTTCTGAGCCACGAGTGCCCTCTTAGGGAGGAAAAAGGCAAGAGCCTCGGACCCCCAAGCCTTCAGCCCCTTTCTGGGGCACTGCCAGTTCCCTGCCCCTGGGCCACCGTGGCACGTCCAGCGGCATCACTCCTGCCGACCCCATTCCCGTGGAGAGAGGCACACTGGGGGTCGTGCCGTGGGAGGCACCCTGGTCCTGGAGGTCTCAGGAGGCCCCAGGCCTGTGGGAGAGGGCTTCGCCTTCAGGAGGGAGTGGGGATGAGGAGTTAAGGTGGCCTGCTGTGGGGACTGACACCCCGGCCTGCAGCGCATCCCGCCACCTCCCTAACAAGGGGACCTGGGGAGAGCCGCACCCCAGGCTGCCACCTCAGGTAAGTCACCTCCCTCCCATCCATTCCCCACCACCGAGAGCCAGGTGGAGGCCTGGACCCTGAGCTGGGGAAGCAAGGTCCACACCAGGCCCTGCCCTCCGTGAGGTCAGCTGTGGTCAAGCCCGCTGGCCTTCCAGCATCTCGTTTTGCTCTTCATTAAAACAAGAGTGCAGGGATTTCCCTGGTGGCCCAGTGGCTAAGTCTCCCTGCTCCCGAGGCAGGGGGCCCGGGTTCACTCCCTGGTCAGGGAACTAGATCTCATGTGCCAGAGCTAAAGATCCTGTGAGCTGCAGCTAAGACCCAGCACAGCCAAACAAATAAATAAAATGAACATCTTTTTAAAAGAGTGCAATTCCACACCCTTCTTTCTTAAATACTTGCTTCTTTGGCCGCATCGGAGCTTCGTTACGGCGCAGGGACTCCCTGGCTGAGTCACGAGGGCTCAGCTCACGGGCTCAGCTGCTCTGCAGTTTGCAGGGTCTTTGCTCCCTGACCAGGGAGCAGACTCGTGTCCCCTGCACTGCAAGGTGGATTCTTAACCACTGGGCCCCCAGGGAAGTCCCCTCATCTTTCTTTATGTGTCCAGCAAACGCTTATTCAGCGCTCCCATGTGCCAGGCTCTGTGCTGAGTCTTCAGGCTATTATGGGAAACAAATAACAGTAACAATAACAACAACAGTGATAATAGCCCGCCTAGGATACTCCCTGGTGGCTCAGCTGGTAAAGAAGCCGCCTGCAATGCAGGAGACCTCGGTTTGATTTCTGAGTGGTGAAGATCCGCTGGAGAAGGGAAAGGCTACCCACTCCAGTATTCTTGGGCTTCCCTGGTGGCTCAGCTGGTAAAGAATCCACCTGTAACGNTAACAGTAACAATAACAACAACAGTGATAATAGCCCGCCTAGGATACTCCCTGGTGGCTCAGCTGGTAAAGAAGCCGCCTGCAATGCAGGAGACCTCGGTTTGATTTCTGAGTGGTGAAGATCCGCTGGAGAAGGGAAAGGCTACCCACTCCAGTATTCTTGGGCTTCCCTGGTGGCTCAGCTGGTAAAGAATCCACCTGTAACGCAGCAGACCAGGGTTTGATCCCTGGGTCGGGAAGATCCCCTGGAGAAGAGAAAGGCTACCGACTCCAGTATTCTGGCCTGGAGAATTCTGTGGACTGTATAGTCCATGGGATAGCAAAGAGTCAGACATGACTGAGCAACTTTCACTCACTTAGGATATGCTAAAAATGAGTTTCCTTCAGTAAAAGCGTGGGGGAGCGGTTAAAATCCAGGCATGAGGGTAAAGCCCTCTCTGCTACTGCCCTAACTGTGTGGCCTTGGGCAGATTGCCTACCCTCTCTGTGCCTCAATTTCCTCACTGTAAAATGAGCGTGATGGTAGTTCCTCCCCCGCCGGATTTGAGGGTCGCGCAGGTCAGGGTCCCAGCGCAGCACGTGGCAGCCCCTGCGATTGGCATGGCTTTTCTCTGAGTCCCG
This sequence comes from Cephalophus harveyi, assembly GCA_006410635.1. Classification (NCBI taxonomy): domain Eukaryota; kingdom Metazoa; phylum Chordata; class Mammalia; order Artiodactyla; family Bovidae; genus Cephalophus; species Cephalophus harveyi. The sequence continues at coordinate 116,881 of SJYT01073685.1, read as the reverse complement.
CAGGACAGGGCATTTAACAGCACTTAGAGGGGGGCAAGGAACCGGGGCGGCTTGCCCTCACCCTCTCTTCCATGCCCCCCTTGTGTTCCCGCCTCGGGCCTGTCTTCTCGCAGGTGGGATTGTGCCCCAGCCTCCTAACAGCGTCCTGGCCTCCAGCCTCATCCCCTCTGCTGTGGGCTGGACTGTTCCTCCTGCCCCCATTCATACCTTGAAGTCTCAACCCCAGGAGCTCAGAGTGTGACTGCAGTTGGAGACAGGATGCTGATGCAGCCTCACACACATCTCAGCCACTGCTCACGCTCCTGCCCCAGCAAGGCCCACTTCACGGCCTGGGGCCCCTGGAGAGGAAGAGGGCCAAGCTCCACCACCGTCTCAGGGAGCCGGGAGCCAGCTATGCGGATATGAGAAAGTTCCACCCTGGGGGGAACTGGGGTTGCACCAGGATGGGGGCACCCCATGACAAGTGGCAGCTTCCTCCTGGCTTCTGGTGGTGGCTGGCTTGTGGCCGTATCCTCTCAATCTTTATCTCCTTGGTCACAGAGCCTTCTTTCCTGTGTGGGTCTTCACACAGCATTCTTACAGACACAGTTCAGTTCAGTCGCTCAGTCTTGTCCAACACTTTGCGACCCCGTGGACTGCAGCACACCAGGCCTCCCTGTCCATCACCAATTCTCAGAGCTTACTCAAACTCGGGTCCATTGAGTCAATGATGCCATCCAACCATTCTCATCCTGTCGTCCCCTTCTCCTCCCGCCTTCAATCTTTCCCAGCATCAGGGTCTTTTCAAATGAGTCAGCTCTTCGTATCAGGTGGCCAAAGTATTGGAGTTTCGGCTTCAACATCAGTCCTTCCAATGAATGTTCAGGACTGGTTTCTTTTAGGATAGACTGGCTGGATCTCCTTGCAGTCCAAGGGGCTCTCAAGAGTCTTCTCCAAAACCACAGTTCAAAAGCATCAATTTTTCAGCGCTCAGCTTTCTTTATAGCCCAACTCTCACATCCATACATGACCACTGGAAAAACCATAGCTTTGACTAGACAGACCTTTGTTGGCAAAGTAATGTCTCTGCTTTTTAATATGCCATCTAGGTTGGTCATAGCTTTTCTTCCAAGGAGCAAGTGTCTTTTAATTTCATGGCTGCAGTCACCATCTGCCGTAATTTTGCAGAGACACAGGGCCCACCCAATCCGGTGTGACCTCCTCTGAACTAGATTACATCTGCAAAGGCATTATTTCCAAATAAAGCCACATCCTGAGCCTTCAGGGCACACACTAGTCAACCAAAGACAGCAAGTAATGTTTTCCCCATTCATCAAAGAGGAAACAGAGGCACGGAGAGTGACTTGCTTGAGGTCGCATAGCTACGCAGGGGCAGGTCCAGGGACTTCCCTGGTGGTCCAGGGGTTATTATGAATCTGCCTTTCCATGCAGGGGACTCCATACCCAGTTGGGGCACTGAGATCGCACATGCCACGGGGAACCTAAGCCCACTCACTCCAGCTAGAGTCCACACACCGTCCCACGTGATGCAATGAAGATTCCATGTGCTGCACCTAAGACTCAGTGCAGCCAAAAAATAAAAAACAAGACCACGGGGGCAGGCGCAGGAGCCAAGCCCTGGTCTGCCTGACTTCCAGGCCTCACCCGCGCCGTCCAGCACCTCAGCTCCCCTGGGGACTGTGGCTGCAGCTGTCACTGGTGGACCGCATCACCCCTGGCATTTCACTCCACCCTTGCACCAGCCTCAGGACTGGGGACACTGTGCTCATCTACAGACGAGGACACCAAGCTTAGAGAGGCTAAGGGACTCGCCCAAGGCCACACGGCAAGTTGGTGGAAAAGCCTGGATTAGAACTCGTGTTGGTCCGATTTCAACACGTGTGCTCAGCCAGTACTTGGAAACACCTCTCTGTGTCCTGTTCCTTCCTGACAACCTGAACCTGGACGCATCACAAACCCGAAACTCGGAGGCCTTCATCTGAAGCCAGAGACGCTCGCCCTCCAACCCTTGCTACAGGGGTTGCTCCCGTTCCTAAGGACCTAGGATAGTGGGGTGGAGAAACCAGGAGCTCCCCAACCTTCCCCCAGACACACACGTGCACACACGCACACTCCCACACACTCCCTAACAGCCCGCCATCTCCCAGAGCCAATTAGCGAAGTTGGGTGGTCTCAAGGGAGCCCCACGAGGTGATCTGCTTATTGATCAGCTCAAATGGCAGAGTGTCGAGCAGGAGAGAGGAGTCATTTAAACAGTCTTCTCCTCTTTACAAGTGTGGCGAGGACTCTGGGGATGGAGAGCAAGTTGTATTTACTGTGACGGTAATTGAAAGGCAGTTGCAGCCGCCCCACATTGTCCCCACCAACGCCTAATTGCTGGACCGAAAACTGCTGGAGAACTGGGGTTGGGGGGGAAATGGGGCGGGGGAGTTAATACATCCCAGAATCAATAGAGAAAGCTTTCACAGTGTCAGGCACAGTAAATGGAGCTGAACCACTGGAAGCTGCAGAAAATTAGCCTGCAGGCTGACTCCGTTTGAAAGCTGAAAGCTGGTAAACGCAGAAACAGAAGGGAGTTCTCAGCCACCCCCTCTGTCAGCGCGTCCTCTGACAGCAAGTGAGGCCCCTTGCCAGCTCAGAGCACACAGGATTGGCTGAGGGTGGAACGGACAGATCCTAGTTTGTCCCCCTGGGAGAGCATTCAGGGCGCAGAAAGCCCACCGTGGCCCGTGGCCTTGGACCCGTCACATCGGCTCGCGGAACTCCGTTTAGTTCATCTGCAGGTCATGCACTTTCCAGTGGAGCGTGGTGCTCAGTGGTGGAAAGAACGTGAAGGTCAGGGTTTGAATCCCTGGCGTGCCGCCTCCTCACTGTGAGTCACTGGACAAGAGGCGACATCATCGAGAGAAGGGGAAGTGATGCCCTGCTGCGGTAGGCTGAGAGAGGCGCCCTCTAGGGCTTCCCCGGCAGCTCAGCGATAAGGAATCCACCTGCCAACGCAGGAGACACGGGTTCCACCCCCGGTCAGGGCAGATCCCACGTGCTGCGGAGCGACCAACCCCGGGGGCCGCAGCCACCGAGCCTGCGCTCAGGAGCCCGGGGGCCGCAGCCACCGAGCCCACACGCCCGAGAGCCGGCGCGCCGCAGCCAAGGAAGACGCTGCAGTGGGGGGCCCCTGCGCCACAGCCCGGGAGGAGCCCACCCACGGCGGCTGCAGAAAGACCGCCCGCAAAGAGGCCCAGCGAGGCCAAACGTTGACTAAGGGAAAAGCACCCCCTAAAATTTATCCACACCCCAGCCCTGGAGCTTGTGAATGCTGCCTTACATAGCAAATCAGAGAAGAGTCTGACTCAGATGTGGTTCAGTGAAGGATGCTGAGACGGGGAGGTTACCCTGACTATCTGGCTGTGCCCTGTATGTGATCACAGTTCTCCTTGTGATGAGGACAGAATGAGGCTGGTGGAGATGGGACACGCAGAGGAGACGGTGACGTGAGGATGGGGCAGAGAGAGTGAAAGTGAAAGTCGCTCAGCAGTGTCCGACTCTGTGACCCCATGGACTACAGAGTCTGCGAAAATCTCCAGGCCAGAATACTGGAGTGGGTCATTTCAGTTCAGGTCAGTCGCTCAGTCGTGTCCAACTCTTTGTGACCCCATGCACTGCAGCACGCCAGGCTTCCCTGTCCGTCACCAACTCAAGTCCATCGAGTCGGTGATGCCATCCAACCACCTCACCCTCTGTCATCCCCTTCTCCTCCTGCCTTCAATCTTTCCCAGCATCAGGGTCTTTTCCAATGAGTCAGTTTTTGCATCAGGTGGCCAAAGTATTGGAGCTTCAGCTTCAGCATCAGTCCATCCAACGAACATTCAAGACTGATCTCCTTTATGATGGACTGGTTTGATCTCCTTGCAGTCCAAAGGACTTTGAAGAGTCTTCTCCAACACCACAGTTCAAAAGAAACAATTTTTCAGTGCTCATCTTTCTTTATGGCCAACTCTCATATCTATACATGACTACTAAAAAAAACATAGCTTTGACTAGATGGATCTTGGTCAGCAAAGTAATGACTCTGCTTTTAATAAGCTGGAGTAGGTTGCCATTTCCTTCTCCAGAGGATCTTCCCAACCCAGAGATCGAACCCAGGTCTCCCACATTGCAGGTGGATTCTTTAGCAGCTGAGCCAGCAGGAGCAGAGATACTGATCTCAAAGACTGGAGTGATGTGGCCACAAGCTAAAGAAAGCCTGCAGCCATCAGCACTCAAAGAGATTCTCTCCCAAAATGTCTGGAGGGAGGGAGTGTGGCCCTGGTGACACCTTGATTTTGTCCCTGTGATACTGATTTCAGCCTCGAAAACTGTGAGAGGATGAGCTTCTGGTGTTTAAACCACAAAGTTGTGATCATTTGTTACAGCAGCTGCAGAAAGCAACTGCATCAGCTTTGCAGAGTTGGAAAGATGAGAAATACTTATGAAATCACTTGGCACAGGATAGACTTCAGCGTTCAGATGGCACAAGCCTCAAGAGCCCAGCAGTGGCCACGTTGGACTCCAGAGCCCACTGTAAGGAGAGGTCTCGAATTTCTATGCGAAGCATCTGAAGCTTCTCCAGCAGATCCATTGAGCAAAGTATCTGTCTCCTTTCACTAGGGTGCAAGTCCCACGAAGATGCGCTTCTTTATTTCGTTCACTGATGTACGTGCGTGCCAAGTCACTTCCGACTCTTTGCAACCCCATGGACTGTAGCCCTCCAGGCTCCTCTGTCCTTGGGATTCTCCAGGCAAGAAGACTGGAGTGGGTTGCCGTGCCCTCCTCCAGAGGCTTTTCCCAGCCCAGGGACTGAACCCCCATCTCTTGCCTCTCCTGCACCGGCAGGTGGGTTCTTAACCACTAGCGCCACCTGGGAAGCCCTCACCGATGCCCTCAGATGTCTAAAACTGACTGGCACAGCGTGTGTTCAGTGAACCTCTGTGACTAATGATAATAATACAAAAAAAAAAAAAAAACCTGGCACATAGGAGGGGTCAAAAGGTCGTGGCTGTGGAGTCACTGACAGAAGGCTCTTGGGGGTATCTTTCGCTCTGGGTCTCCATTCCTAACCTGGAGAATTATGACCGGGATCACATGGTTCCCAAGGATGGGCCACGCAGTGACCATCCAGTGATAGAGAGGAGAGTGCGTTGAAATCTGAAGTGTTGTTCAGAGAGCCTAATCAGTCATCCTGACCTCAGATGAAACTCTCATCTCCTACCCCGTCCCCACTCCAGCCCCTGAGACACTGACAGTGTCTCCTGGCTGCTGGAGAGGGCCAGGAACCCCCACAACTGTGACAAACGGCCCCGTGAGTGCGCCTTTTCCCTTCCCTGGTTAAACGTCCGATTATTTTCACATTCTCAAGGAGGCTCTACCACCTTTGAAAAGAGGATATAATCCCTGGGACCATCTGCCTCTCACATCTCCAGCAGCCAGTCCCTGAAGCCAGCTGTGAGACCACCCCTGGCTAAGCCCCCAACAGAAGGCTCTCTGGGAACAGGGTGCAAAAATCTGCCTTCCCTGAGCCACGCGTGCAAGGCTGATGTCGGAGAGGGGCAGGGGTGGCTCCAGATTGCCAGAAGTCCAGGCAGGGGCCCCGGGCTGTGCCGGCGTGGTCTACACCTGATCTGGGACAGGCTTATGGATCTCTCTCCCCAGTTTCGTAGCAGCTTAAGAGTGGCTTTCCTGAGTCTTTACACAGTGGAAATCGGCAAATGCTATAAATCAGAATTTATCCTTTTTTTCCCTGAAAGCTGGTTGTTAAACATTGCGGCAGCACCTGACTAGAAAACCCCAGCTTGGAAACGAGCTACGTCTTCCAGGGCTTTGCAGGGAAGCCCCTCCAGGCAGCCCCATGCAGGAAACCCGTGGCCCAGAACACCACAGGGCACCTCGGCCGTGAGAGCCCAGCCTTCACACCTTCCTCCCTGGCAGTCGTGAACTTCTGCTGTAGAGACCACCAGCCTGACGGCGGCAGCTCCAGCCCACCCTCCCCACCGAAAGTCACTGGTCCCGGGTTGATTGCTGGCTCAGGAGCAGGAGGGGGCGGCCCGAGGACATCCGGCCCCAGCCTCAAGCGTCGGGCACTGTGGTTTGGCTCCCCCAGCGCTGACGGCGAGAGTGTGGCTGCCAAGCTGAGTGCTCAGAGCCCCACCGCTGCCCTCCGACTCACTAATTGGCACGGCCTCATTAGAGCATCTCACTGAGATGAGACACGTACATGTGTGTGTACGTGGTGGGGATCAGCCGGAAAGGCTGAAACATCAAATTAAAGGTGCCAACTCCTCCGGAGAGCTGCAGAAATGGAAGACAGCAATGGGGGTGGGGGACGGGAAGAGGCCAGGGCCTCACCAGCACGTGGTCTGGGCAAGTGCATCCCCTCCAGCTGCAGTGATCTGAATGAGAAAGCTCAGGGAATTAGCAACAGAGATACTTGCTCTAGGTGCCCACAGCGTCCCCAGGGCCGTGGCTCAAGGAGGTGCTGGCCGGCTAGACAAAGTGCATCTTCTTGGGGGACCACTAGCCCAGGTCGCCAACACACTCCTGCGCTGTCCATGAGGGGCTTCCAAGAACAAGTGTTTCAGTTCCTGACCTGTGATCATAAAGACCCGGGGCAGGTTCCAGCACCTGCTGTGAACGAAAAGCTATCATCTTGGAAAGTAGAGACAAGCGGCTCCGCCACCTAGGCCGTTCAGCATCCAGACCCCAGGAGGGGACAGAGCAGAGAGTGGGTATCCTTCATCCATCCATCCGTCCGTCCATCCGTTCAACAAGCACTGAGGTCTTCTCTCCTCCGGGTCTTTGCACATACTGTTCCCACTGGCTGGAACACCTTTCCCTTCAGGCGTCCCCAGGAAAGACCCTTTTCACCATTCTGGCCCCAATTCAAATCTTACCTCTCTCTCTCTTTTTTTTTTTTCAGGCGGCGGGGTTGGCGGGGGAGGTGTGGCGATCCATGCCATGTGGCATATGAGACCTCAGTCCCCCGACCAGGGATTGACCTCGAAACCCCTGCATTGGAATCACAGAGTCTTATCTATCTTATCTAATCACAGATCACCAGGGAAGTCCCTCAAATGCTGCCTCTTTAAAGACATCATTCCTGACAGTCTAAAATTAGAGCAGCTCCCCTCCCACACCCCAGGGTGAAGGGCCTTCTCGGCCCTTGCTTCCTTCTAAAATCAGCTGCGTTTGCTCCATTATTCGCTTATTGTGGAATCCTCGCTCTTGTAGAAAGCAAGCGTCACATTTCCTACCTCATCCCCGATGCCTAGAACACTGCTGGGTACCAGAGCGGGTGGGCGAGCTGGAGCGACGTGTGCTGAGCGCTGACTGTGTGCCCCCGCTGTGCTAGGAACATCTAGAGGAAATACAATGACATAGTTCCCCCACCCAGGAGCCCTCGGCCTGGAAGGAAACGCTCAGGTGGACCCCTAGTTTTAAGTTTTGTAGCGGAGGCGTGAACACAGCACTTGGGGTTCCTGCGGACATCAGAGAAGTCTTTCCGTAGAAAGTGGCATTTGAGGTGAGTTTTGGAGGAGGAATAAGGCTTTTTCAGGCAGCTATGGGATAAAGACGGTTCTGGGGAAAGGGAATGGCACGGGCAAAGTCTAGGGGGACTCACACATTGTTTGGTATATTTCCAGCACAGAAAAGTGATGGCTCGCAGCTGGCAGCAGTGATGTGAGGGGTGGGCTGTCTCTTATACACATCTAGATGTGTATAAGAGACAGGTGGACTGCAGCACACCAGGCCTCCCTGTCCATCACCAATTCTCAGAGCTTACTCAAACTCGGGTCCATTGAGTCAATGATGCCATCCAACCATTCTCATCCTGTCGTCCCCTTCTCCTCCCGCCTTCAATCTTTCCCAGCATCAGGGTCTTTTCAAATGAACGGTTGTGAGAGATACTGAGGGGTGGGGGGGAGGATTTGGGGGATGGCAAATGGAGGAGGCCACAGTGGCATCCAGGGTTCTATTCTGTGCAACTGGATGGGTCCCGGAGCCCCCACTGAGGTAGGGAAGCCAGAAGCAGGAGCCAGTGGGGAGGAGGAATTCCGTTCAGGGTCTGCTGAGCTTGAAATGCCTGGAGAGCAACCCCCAGCCATCACCAGCTCACCCTATCCCCTGAGCTCTGCTCAGCTGGAGGAAGGACGGGACCTATTGGCTTGTGGGGAGCAGGGAGGAGAATGAGGCAGGGGCCCCTGGGGGGGATGTGGACAGAATCCTCCTGATCCCTCCTTGGGATGAAGGGAACCTGGAGGAGATGGACCATCTCGTCTAACCTGTCATCTTCCAGATAAGGAAACTGAGGTCCAGAGGTAGGATGGAATTCCCTGCAAAGTGAATTAGTCTGCAAAGTGTTGCTTGCTGTGGAAATGAGCAATTCCAAGATATTGGTGGATGCACTTACTTCTTACTTCACTGACTTGTCCGTGGCAGGTGCTCTGGGGGTCTGCCCTGCATCCCTCGCCTCCTTCTTGAGAACCCAGGCCCCAGCAGCCAGTCTTCATGGAGAAAAAGCCCCTAGAGGGTCTCAGAGGGGCAGTCGTGATACGTGCCACTTCCCAGCTCACTGCTGTGCTTAGTCGCTCAGTCGTGTCCAGCTCTTTGCAACCCCATGGACCGTAGCCCGCCAGGCTTCTCTGTCCATGGGATTCTCCAGGCAAGAACACAGGGGTGGGTTTCCATGCCCTCGTCCAGGGGATCTTCCCAAATCAGGACTCGAACCCAGGTGTCCCGCATTGCAGGCGGATTCTTTCATCATCTGAGCCACGAGGGAAGCCAAAGGGTACTGGAGTGGAGAGCCTCTCCCTTCTCCAGGGGATCTTTCTGACCCAGGAGTCGAACCAAGGCCTCCCGCGCTGCAGGCGGATTCTTTCCCAGACGAGCTCCAGAGAAGGCCTCCCGGCTCATCAACAAGATGCAATCCGCATCGCCGCCAGCCCCAAGGGGACCAGATGTATCGTCCCGCGTGTGTGCAGAGGAGAAGCGGGAAATGTTTGGGGACTGCGCTGATGTTTGGGGACTTGCCTGTTAGGGTCACTCCCGACAGGACAGACTCAGGGCGGGGCAGCACACTGACCATCCCCCAGCAGCACCCCGTTCATCTTCGCGCCCTCCGTGGAAGGCCTGTGGGGGGGTAGCTGACAGTCAAGGGTGTTGGGGCTCAGACAGGTGACGTGGCTCGCCTGTGACCACTGGCAGAGCGTGGAGCTGGGGCCTGAACTCAGGGCTTCCTCTGGGAAGCTGGCTCAGAGGCTGGACTACCCAGAGGAGGAATTCAAGGGGCAGCCCCACCCAGTAGCCCCAGGCACTCTGCCGTCTTCACTGCGCCCCGCTTTTTCTTTCCTGTATCTTTCCTGAATGCTGCGGCCACCTCCGTCCTCAGCCCTCGGGGGAGTGCACAGTGAGAGTGAATCTGCTCTGAAAACCTGTCAAGTTGTGTGTGTGGTGAGAAGAAAAGCGCCATGAGCTCTCCAGGTGTGTTTATTGGAAAAGAAAGGTGTAGAGCCCAGAGTCACGCCGTCTTCGTAAGCGGGACGAGGTGAGCCTGCTGGAGACGTGGCAGCTCCGGTCCAGCTCTCGGCGTTAACTGCATCACAGCCGATACCCCCAGCTGGAGAAACGCGAATGCAATTAGCAGGGAGCCCCTGGCCCCCCAGGGCCTGTTCCGTCACCACATTTGTCCAGCGGAATGAACACCCCGCAGCCACCACTCCCCACAAGATGGACCCCACCCTCTTAAAAAGACAAGCTCACAGCACTTTCGGGGTGCCAAGCACTGTGTAAGCCTCACATATGGGGCTCAGGTTACCCACCGGGACACCTGCCTCCTCTGTTTTGCTCATCTGTGTCCCTGGCAGAGTGTGGGGCACGTACCAGTGCTCAATAAACGTCCCAGGGTAAGTGAACGGTGCAACCAAACCTTCCAGCTTTATGGACCTACCTGCCCTTTCTTATTTAATACAGTGGCTCCAGGCACAGACAGGCGACTCTTCGCGCTCCGAGTCCCAGTGCTGGGAAAGTCTTGCTCCCATTCACATTAGGGGGGTCCCCAGGAGGGGTGGAGGGACGGAACACGGTCGGTTTGACAGTCTGTGTCGTTCGGGAAACGGAACAAGAAGGGTCCAAGGCACCCCTGTTCTGTATTGCACTGTAGGCTCCGAACGACTTCCGAACCCTCTCGCCATTACCTCCTTTTAACGTGACAGAATTTTACCTTTCGTGTCGTCGAGACAACACCTAGGGAGGGCCCCTGCCTCCGAGAGACGGCCGAGAGAGGTGGGAGGGCAGTAGTGAGGGAGGTGCCGGGGGTGGGTGGGTGGGTCGGAGCCGGAGAGGCGGAGAGGGCGGAGGACGGGAGGGAGGAGGTGACCGGCGGTTGGGGGTCCTCGGTGGACGAGAGCAGAGCAGGACCGGGAAGGATCTCAAGGGAGTCCGACGGCAATCATAGGTTTTTGATTGAGTCCCCGAGACGATTTGTCGAGCGTAGAAATGGGAAGTGTCGGGTCTCGGGTTCTCCTTGGGGACTCAGACACCAGAACTTCCTAGATTGGGTGGAGGGAATGAAACGTTCTGACCAAGAATTGGAGACCTGGTAGTCCCCTGAGGGTCTGCGTCTGAAGAACTCGAACCGAGAACCCGACGTCCGAAGTGTCCCCACTTCTACAGTCACATTTCTGACTAAGAGTGGGTTTGTGTTTGAGGTGTGGTCGGCATCGATGTCGACCGAAGTTTCCCACATTTCTGTGGAAAACAAAAGGTTTGTGCGTACCTCAGGAGTGTTTTTACTCAACTCCAGTACCACACTAAGAACGGTAAATTTCACTCCTCTAACTTCGGGTCTCCTCACTCCACTGGAGAGGTTCCAGTGGTTCACTTGTCCACCCTCTCGGTCCCAAGTTCCCGTCGAGACACATAGACTCCAGACACGACTATGGACAGACCTATGGGGCGGTGAGGTGGGTTTTAAGTGTGGGTCCTGAAAGGACCACCAGGCCACCAACCCTTAGGTGGACGGTCCCGTCCCCTGTGTCCAAGTCAGGGACTAGGCCCTTCTAAGGTGTGCGGGGACGGGACGTCGTTCTCTTCGGGGGTGTCGATCTCTCTTCGGGGGCGCGGACGCTGAGGTCTCTCGGGCGCTCGTGGTCGCCTCTGGGCCCCGTCGGTGTCGATTTCTTTTCGAGTTTTAGGTTTGGGTCTTTGTCGCTTCTTTGGCGTTTCGCCTTCTCAGAAGGGTCGTTTATTCTGAGACCTCCTGTGGGTGTGGACGGACTTCCCCGTCGCTCCGGGAACCAAACCCGAACCTTCTCTCCCGTCTTCCGTCTCCTGGTCGGAAATGTCGCAAGGACGACACACGGTCCGTGGTCGACCCGTGAATTACTAGAAAAACGGTGGTAAAATGTCTACCCCTTGATTGTAGGTATCTTCCATTGGGCTGACCATTTTCCGGTTCTACCCTGAACTTGTTTTTAGGCAGTCTGGGGTTTCGGGTACAAGGTGCAGAGGTTCTCCGTCAGTAGAGTCCCGTTCGGGCCCACCTCTGTCCGTCTGTTTAGGAGTGACACCGTTTAAGTCCTCTGTCCAAGAGTATTGTAGGGACAAGAGTGTGTTGGGAGGTGCCTTCCTTCTACGATGGGTCTGTAACGTTGGCCGGAGGACCTGGGCGGAGACAATGACGTTCCTCGGAGGACACGTTTGGGTGGGGAACACGGGAAAGGGCAGGTAGACAGGGTTGTTTGTCGAGACCGGAGGTCGAGGTACCCGGTGACGTGGACCCACCTTCCGTTTTGCGAACCAGAGTAAGTCCGCCGTGTCCGGAGTCTCAGTCTGGTCTCAATTTGGGGCCAGGACTTTATCGGATTCGACCGACTACGTACTGGTGGTTTATCTCTTAGTTTCTCGCTACGAGACCCTCGAGTATTTTAGTGTCTTAAGACTCTCCCCCTGTTGTGGGGGTGTGAGTATGTATGTGTGTGTGAGTTTGTGGGTGTGTGAGTATCTGTGTGTGTGTGTGAGTTTGTGGGTGTGTGAGTATGCGCGCGTGCGCGTGTGTGTGTGTGTGTCTCCAGTAGACCAGGACGAAGACAGAGGTGAAACCCTTCTAATAAGGACAAAATGTCTGTTCGTTCAGTTCCGGGTCTCGAGACGGGTCGTGCCCCGTTTCTCCCCTGATCTTAGACCGAGGGTGGGACCCCGGTCTCCTCGGGAGCGGAAGTGTCTCTGCGACGTCCAGTGGGGTCCCTTCTTCCCACTACGGGTCGTCCGGCGAAGGTGTCAGCCTTGTCGAGACGAAACCAGACATGTGTATGCAACTCCGAGACACAGTCCATAGTAAACTTCTTTGACAAGCGACGAATTCCTTTGCAGACTTTCGACTCCGTGTCGACGAGGTCCCTCTCCGGGCCCACCGGAAACTCCCTACTCGCCCAGTGCTACAGTCGCCAATTCGGAGTCCTGTAGTTGATGGGCATTTCTGCGCGGAATAAAGTTGACGTCTTGCGGAAGAGGGGGGTTCTGGAAAAACATGAAAGAGAGGAGGCAAAAGCTGAGTTGGGTGGTACGGGTGACCGAGAGTCGACCACCGGAACGGAGAGTGTAGAGTTTCTTAGGTCTCCGGCACTCTGAGCTTAAGAGAGCACAGAGTGTGGTAAAGACGAGGGACGGGGAGGGGCCGTAAACGGGAGAGGGGATTAGGGAGAACGGGCTCCTCCTTCGAGGGGAGGCTGTGCGTGGGTGACGTCCGGGCAGAGACACGGACCTGGGACCCGGGGGTGTCCTGGACGGGACGCGGGGTAGAGGGGCCGTGGAGGTCGGAGAGGGAAAGGACCTGGGCAGGGTAGACGACGACAAGTCAGCGAGTCAGCACAGACTGAGGGACGCTGGGGCACCTGACGTCGTGCGGTCCGGAGGGACAGGTAGTGGTGGAGGGTCTCAAGTGCGTTTGGGTACAGGTAGCTCAGCCACTACGGTAGGTTGGTAGAGGAGGAGACAGTAGGGGAAGACGAGGGCGGACTTTACGAGGTGAAAGAGAGTGCGTTGTTTGTGGAAGGACCCGGAGGTGCAGGGTAGAGAGACGGAGAGGAGTGGAGTGCGAAGGCGGAAGGTAGAGGTACAACGACTGTTCGTCGGGAACGGCTTCAGGTTTACCAAGGGTGTAACGGTTTAGATTCTCCTTGGGAAGACACGGACACCCAGAGTCGCGTCCACCGTAAGAGAGGGGACCTCTGCCAGAGACGACCCCAAGACCCTGATTTAGAAGACGAACGGGGACGGAAGGAGCGAGGTAGAGGGGGGTGGTGGAGGTGGGTCGGGGATTCCTTCCCAGGAGTCCTGACCCAGACCTTACAGAAGAGACTAGGGTGATACGAAAGGAAAAACTACTAAAGTAGGTGGTACACCGAAACGATGGTGAACGACTGAACTCCTACGTAAAGTAGAGACGGGGTTGTGAAGACTCGGTGTGCGCGTACGCAAGGTGGACGAAGGGTCAGGGTGGGCCTGCGGAGGTCCGTGGAGCTTGACCGACCAGTCGGGGCCTCGAGAGGTGGAAGAGGGCTGGGGATCTCCGTGGAGCAGAGTTCGTGCCGAAGAGGGCGGTGGGTCTTGAGACAGGCCTCCGGGTCCTCAACATGAGCTACGAGAGTGCGGGAGCCGCACGGGGTGAGTGGGGAAATCGACCGAGACGGTAGAGTCGGAGGTCTTCGTACGGTCTCAGTGACGAGGTAGTACTGTCAGGGGTGGGGTCGGCTCGGTGGTAGGAGCCGGAGAGGCTGTGACGTTTCTGGGGGAGAGCGGGAGGGACGTCGGGGAAGAGGTGACTCGTCAGTCTCCCGACAATACCTTTGGTTCCCGGTCGGTCGAAGAAGGGTGCAGTCTCCGAGGGACTCCGGGACGAACTCCAGACAGACGTGGGTGCGGGGACCCGAATGGTAGGATTCTGTGGAGGGTCAACGACCGGTGTGTGCCTCAGGGGAAGTCGGTCCGGCGGAGGACGGGGCCCCGGAAACGTGCACTATCGGGGGGAAACGGACGGAGGAGTGGGGGTCAAAGTCCCCGAGTGACGGTGAACAGAAACCATTTCTGTCCCCAGAGTGGAGGTCTGAGTCGATTTGCTGGGACAGAACGTTGAAGGGGTTCCGGAAGAAAGGGTACTTAATTAAGTTTTTTACGGACGGAGCGAGGGACCTGACTCCCGAGGTCCTCCAGTTCTCGAGGTAGACAGAATAAGGAGCAACACCATGGGTTACGAATCGGGTATCACCCGTCGGTCGTTTGGGAACAATCTACTTACTTACCTAATCTTGCTGGGAGTCTCGAGAGACCCCCAGCGGACCCCCGTCGGATTTACCGGTACACTCTTCGACCCATCCCTGAAGGGACCACCAAGCCCAATTCTTCGACAGACGGGTACGTCGCCTGCACTCAAGTCAGGAAACAGACCCTTCTAGGGTGCATGGTACCCATTGATTCGGGTACGAGGCGTTCTCTTCGGTGGTGCACTCCTTCGGTGCGTGGCGTGGATGTCGACGGACGCGAACGAGAGGCTTTGACTCTTTCGGGCACGCGCCGTCACTGCTACGGCTTGTCGACCCCCTTTTATGTTCACTAGTATAATCTTTCATATTTTATTTACAAATTTTTACTTCGACCCGCCCTTAATAGTCCCTTTGGCTCCGAGTCCCTCCTGGTCCCTGAACAGGAGTCTCCGTGTCGATCCTACACCCCCACACTACGTCGTCCGGGACCCACGAGGGGGTCCGGAGGCCCGTCTCTTATAAGATCACTGGAGGGGGGGGCTGTGTGTGGACTGTAACTACTGACCGAGGTTAATCTCGTCGTAGTATGTGTCGCTATCTAGGTGTTAGCCAATACCTAAAGTAATTCGTTTGGCACAGGGTTTGGTAGATAACACATTAACCGGCGTTTTCTGTGTAAAAGGAAAGGGTAAGTCAATGTTGAATTAAACGGTCCAGTCGTCAAGGTGGATTTCAGTGCCCGTCGTCGAACCGACACTTATGGTTGGCTAAGAGGTCGTAGTACGTTACTTTGTCCCAAGGAGTCGGGAAGGGTCCCTATCCGTAAACTGTCCCCTCCTTTGACTCCCTTCTCGACTACCCTTCTCGACTGAACAACCTTTTCAGGGGTTACGACCCTTTCTAACTCCCTCCCTCCTCTTCCCCTGCTGTCTCCTACTCTACCGACCTACCACAGTGGTTGAGTTACCTGTACTCAAAACCACCTGAGACCCTCGACCACTTCCTGTCCCTCCGAACCGCACGTGCGGTCCATGGGGTCACAAAGAGTCAGACATGACTGAGCAACTGAACTGAACTGAACTGAACCAGAGGTCCAGAGACCAAGAGACTTCCTCCAGGCCGCACCACGAGGAGCGGCTGGGCTGTGGCTGGAATTCAGCCCGTGCCTCTTTGACCTCACACCTCATGCCTCTCCCAGTGCCCGCCACACCCTGCACGTGGCTGGTTGTTTGTTGTTGTTTTTTAAAGCAGGCATACAAAGCTTCTCTGAAATGTACCACCTCCCTCCATCCTAATCCTGGAATGCAAGCTTCCCTTTGTGTATATGGAGATCGCGATGTTTATGGCGTATGCAGAACTGTGTGCCTCTGTGCCCTGTTGCCGCCCACAGCCTCCCAGAGAGCTCCTGGAGGGCAAGGGCTGTGTTTTTCCTGGTACTGAAGGAGCCCTCCACAAGCCTGGACCAGAGGAGCCGAGCAGCCGTGAGTGCTTCCTGAACGGAGGGATTCCTCTCAGAGCAGACACCTCGCAGATTATTAATAGAGTGAGCGCTGAAATATTTATGGGTGGATGATGTGATGATTGAGGTTTGCTTTAAATGAATAAGGGATGAAGGGGAGCGGATGGGGATGTAGATGGGGCAGGACTGGTCAGGGCCTGGTGGTTAGAAGGGCTGAGTTTGGGTAGATGAGACTTCCTTAGAACCCATTTCCATGAAAATTCAAAATTCTCCATAATAAAAAAAAAATTTTTTTTTTTTAAGTAAATCCATCCATTCAGTTGTGTCTGGCTCTTTGCAACCCCATGGACTGTAGCCCACCAGGCTCCTCTGTCCATGAGATTCTCCCGGCAAGAATACTGGAGTGGGCTGCCATCTCCTTCTCCAGGGGATCCCAGGGATCGAACCCACATCTCTTAAGTCTCTTGCATTGCAAGTGGATTCTTTATTGCTTGAGCCATCAGAGAGGCCCCCCAAAAGTAAACATCCTCCCCCAAATAATACTAATCATGGCCATAATAACAGGTGAAAGGAGAGATTAAAGTGATCGTCTATTAATCACTTACTGTGTGCCAGGCAAAGTGCCAAGAGCTTTACACGTCATCTCATTTGCTAGCACGGGTCCCCATGCTAGCTCTATGAATTAACGGGTCCAGTTCATACCCAGGAAGCAAGGGTTCAGAGTCAGAGAGAGAGAGACCCGGACCCTGACCAGCACCAGGGTCTCTAACTTCAGGTCACATCCCGTGTCATAGTGGCGTTGGCAGTGCCTGGGGTATCTTGGCCTGTATTTTGGGAAGGTCCCTAGGAACCTACATCTCACGCCTTTGGCCAACCTTAATATCCTCCTCTAAAGGAAGTGAGGCTGATTTTCACAGTCATCCAGGAGACAGTGAAGCTAGAACCTTCTGGGCCATGAGGGCTGGCAAGTTGGAAGTATCTGCGTTGGGTAGATAAGCTGCAGCTAAGTTTGTTTCTGTTTTGTGAGCAGATTCATCTGTATCGCTTTTTAGACTCCAGTGTGAGTGGCATATCGTATGATACTTGCCGTTCTGTGTCCGGCTGACTTCACTTAGTATGATAACTCTAGGGCCATCTGTGTGGCTGCAGACGGCATCATTCCATTCTTTTTTATGGCTGATTAATATTCCTGTGCATGTACTTACCACACCTTCCTTATCCATTCATCTCTTGAGAGATTCACAGACACAGAAACAAATTTATGTTTACCAAAGGGGAAAGAGAGAAGGGGAAGGATAAATCAGGAGTATGGGATTAAAAGATACACACTGGTGTATACAAAACAGATAAGCAACAAAGATTTACGCTGTAACACAGGGAACAGTATTCAACATCTGTGATGACCTATAATGAAAAATAATCTGAAAAAATTTATATATATATAGCTGAATATATGGGGCTAGCCAGGAGGCGCTAGTGGTAAAGAACGTGCTTCCAGTGCAGCAGACGTGAGATACCGGTTCTATCCCTGGGCGGGGAAGATCCCCAGAGACGGCAATGGCGGCCCACTCCAGTATTCGTGCCTGGAGAATCCCCTGGACAGAGGAGCCTGGTGGGCTACAGTCCAGGGATCATAAAGAATCAGACAGGACTGGAGCGACCTAGCGCACACACAACTGAATATATGTGGATAACTGAATCACTTTTAATCACCTGAAACTAACAAAACATTGTGAATCAACTGCACTTCAATTAAAAAAAAAAAAAAAGGAGCTGCAGCCGTAAAGTTAGAAGCACGCGGCCTTCCTGGGCACGGGGTTCCTCCTTCCTGGTTCTGAAGTTTGCCCCCTCTCCCGGGCCCCCTCTCCCTGGCATGCTGCGGTCCCTGGGGTCACAAAGGGTCAGACACGCTTAGCAGCTGAACACCAATGCCAGCAGCCTGGGTCCCTTGTCCGCCCTTGGTTCAGGCCTCGGCCTCCCTCACCCAAATCCCCTCCTCCTTGGCCCATCTGCCTGCCTCCCACCGTCCCCAGTCTGCTCGGACCTCTCCTCAGCCTCTAGGTAGCTCAGTCTAGACTCCAGACCTGACAGGCTCATCCCTTACCACAGGCTTCCCAGGCCCCAGGGATGATGCCTAGATTCCTTACTGTGGCCCTCGAGGCTAGGGCGATCTACCTGCTCCCCACTCTCTCACCCCTGACCTTTCCACCTTATCTATCTCACTGCCCCCAGCTCCCTACTTTCCAGGCACTCTCCTCTCCACCCCAGCCAGACTGAACAATTTCCAGGCAAGCAAAAGGGCCACATTCTCCTTTAGGAAAGGAATTGCATGTCCTGTTACTTTATGTAGCTTGGACAAGACCTTCCTCCTCAGCCACTGCCTCCCCCAACTTAACAAACTTCTACTCGTCCCCTGAGACCCAGCTCAGGTATCACCTCCTCCAGGAAGCCTTCCCTGATGCTCCAGACTATGTTGTATGTTCCCACAAGACACCATGCCTGTCTCCAGCCCTACACACGACCCACTGGGTCATGCACATCTGCTGATGTGTCTCTCCACCATTCAGGAAACTTCTCAAAGGCAAGGAGCCATCTCTGCATCCTAGACTTAGCAGAGAGTGAGTGCTAGATAGACCTTGGACACATAATGATGGGCTGGCCATTTAATCTCTTAATCTGTAAAACAGACTATTTAATGCTCATTCAGCAACTGTTTATTGAGATCGCACTATGTGCGAGGCTTGAATCTAGCCCTGCATTCACAGCTGAGAATAAACCCAACAAAACTCTCCTGCAACTGACATTCCCGCAGAGGGAGACAGACAAGTCATGAGAGTAAATAAGCGCGATGTACAGAGCATCGCATGGCGGTGATGAAAGTAGGAGGAGGCCAAAGTAGACAGTTTAAATAGCTTGGTCATGAAAGTCTTCCCTGGGAAAACGACAGTTCAGTAAAGTCCTGGTGGAGGTGGGGGACGAGCGAGGCAGTATCTTGAAAGAAAGAAAGAAAGTGAAGTCGCTCACTCGTGTCTGACTCTGCGACCCCATGGACTGTAGCCTACCAGACTCCTCCATCCATGGGATTCTCCAGGCAAGGGTACTGGAGTGGGGTGCCATTTCCTTCTCCAGGGCATCTTCCCGACCCAGGGATCGAACCTGGGTCTCCCGCATCACAGGCAGATGCTTCACCATCTGAGCCGCCAGGGAAACCGTATCTTGAAGTCATATCTTGGAGAAGTGCAGTCTCTGCAGCTGGAAAAGCGCCTGCAAAGGCCCTGAGGTGGGAACGTGCCTGCTGAGAGCCAGGGCAGACGAGCAGAGAAGGCGGGTAGTGAGACAATTCAGGACCAAGGCGGCGAAGGGAAATTGGTCCAAGCGGCTGATTGCCAGATCGGTCCAATAGCGTGACCCGATTGCCAGACGAGTGGAGGGCACTTAGCGCCAGCCTGGCACAAAGAAATCACTCGACAGGCGTTGGCTGTGGGTCGTCAGCCTGGTTATTAAGGCTTGAACGTTACCCCGTTCTGATGTCACTTTCCAGAAATGTGCCGCCAGCTTCTCTTGAAGGAGCCCTCGGCCCTCAGAGGGGGCTTCTCTGAAGGACAAACCACCATGTTTCGAGCGGAGAACGCCAAAGTCTTTCCTCCTGCAAAGACTCTGCTGGTAATGGGCTGGCTGGGCAGACTCAGCATTGCCAAGTGCCCCGCACACGGAATGCGAGGCAAGGGCCAGGAGCCCCCAGGGAGGTGTCTCCCGGGGCCGCGCTAGTCAAGGGCAAGCGAGGCTCCTCCTGTGTTTGGAAGGGCTGGGTGAGGGGGAGGGAGGGGGCCGGGGGTAAGGACAGCCAGGGGTCACCACCCTGCCCTCCTGTGCGTGGAGGCTGTGGATGCTTCTGCCAAGGAGACAGATGGACACCTGCGTGCCAGGGCTGGGCTTCACCCAGCACAGAGGGGAAAGGCTCCCAAAAGGATCTGAGGGAAAGAGAGGGAAGGAAAAGAAAGATGAGAAGAGGGAGGAAAAGAAAAAAGGGGCTGCTTCCAGAGCAGGAAGCGTGTGGTAGTCTGATGGAGGAGACACAACCCCTTCCTGGGAAGCTCCAATCTGATGGCGGAGGTCCACCACCATAACCACCACCAGCATCACCAGCATCACCACACTGTCACCTGCCCTCCTTCCTGGACGTGTCCCAGGAGACTTCCAGAAGAGGAAAATGTCCCCGAATGAACAGTCAAAATAAAATATCTTGAATGAACTCAAGGCCAAGAAGCAAACAAAGCAGAAATGGAAGGTGGCGGCTGGCTGCTGACTCCTGCAGAAGTTTCTCCTAAGGGGACAATTGCAGTTTGTCTAAATTCCAAGGAGAACCACAGGAGCAGAAGTTAAATGAGCCTCAGCCAAACCCAGAGTGATCTTGAACAGACTTGCAGGCAAGCTGTGTCTTCATAAGGCTGAGCTCTTCTTTTTTTTTTTTTTTTTTGTATTTCTTTTTATAATTCTATGGTCCAGCAGATATTGGCAATTTGATCTCTGGTTCCTCTGCCTTTTCTAAATCCAACTTGTACATCTAGAAGTGATTGGTTCTAAGTAAACTGCCCAACCTCAAAAACAGTATGTAGCAAGGCTATGGTTTGAACCAAGAAATCTGATTTCTGAGACCATGCCTTTAAACATCAGGCTATCCTATCTTGGTTGAGCTTCCTCTTTCCTAACCTGTGGAGGTGTTTTTGTTCCTGCCTACTTCAAGGCCTGGGTAGCTGGGTGACCTTTTCTCCCAGCGTGACTTCATGCGTTCTTGCACTGGTGAATCACACCTCTCACATCCTTCCACTTACTCATGCCAGGTATGTTCTGGGCACAGGGTATCCTACAGCAAATAAGACAAGACTCCTGTCCTCATAGAGCTGATGGGGAAACTGGCAAGAAGCTAGCAACTACATGCCTCAGATGGGTCCAGCCGGCGATAAACGGAGTGAAGAAAGTAAAATAGAATGGCAGATAGAGTGACCGAGGGGTGCGGGGCGAGGTGATCAGGGAAAACCTCTTTGGAGGGAGAGTATTTGGGCTTCCCTGGTGGCTCAGACGGTAAAGAATCTGCCTGCGATGCAGGAGGCCCGGGTTCAAGCCCAGGGTGGGGAAGACCCCCTGGAGACGGGAATGGCAACCCACTCCAGTATTCTGGCCTGGAGAATCCCATGGACAGAGGAGCCTGGCGGGCTATGATCCATAGGGTCACAAAGAGTCGGACACGACTGAGTGCCTAACACTTTCACTTTTTTCATCTTCGCTGAGCCCAACCATGGAGGGCTTCCAACATAGCTCAGTGGTAAAAGAACCCATCTGCAACGCAGGAAACGCAGGAGACTTGAATTCAACCCCTGGGTGGGGAAGATCCCCTGGAGAAGGAAATGGCAGTCCACTCCAGTATTCTTGCCTAGAAAGTCCCATGGGCAGAGGAGCCTGGTGGGCTACAGTGCACGGGGTCACAAGGAGCCAGACACAGCGGAGCGCTGAGCAGGTGTGTGTGCAGCCACGGAAGGGCCAACCGCCAGGCCAGTCCAGAGAAGATGTTCCAGGAAGAGGACTCAGAAGGGACAGACTCCCAGGAGCTGACTCTCGCTTGGCATCTTCGAGGAGCAGAAAGGCTGTCAGAGTGGCTGGAAGCACGTCTTTGTGCTAAGGAAAGCTCAGGGTGAATTTCTTACGCATCCCAGGGCTACAGGTTCGGATTGGTGAGCAGGGGACTTTGTCCTTGAGCAGACATGGGCATCCCACAGCCTGAATATATCCTAGAATCAGAGCGTGAAGGAGACATTTAGAAGCTGCTTTCCAGATTTTCCCATCAAGGTGGGAGTGCACGTCGGTGTGCTGGCATGCTGCTGGCTAACAGCCGCGCAAGCTGCCTCTGGACCAGGCACTGTTTAACTTGATGAAACTCTTCTCATCCACACGACAGCCCTGTAAGAGAGGTCAGTCTCCTGTTTTACCAGTGAGTAAACGGAGGCTCGGGACTTCCCTGGTGGCCCAGACGGTAAAGCGTCTGCCTTCAATGGGGGAGACCCGGGTTCGATCCCTGGGTCGGGAAGATCCTCTGGAGAAGGAAATGGCAACTCACTCTAATACTCTTGGCTGGAAAATCCTATGGATACAGGAGGGTGGGAGGCTACAGTCCATGGGATCGCAAAGAGTTGGACATGACTGAGCGATTTCACTTCACTTCAAACGGAGGCTCAGAGCTGAGAAATATCTTGTCCTGGGAGGCCCAGAGGTTAAGTGGTGGGCCAGGATTCACATTCAGGCCATCTGCTTCCTGAATCCATGGGGAACTATTCACCACTGCCTCCTCGGTGGGGCTGGGGGATTAAAAAGTGACACTTCTTCCTGGAGCTCCCATTTTGCTTGATGCTTTGGGAGAAAGATGCTAAGTGATTTAACTCCCCAACACATTATTTTTGTACCAAAACAAACACGAGTTGATGACAGGGGTACAAGGCAAAACGAACGTGCATTTTTCAGGGAAAACTCAAGGCTTTGACAGAAATTGTTAGCTTCTTCTAACTGCCTGAGAGCAATGTACCGTTACACAGATGAGCAAGCTGAGGCCCAGCCCAGAGAGCAGAGGTGACCCATCCCTGGGGCTGTCTCCCAAGGCAGCAGGTTGGCCCCGAGACCCTGAGAGCCCGTGACCAGCAGCCAGGAGACCTGAGACGTTGCAGGGAGCTGGAAGGAAGACAGCAGGCACCAGCCTGCCTGCGCTGACTGCTTGGACGGCCCCAACAGCGCAGGCGGGACAGACCAGAGACGCTGGCATCAGCTTCTGCAGGCCAGCACCGCGTGGTGGCCGATCAGGAAGACCGCACCCCGAGTCGGGGGCTCCGCACCTACGGTCACGCGGTCAACACAGCCGGCCCACCCAGAGAGCAGCCGTGCTAGTGGCCCAGAGGAGAGCAAGCAGGCGCTGCGCCCAGCCAGCCGCCAGCCCAGTGTCCCCTCCCCTGCCATGCACAGAGAGGGGAGGGCGCAACGCGGAGGCGAAAAGCACTGGGCAGGCCTGGCCTGGACCTGAGCCAGCACACAGGTGGAGCAGACAGAGGGGCGAGTGGACGCACGGGTGGAATTCAAATAGGGAGCCAGAGATTAGGACAGGCAACCACCAGAGACCCGTCAGAGAGGGGAGGAGAGTGCACACCCGCGTGCCAAGCCACTCGGTCGTGTGCGAGTCTCTGCGGCCCCGTGGACCTCTGTCCGTGGGATGCTCCAGGTGGGCACAGTGGGGTGGGCTGCCCTTTCCTTCTCCATTGTGTACCCTTAGACATGTGTTCATTGTTATATCATATAGCTCAGGATACTTTCAAGATGCACAGATCATATGCTTTAGGTAGGTGGATAAATGCCATGGTAGGCTAGAATCAGTTCATTCAGCTAGAAGGAGCCAATTAGACACATTTCTCCCTAACTCGGTTCAATGACAACATGTTGGTTACTTGAAATCAGTCTTAGTGGGAATGTTTACACCATAGAAATACACAGTCAGGTCTTACTTTTTTTCCAGAGTTGATTTACCAGTACACCACTCATTACACATGGTATATGATGAGTCAGCCGATTGTACACGTCTCAGATAGACTATATACACATATATGTGTGTATGTATGTTCTATACATATATATACATGGATATACACACATGTATATAAGGGAGATTGCATGTGCAAGTTAGATGGATTATTTAATAGATAAAAGATACATATCTATATTTTATCAAATCTGTAATTTATACTTGGCTGAACCTTATGAAACTGCTGTTATTCAACTCTTTTAGGTATACACCAAAAAAGGCAAATTCATACGGTTGGGAGAGTGTATGCATGTATGTGAAAGCACCCCAGACTGGGAGTCGGAGAGGAGACCCAGGGCCCAGGAACTCCACCACTTACAAGCTGTGTGACTCCAGTCAAACGACTTGCCCTCTCTGAGCCTGTTTCCTTGCTGGAAATATGAAGGCCCTGAGACCCCATTCCAGCTCAGCTGGAAGGGCTGTGGAAGGGGAGAGTCCAGAGCTCAGTCCAGGAAAGGCCTCCAAGGGGCCCCTTAGGCCTGAACCAGACCCACCAGCACACCCCCACTTCCTGTCAGCTCTGAGCATCCTGGACCCCACTCCGGAGGACCCCTCTGCCTGCAGAAACAGACTCTCCCATGAGGAAAGAAGCACGAAGCCCCTTTCCTGACCCCCATCCCTCCCCCATGCCTCCCAGCTCAACAGTGACGTGGCGCCAGCTGACAGATGACACGGGCCGGCGCCTCGCTGGAGCCTGGCTGTGCTGTGACCTCCCGCGACCATCAGTCAACAGAGCAGTGACCAGCTCTTATCCCCGAGAGAATCCATCATAGGTCCCTGCTCACTCATCTCCTTCCAGCAAACTCTGTCGGGAGAAGGGCCAGGGGAGCCTTTCCACGGGGAGAGTCAGCGTGGACCCAGGAGCCTTTCCACGGGGAGAGTCAGCGTGGACCCAGGAGCCTTTCCACGGGGAGGGTCAGGGTGGAACCGGGAGTCTCTCCACAGGGAGAGAGCGTGGACCTGGGAGCCTTTCCACAGGGAGAGTCAGCGTGGACCCAGGAGCCTTTCCACGGGGAGAGTCAGTGTGGACCCGGGAGCCTTTTCACGGGGAGGGTCAGGGTGGAACTGGGAGCCTTTCCACGGGGAGAGTCAGCATGGACCTGGGAGCCTCTCCATGAGGAGAGTCAGCATGGACCTGGGAGCCTTTCTATGGGGAGAGTCAAGGTGGAACAGGGAGTCTTTCCACGGGGAAAGAGCATGGACCCAGGAGCCTTTCCATGGGGAGAGAGCGTGGACCCAGGAGCCTTTCCACGGAGAGACAGCGTGGACTTGGGAGCCTTTCCACGGGGAGAGTCAGCATGGACCCGGGAGCCTTTCCACAGGGAGAGAGCGTGGACCCAGGAGCCTTTCCACAGGGAGAGTCAGTGTGGACCCAGGAGCCTTTCCACAGCGAGAGAGCGTGGACCCAGGAGCCTTTCCACAGGGAGAGTCAGTGTGGACCCAGGAGCCTTTCCAC